>JAZAYU010000012.1:7757183-7946511 GCA_038501625.1 Corbicula japonica
ATCCGATGCATTTAATGACAATTATTTAAAAACAACAAATATTGCCTAAAAATACACTGATTCATCGGCACTCATACAGAATATCTTATTTTAAAGATACAGAATTCAATGTTACAATTTGAATATTAAAATCGACATCAAATCAGCTGTCCCATATTTTGGTGTACGATGTTCATTATTATCATTGTCCGATATTTTAGTGTACGATATTCATTACAAATGATCTATAATCATTGTCAGATATTTTGGTGTACGATATTCATTATAAATTATCTATAATCATTGTCCGATATTTTGGTGTACGATATTAATTATACTCATTGTCCGATATTTAGTAAGTTCCTCATAGCCTGATATACAACTTTGTTCTTTTCTGTTCTATGAATAACATGATGTCATCAGCCTAATATGAAAATATCTCATCGTGCATTTAATACAAACAAAACTGCGCCAAACAAAATGTGAGAAATATACGTTCAATGCTTGTTAAAAGCGACACACCGACGGAATAAATCGAATCCTGAGCACAGATCGATGGATTTTTTTGCAAATCAATATAAAATTGTCCATCAAGTAAAAAAGTTCCCAAAGGCTTATAAAAGAGTACAGTATTTGAAACATGGAGTGAGTACTCATCAGGCGTGAGCTGTATAGTGAAGCAGAATAACAACTTCGTGATTTTCAAATGGAAATCGATGTAAGAACTTTGCGGTGCCTGTACAAATGTCAAGTCGGGAACTTTACTGACAAGATCCATGACCATTTTTGTGTCATTGGAGTCAAACAAGCCTTCATTTCGTGCCCAAAATACCCAATGCGGAATGCAATGAATACCATTTCTGGTACCGCATAGGTTGTTGAAATAAAATAAATCAACATCGAAAAACGTCGAGTTTGACCCGGAACTGTACACATATTCCATGTTGAGCTTCAGATGACTTTTCACCACATCTAAGACAACGCTGAGGTCAGTATCGGGAAAAGTGTTATAGCAAACCGCAACGATATAGTCAATACACTTTGATTTCAAAGAAGCACAGTGTTTCCAGACGGCGTAAAACTCTGCAAGCGTCCAAGTCTGGTTAAAACAAAGTCCTTCAGGCGCTTGTTTTATTTCATCAAAATGGAGCTCGGTCAGAGGCGTAAGCTTCAAGGTGATTTTGTATTTCTGAAGTACGTGTCCATCTATCATGTAAACACACTTCTTTTCTTTGTCAAGCATTTGTCCAACAGGGCAAAGTAGACGTCTGCAATTAGTTTTCTTCTGAAAATAGATACTGGCGTACAATACATAGGGTAGTTAAATAAATTTACACTTCCAATTGACAAAACAGACAGTCGGACGGACGGCCGGCCGGCGGACAGACAGTAGAAATAGAAATAGACAGACAGAAACCCTAAGGGAGCGTAGCGTAGCGCAGTGACTTTGGTTATTATTGTTTAAGCCACACTTAATTAATCTAAACACTAAATAACTTAGTGGTCGCCAAAATTTTACTTTACACATATAATGTCATAACCTTATGTGAAATATTAAGTATAGAATGAGCATTTACAAAATTAAATCGGTCCGCGCAACCGATTTAATCGAATAACTAATATTTCACTTGACCCACCCAATCCGATGCATTTAATGACAATTATTTAAAAACAACAAATCTTGCCTAAAATACACTGATTCATCGGCACCTATACAGAATATCATATTTTAAAGATACAGAATTCAATGTTACAATTTGTATTTCAAAATCGACATCAAATCAGCTGACGATGAAATCATTGTCCCATATTTTGGTTAACGATGTTCATTATTATCATTGTCCGATATTTTAGGGTACGATATTAACTATACTCATTTTCCGCTAATTTGGTTTACGATATTCATTACAAATTATCTATAATCATTGTCCGATATTTTGGTGTACGATATTCATTATAAATTATCTATAATCATTGTCCGATATTTTGGTGTGCGATATTAATTATACTCATTGTCCGATATTTAGTAAGTTCCTCATAGCCTGATATGTAAATACAACTTTGTTCTTTTCTGTTCTATGAATAACATGATGTCATCAGCCTAATATGAAAATATCTCATCGTGCATTCAATACAAACAAAACTGCGCCAAAACAAAATGTGAGAAATATACGTCCAATGCTTGTTAAAAGCGACACACCGACGGAATAAATCGAATCCTGAACACAGATCGATGGATTTTTTTGCAAATCAATATAAAATTGTCCATCAAGTAAAAAAGTTCCCAAAGGCTTATAAAAGAGTACAGTATTTGAAACATGGAGTGAGTACTCATCAGGCGTGAGCTGTATAGTGAAGCAGAATAACAACTTCGTGATTTTCAAATGGAAATCGATGTAAGAACTTTGCGGTGCCTGTACAAATGTCAAGTCGGGAACTTTACTGACAAGATCCATGACCATTTTTGTGTCATTGGAGTCAAACAAGCCTTCATTTCGTGCCCAAAATACCCAATGCGGAATGCAATGAATACCATTTCTGGTACCGCATAGGTTGTTGAAATAAAATAAATCAACATCGAAAAACGTCGAGTTTGACCCGGAACTGTACACATATTCCATGTTGAGCTTCAGATGACTTTTCACCACATCTAAGACAACGCTGAGGTCAGTATCGGGAAAAGTGTTATAGCAAACCGCAACGATATAGTCAATACACTTTGATTTCAAAGAAGCACAGTGTTTCCAGACGGCGTAAAACTCTGCAAGCGTCCAAGTCTGGTTAAAACAAAGTCCTTCAGGCGCTTGTTTTATTTCATCAAAATGGAGCTCGGTCAGAGGCGTAAGCTTCAAGGTGATTTTGTATTTCTGAAGTACGTGTCCATCTATCATGTAAACACACTTCTTCTCTTTGTCAAACATTTGTCCAACAGGGCAAAGTAGACGTCTACAATTAGTTTTCTTCTGAAAATAGATACTGGCGTCCAATACATAGGGTAGTTAAATAAATTTACACTTCCAATTGACAAAACAGACAGACGGACGGACGGCCGGCCGGCGGACACACAGTAGAAATAGAAATAGACAGACAGAAACCCTAAGGGAGCGTAGCGTAGCGCAGTGACTTTGGTTATTATTGTTTAATCCACACTTAATTAATCTAAACACTAAATAACCTAGTGGTCGCCAAAATTTTACTTTACACATATAATGTCATAACCTTATGTGAAATATTAAGTATAGAATGAGCATTTACAAAATTAAATCGGTCCGCGCAACCGATTTAATTTTTTAAATGCTAATTAATAAACACTAACGTTCTTAGGGGTTGAAATGATAAAAAGTACTGAAATGATTTTTACAAGAATTTGAAACGTACTTGAAAATTCATTTAAAATAATTCTGATGCCACAGAAATTAAAAGATTTGAAAATATTATTGTTGTATATCAAAATGAACGTCTAGGATTGCGGGTTTTAACAGTGCAAAAATTCTTTTTAAAATGATATTTTGGAAGGAAAACGAGTCGTCGATATTCATATTGACATGACAAAATTCAAATGTCCCGTGTTACATTTGCAGCCATCCTTCTCTAATGATGCGTCAGTGGGCCTTTAAAAGACAGGGATTTTTACACATGTCGACTGCAACGTTGACTTGACATCATTTACGCATATTTCTGTCAAAGTTGTTTGAGAATCAAAGCATTATTTACTAGCGAAAAAACAAAAATTCGAATTAAGGGAATTTGTCCCATGCGCGATAAAATATTTTATTACAGTTTTTGATAACATAGGAGCCATAAAACTTTTTGTCATTCGAGCTTACATTTTTGCCTTGAAAATACACTTTTCATCTTGTTTGTGAAATCCACTAATTTTTTAGAAAGACATTTACATTATTTCCGTAATCCGTAAAATTGTTTGTCCTTTCAAATGTCCCCAAATAAGAAAACTGCATTATATTTGTATACAGATAAGTAAACGTTGTTCCTTTATTGAAAAATCATGCATTGTATTTTAGAAGTAATTTGCCAATAAAAATACACTTTTTCTTGCTATTATTTTGACATATAAATGATTGTTCTTTCATGCTTAGTTGTTTTCTATTAAGCAAAACAAATTGTCCACACCCAATGTCCCTTTACGTTAAAGTAAGCATAAAAGTTGACGTTAGGATATACAAATCAGTTAAATGCTTTTTAAATAAATCAAAATACTGGAATATTTTGCAGTCACTTAGAATTTCTTGACAAGGTATAATATTAAGACAAGAAACTTTCATTTTTATGTTGTTGTTTTTTTTTTGTTTTATCCTATTTCCTTTCCCATAGATTAACGGGCTAGTATGTCACATAAATTTAAATTTAAAATATGGTATAATAGAAAGAAAAAAGAACATCGCCGTGAAAATAAATTGAAATCTCTACGGAAACAAGATATTAAAAGAAAGAATTTACCCGAATAAAAACACACATGATATGAAAGGGACACAAACATGAATACTAAAGACGCGGTAAACTAAAACGCAAAACAATTGTAGACCTTAAACTTATGCAAAACCGTATTTTCCAACAATGCTGAAAAACATGGATCGGTCATGTCAAATCAATATTTGTTTCAAACCCATATCTTATATAGGAAATATTCACTATATCCCTGTACATGATAAATTTCATTTTTCTGCGCTGCGAATGATAGCGTCAAAAAGATCGAATTTAACGTAATTTTACATGTAACGTCAAGTGTCACCAGTATTTGACGTTCAGTCGCTGCAAATTTATTCGGCAAAAATGAATTCAACCACCGAGCGGTTGAAGTGTTTAGTCTAAAGAGAAAAGAGGCGCAGAGTATTTAAAGTTCTAGCTCAGTGATTTACAGAGCCCCTAAAGTGACATTTATCATACTTTTTTGAAAAAGGACATCATTTCGTTTAAACGAAATTATAATATAATAGGGGCTCCGTAGTGATTAGATGGAAAATTGTGGTGGACACTAAAAAAAAAAAGCAAAACATGCATATCAGGAAAAAACACACTCAGAAAACATAGTCTACCCATACAGACAAAATAGGAGAGAGGAAAAACAATAATGTATTTACCGGTATAAACTGACCAATATCAAATAAGACACCACAAACAATTAACGAAAAAGATGTCCAGCCCGTCTGGACGTTATCAGTGACGTTGTCTATCGACTTGCCACAGAACCAGGGCTGAAGGTTATAAAGCTGAGATTGGTCGCCATTTCAGCCAATCAGATGCTTGAGATCTCCATGCTCAGTTTTATAACCTTGGGCACTGAGGGGTTACCGCATTGGAACGACTAGTGTCAAAACAATATTCCACTGGGAGAATTAAACAAGGTTCTAGCGCGAAACAACATCATACTTGCCCCATCGCGTTCGCATATAAACAAACAAGTGAAAGTTGTCTTGGTGAATAAGCTCAAACCTACCAATTAGCCCAACTAATTGTGCACAACAAGGGCTATTTATATATACGATAGTCGCCCTTCGTATATCAGTAAAAGTCATGATGTTAAATGGGCCTGTGCTTGGAGTCGAATTAATGAGACAAACCCACACATCAACTCGACAATGTTGCATGCAAAAGCAAACAATGGACAATCTAACCTTGTTCTTTCGTAGGCAGACTGTTTTAGGTTCGACGAACGTTTGCCCTCGTAAATTGTCCAGCCTCTGAAAGTCCAACACAGTCAGATTACGTATGAATACGTTGTCCGACTTTTTAGACTGGTCAAAAACATCTAAGGGACAATTTATGTATGTGAGGTCATGCATATCTGCGCATGGGCCACAGAAGATATCCAAGAACGTCGCAGGGGTATAAACCACCTTATTAGTGTCCGCAGCAAAAATATACTTTTTACATAACTCTAGTTCATCTGGGACCCTTAAATTAAGTGTGTCACTACCAATTTTTATTGACAGCGGAAACATAGCATGTGTCTCTGAACATTCAGGTTGTAAAGTCATGTAACATTTTTGGGGGAATACGTCAGGATATGGCATTGGGTAAGTAAACTGTATTCTACAATAGCCAGAACTTTCCAAAAGTTCTTCAATACTGCCAATAGTAACAGTATACAGATCTTTGCCTTCACTATGTATCTGAATTTTATCTTGAGGAGGAACCTTGCATAGCAGTTGGGGTATCCAAGTTACTCCGTCAGAAATATTGTTGCACTTTGCGCATGCTCCATTTTTGTAAATTCGCCCCGTTGATTTGGAAAACACCGGGTACAATGTTCCAAACGGGTATTCGTATTGATCACCGCACTGTTCCTCGTTGTCGTAGTAACTCGGTGGCAAATTTAGCTGAACTGGACACTTTGTCACCATGAAAAATGTTTCGAAAAAAGGATGAGTGGTGTTGCCAATGACGTTTGAAATGCATTCCTCGTCATCCAAAGGAGATGGTTTAGGCATTGAGTTGGGGTGACAACACGGCACGTCAATCCCACAATCCTCTGAGCAGAAACAATCTGCAATAATAAAAAAGTTTCTCTTTTCAGCGGCGGATTCAAAGAGGGGTGCAATATTAAATTTTCATGGAGATTTCGGTTAGCAATATATAATTGTCAACGTTTCTCTTTACAGGGGCGGGTCCAGAGGGAGTTACAATATTTAATTATCATGGGGATTACGATGACCAGTATATAATTTTCAACGTTTCTCTTTTCATGGGCGGATCCAGCGGGATTTGCAATATTTACTTTTCATGGGGATTTCGGTCAGCATAGGTGTGCATAATTATTTATTTGATAACATTTCTATAGATTTAGGTGGTTAAATAGATATAAACGCGTGCAAATAAAATTGTCAAAATAAAGCGAGGCCTTAATGTGCAAAAAGATATAAACTCGTGGAAATAAAAGCGTAAAAATAAGGCGACAGTCCTTTATGTGCTTAAAAAGATATAAACCCAAGGTAATAAAAGCGTAAAAATAAGGCGACAGTCCTATAAATTATGTGCTTAAATAGTTATAAACTCCTGGAAATAAAAGCGTAAAAATAAGGCGACAGTCCTATATGTGCTTAAATAGATACAAACCCCTGGAAATAAAGGCGTAAAAATAAGACAACAGTCCTTTATGTACTTAAAAAGATATAAACCCCTGGAAATAAAAGCGTAAAAAATAAAGAGAAATACTTAGAGATACCTTTCATAAAGTTCTTATCATGTTGATGAAATTATTATTTAGTATATGACCGCAAACCTAACATTTCGAAATCAGGTATAAATTCATATTAAATCCCGGTTTTCCATAAAGATCGCATTTCGGCAAGGGGTTGGGGGAGATAATGGTAAAGTAGAGCGTATTTAGGTAAGGTCGTTTTATGTTGGTAATGGTTAAAAACAGCGAACACTTTGTAACGCATTGCAACATTATTATGATTATGTGTATACATGTATGTGTATACATGTATTATACAGATTAATCCAACCCGTCTAGAATAATAGTCTTAATAGGTAAAATCGTAAATCCGTAATTAAGCCAAAGACTTGCATAGAAAACGATTCACGAATTGCTTTAAATTATTTCGATAAAAATTACATTTGTACCTGTGCAACAACCATTCACGTACTCTTTCCGTCGTATTGAGCTGTCGTTCGTCGGACAAATATTATTTATCGGACAAAGAGCACCGTACACTTTCCGTATATATGCCATATAGTTCCAGTTTATCTTTAAGTTCCCTGTATAAAATTCAGCATAATTTTTCCGTAAAACAGAGTAAAGAAAGCATAACAGAACAATTTTGTTAAAATTGGCAGACATTTTGATTACAGTACTAATGCGAGGAATGTAATCGAAACGGTTTATTTTATAGGAAACGGGGTGGTTTTTTATTTATAGAGGAGACTTCAATCTTTCATTTGATGTGCCATTATAGCTGCCATGAAAGACAACGAGCTAGATTCATTAGTTTTAATGATGTTCATTTCTAAATGTCAAAGAAATATTTTAAAGGAGAACGCAGTGTTTTTGCAAAATGCTATGTTTTAAAGACAGGTAATTAAATTCATTTCAAATTGTAAGAATTTTTGAAATTGATTTAAAATAAGGTTATGATTGACGTTTAAAAGTACTGATTTGAGTACTAGTAATGTCTTATTTAGTGTAAAATATATGTAACTATTAAAATAGTACTGGGCACAATTTAGCTACTAACCGTATACTCCATGGATACGCCTTATTCATGCATCCCATGAACACTTTCGTGCTATGCAATCTGGATCTACACAGTTCGCCCAGTACTTCTTGGTCAGAAATGAGCTAATGTATTTAAAAGCGTAGATCCTGATCAGACAGATCTACACGTTTATCAAAAAGATTAAAAATCATATTTATGGAATAAAGGGATCAAAACGTAAAACTGAATTTTCCACACCCAATAGATTTTAGCATGATCTACTGTAGTAACCTCAATAAAAAGTTATAAAAAATATCCAATTTTTAAAAGACTGTTATAAAGGACTAGGTATACAGTGTAAATGTTCATCTCAAATGCTTGAAATTTTAATGTCGGTGTAAATGGAGAAGACAGACACGGCAAACTATGCAATAATAGGAGTGTAGAAACCTGGTATCCCTTTTTACTATTCCGCAATAAATATACAGATATATGCAATCCCTTTATGGACGATGTATCCTGGCCATCTACGAACACATTTGTTAGTATCATGTCCTCCGAAAATAAAAGTAAATTGATAAGAACAATGCCTTTTTCGTTATTAACTAATAAACTGATACTTTACAAACTGTCATTAATTGTTATTTTGCAGACCGTGTGTTGCTTGTATATTTTAAATGTGTTGCCATTTTCATTGTGTGTATTTGGATATAGTTGTTACGGCCAAGACAATTGTATTGTCAATTTGCTGTAATAAAATTTGAAACTTTAATTATGCTTCCCTGCATCAAAATTAAAGCGGATGCATTTTTAATCTTGAACATCACGATTCGATCCAATTATATTTTTTCTCTTGAGATAAAAAAGTGCGAAATAAGCGAAAATTAAACCCCATCGAAATATAAAAGTACTACAGTATAGAGGATCTTAATTATATTCAACCCATCAACAAAGAAAATAATTCATATTTTGGTATTAATTAAACGCGTTTTTACATTGAAAGTAAGTCAGAAAAGTTTGTCAAATGAATATTTATGGGATTCGTAAAATTTCATTAACATGAAAAAAAAACCTTCTAGTGAAGTGAAAGGTTAAGAATGGCTTTTCTGTTCTTAAAGAATCTGATTTCAAAGGTAATATCATTTTGATGCAAATATTATCTGCTTATGACCGTTAATATTTTCGTTGTCAGATGTTATTCTTTGTAAATGAAAAATAAAAACCCCATCAACGTTGCCTGGACAACATAAAATTGTCAATGACGTCAATAAATAAAAAATTCTTTCTGTTTACGTTTTGTTTATTGGTTTCAATTCAGTACCCGTAGCGGGTCTAGAATCATCGTCACATTACTAAACATGTGTTCTGTTTACTTCAGGTGCTGTCGGCACAGGCGTAATCAATCAAAATAACAATGGATGCATCTTTAAGCTTGAACACCACAATAAGATCCAAGAATATATTTCTTTTTCTTGAGATTAAAAAAAACGATGAAGTTTAAGTGACCATTTCGCGCGGACATATTTTCGAGCAGTTATACTCGTATTTTTGTAATAAGATAAGCTATTCCATGCTAACATTTAGCGAGGGTAACATTTCGCGCTTTAATCCTCACGAAATATGATACAACAGCAGAAATTACATACAAGCCTACTCTTTTGTTTGACAGGGATGTACCTATTTCAGAAAGACCTAGTTTCTCAACCGAGGGGTGTACTTATTTCAGAAAAACCTAGTTTCTCAACCGAGGGGTGTACTTATTTCAGAAAGACCTACTTTCTCAACCGAGGGGTGTACTTATTTCAGAAAGACCTAGTTTCTCAACCGAGGGGTGTACTTATTTCAGAAAGACCTAGTTTCTCAACCGATAGTAAAATTTCGAGAAGAACCCGGAAATTTTAACTTCAAATGTATCCTGATCGTTAAAATCCCTTCACATTATTGATAAGTGATTAAATAGCCAACATCTCAATAGGATTAAAATAAGTACTGTGGAGTCATTTAATTTTGCGGCGACTTATTTTCGCGTCAAAGCCGCAAATGAAATATTCGCGCGGGAATCGATTCTGGTAATTATATAATTTATTAAGACATATTATTACATAACGTTATTTCACTTCTGTTTTAATACGCGCATTTAATCTAGCACAAAATACGCAAAATTTAACCCCGCGCGAAATATTATTGTTCCACGGTAGTTGGTGTTATAATTGGTGAAACTAGAAAATAATACCGAAATATGTTTAACTTTAATAAAATATTATAGATACTGTTACAAGAACGGTAACGCTGAACTAAAGGGAATTCTTTTTCTTTCAATCAGAGCTCTTGCAATGAAACAATCATAACATTTACGGATAAAATACAAATGCTTTCAAAACGAGGATTATGTGTCTGTCCTTGGATGTCAAGTGAATTTTCATGGAAAAATACTCGCCAACAATTGTACTTAAGTAAATGCGACAAAGAATTTTAATAAAATTACATTTAAAAATGCGTTTAACTACAAGAAGATAGGGGTTTAACTAATAGAAGATACACTTTATTTTAAAGACCGTTTGGTCTAACAAACTAAATCGAACTTTGAAATGATTAAAACGTTATTGTTTACATCGACGATGATGTAGGATTGCTTAATTGCTTATTGAACATTAACTTAACGCTGAACATGTTTCAAATAATTGAAAATAGAACATTTAATAAGGAAAATGGAAACGACAGTCATATGGCGGAACCCGAAAGCGGATACGATCTACCTGTTTACGGATTGGACAATGGGTCGTTTTATTACATCCACATCCCGGCGATTCTTTGTATTTTTGCTAGCTTGACTTGTGCTATCATAACGGTCGCATTGTCATTTAGAAGACAACATTACCGAACGTTTTTCACTCAATGGTCAAAAAGCGAAAGATTTATCATCTATTTAGCTCTTTGTGATGGCTCATTCAACATCGCCCATATCACCGATCATATGCACACTGCCATAGTACGGGGCCACGTTTTACCAAAAGAATTATGTGAATTTTACGGGTTCATCGTAGCCGTGTTTGGAACATCACAAAGTCTGGTGGTCACTATAATAGCTATAAATGCATTTATGATGATCTACTTCGACAAAAAATTGAATTTTGGATACCGGGATTGGAGATTACTGAGCTTGACCTTTGGTGGACCTTTTGTCGAAGCACTGATTGCTGGAATATTAGGTCAGCTGGGACCAAATGGAACATTGTAAGTGATGTGTGGTGCGTGACTTAGAAAATTAGAACTACTTTTCGGCGGTTCTCAGGCCTGCAGTTTGTTACTATTATTAGACCAGTTGTCAGGTGTCAGAAAAGTGATAACTCATGGTCAAAAATGGTTATGTGTTGATGTTATCGATATTTTAAAGGTCTCTGGTAATAAAATTATAGTGTTTTAATCTATTTTCATAGGTCTTTTATAATAAAGTCGTAATGTTTTTACTTTTTTTATAGGTCTTCGTAGTGAACTTGCAGTGAATTTTATTGAGTTTTATAGGTCTTTGATAACGAATTTGTAATGAATAGAACATAGTTCTCATATAAAGAATTAGTAGGTTTTTTAGTTTTAATACGTCTTATAATGATAATGAATTTTTAGCGTTTTATTGAGTTTTCATAGGTCTCAAATAATAATTTTAAAACTGGAAAAGACATCGACTACACTGTGTACATGTAGTTGGCTTATAATGTCGTCCCGTACTTCGGTTTAGTGTTTCTATTATTTATTATATATTTTCTAACATCATTTGGTATTACGAAAAAAAGTC
This sequence comes from Corbicula japonica, assembly GCA_038501625.1. Classification (NCBI taxonomy): domain Eukaryota; kingdom Metazoa; phylum Mollusca; class Bivalvia; order Venerida; family Cyrenidae; genus Corbicula; species Corbicula japonica. Next base: position 7,769,115 of record JAZAYU010000012.1, read on the forward strand.
ATTTTTATACGCCCGTCGAAGAGGGGTCGTATTATGGAAACACCCATGGCGGACAGGCGGGCGGGCGTCCGGGCGGCGTCCACAGCGATGTCCCCGCAATAACTCAAACAGTTGTTGACCGATCTTCATGAAACTTGAGATGAAACTTGAGGAAATGTTTATGGGCGTAATATCTCGGCCAAGTTCGATAAGGAGCCAAATCCCTTCAAGCACTTCAGAGTTATGACCCTTATTGTATAACAGAATGGTTAATAATTCGAAGGGCGTAGGCACTCTTGTTTATAATCTAATCCTACTAATCATATAATAAAATAACTCTTACCTATTATTTGTTGAATTATTTTACATTTCAGTTGTTTCTTCGATAGCGTCAAGGGAAAGATAGCAAACACCATTTTCACAACTGTTCCCCTGCTAGTGGTCTTTTTTATCAACACTGTTTTGTACATCTTGACATGGAAACGTGTTCGAGACCAAACAGAGGCTATCCGACACACAATGACAGGCATGCCGACCTCCATGAGAGCATCTCACCGTGCGGCTAGAGCTATGTCAATGTTTGTTGCGGCATTCTTGATACAATGGTGGGCAGTTGGTTTATACGGAGTATGGGGGCTGATAGACGAAAACGTTCCACAAGCCCTATTTCACTTAGTCACCACGTTCACCAATGTCGGTGGCTGTTTGAATCTCGTGGTGTATCTATTGATAAAACGAAAACAACTTGACAAAAGAGAGCAGGTCAAATCAACACGAGTGTCAAAAGAAGGGAAAAGAGGCAAACTTGTGATTCAAGGCAGTGTTACAAACCCAGCAGAACATCTCACGGATGAATCAGCCGTGATGTCATCTCCCTGATATAACGGACATTACCGTTTTGTAACGGACATTCCCTAATTGTATTTGTTTAACCAATATCGGTGGCTGTTTAAATCTTGTGGTGTATCTATTGATAAAACGAAAACAAATTGACAGGGGAGTGCATATGAAACCAAAAAGATTGCCAAAAGAAGGGAAAAGAGGCAAAGTTGTGAATCAAGGCAGCGTTACAAACCCTGCAGAACATCTCACGGATAAATCAGTCGTGGTGTCATCTCCGTGATATAACGGACATTACCGTGTTGTAACGGACATTATCTATTTGTATTTGTTTAACCAATATCGGTAATTGTTTAAATCTTGTGGTGTATCTATTGATAAACGAAAACAAATTAACAGAGGAGAGCAAGATCGCCAAAAAAGGGTACGAGGCAAAGATGTGATTCAAGGAAGTGTTACAAACCCTGCAGAACATCTCACGGATGAATCAGTCCTGATGTAACATGCATTTGCTAGAAGTAGATAATAACATCATGATGTTTCATTTTCACACAAGAACATATTTATTAATTTATTGATTTAGGTTAAAAGGAAATTTGGAAAAAAAATATTTCACGTAACATTCATATATTTTGTATTGACTTGTTTGTTACGTAATGTTTTGTCAATCATTCGGTGAAACGTTTGTGAAAATAGACGACGTTTAATAATAAAATAAACTTCACAAAAACAAAAAATTCTCTTTATAAATTACTCAAACAAAAGGAGGCCGAAGCAAGGGATACCTGTCGACCATTGGTAAATATAAGTCCAATATAATAAACAATGCATGTAAATAAATGTGTTCACTTAAAACAAGAAATATCTTTAAAAAAAAGATAAACGGCGTTGATGGAAAAGATTTATATATATTAGAAAGAAAGAAATAAAGAGCGTGCAAAAATTTCGTCTGATGATAATACGTCGATTAAAGGAGAATGTCTAATGTTAACTGTACATTTATTCAGTTTCAATAAAATACCTCTTGTAGAGTTAGTACTAATGACGAATAAATGTTTTTAAAATACAATAAATGAAAATAATGACAACTTGTTACAAGAGCGAAATCTAACTTTTACGTAAATTAACTTAAAAAAAAGTGTCCCTCCCGAGTATTGAACCCGGGGCATCCGCTTGAGAGGCGAGTGTGATAACCACTACACCAAGGCGATTTGAATGTCTGGACTTGAAATTAACAATCAGTATCAAAGGAACTAGAAAGGAACCAGTAAGAACCAGAAATATCTGCACTTCTCTGTCGTTTTACACTGTGTATTGTACTCGAGTGTTTACCTGACGCCCATGAATATTCCATATAAAATCGTATTTAAGCCATCAATTGACTTAACTGGTTATTTATACCGTAAATATCTTTTTCTCCAATACAATTATTGCTTTTAAAAACGAAAATGCCCGAACAAATAAGTGCCATGTAAATACTAACACACAATATAAAAATCGTTACGGTAATCATTAACGAGACCCACAAATAACCAATCAAAATAATCTATTTGATTTTCCCGCTGCATAATAAGTTTTATTTACAATATTTCATTGGTCGAAAAACTAGGTCAAAAGTGAGCTTAGACAGCTAACGCCGAAAAATAGATATGGTCACATTTAGAAAACACACCCTCCCCACAAAAGCCAAATAGAGAGAAAAAGACAGCAAGAGTTTATTATAATTATGATCAATTAAAACAAGACTCCACAAACAATTAACGAAAAGGAGTATTTGACAACATGTAAGCAACGGAGAAAAATAGTATTGTGTTTTTTACCCTGAAACAAATGCACAACTTTGCACTGATAAGAAGAATTGCACGTGATCTTTATTGTATTAATAATATAAGTAGATACGTTTTGTTAAAATATTGTTTAAATGCTGAAGATGTTCTCTGGCATCTCCATAATTATCTGCAGGTTATCATGCGAAACTAATCAAGATTTCCTTCCATCGATCGATATGGGGCTACTTAAACACGAACTTATAACAACTGTTTTGTTTTTTTATTTTATCTTTAATTTTAAAAATAGATATTATGCTAACTTTGACAAGTCAGTAGAATTCTCCGAAAAAAATTCATGAAGAGTATCGGCAACAAGTTTATCTCCGTTAAGAAGAGCCTTTACCAATACTTCAAAATGTTTTCTCGTCATTGTTGAATTGCGCAGGCTAATTGTCTCATTCTCAGTGTTTACTAATGTCAAATTTTGTTTATCGTTTTCTGTAGAATCAGACTGAAATGAACTGTTGTTTGCAATTGTAGTGTTTATACCAGAAATTATAGCATCATCATTATTTTCCAATCCCGTTTCAATAACGGTGTCATTATCAGTCATCATCGTTATGTCATCTTCAGAATCGGCACTTGCACTAGATTGATTTGGGAAATTATTTATATCTTCTTCAACAGTAGCGTTGGAATCCTTAGAAAAGGACACACTATCTGAAGCATTATTTATTGTTCCTTCTGCTACATCTCCTGCGAAATTATTTGTGGTGCTAGTCTGATTAAAGGGTTCACTTGCATCTTCATTAATTATGTCTCCGATGTTGGAATCATTTGTAGGCTGTAAATCGTCAACAACCTGAACTGCCAATGGTGACACACTGTCTTCAAATGGCAGGAGATTTGTTACATAATTCACCATTACAAATCCTTTAGGATCTATTGCTTTCCTGAACCCGCGCTCAAATCTTGCTTTTACGAGGTTCCGCCTTTGATCAACATCGTCTCTCATTTTTACGGTTTTGATAATCTCCTCTAACCAAGGTTTTTCCAATGTTTCAGTGGGAAGGGTACTTTCTTTGCGCAGTTTAATCCTGGGTGATTCCACTTTATGCCAGTATATATCAAAATCTTTTAGAATTGTAGCCGTCACCACCGCATCGTGCTTCATAAATGACGGAGACCTCCAAGTAAAGGCAGCTTCAATCTTCATAAATGGGTCATCATGACTGAGGGTATCCAACATTACTTTACATGTCATAAGTTTGGTGTTTTGGATTGTTCTATCAAATAGTCCAGCGGGTGAATATTTCACTTCGTCCCCAGGAGAATTGGGTACAGCTTTAACTTGAATGAAAATTCCACGGAACATTTCACCGGTGTCGCTGCGGATTGTAACTGATATGGTGTCACCGGGAACAAAAGTTGTTGTGTTTACGTTGATTTTAAAAGGGCACGGTGATGTCTGAGGCGGAATCTGTTTGCCATCTCTCATGTGAACAGGTAACCCGTCGTTACATACGCTTGTTGGAGGTCCATCTGGGTAGCTGAAAGTCGTACGCAAGAAACACAAAATAATGGAAAACGAAAGCAACATGTTAGTCATTGTAGTCTACCGCAAGTATGGCTAAGTTATACACCCCACAAGTCCAAAATTATGTCAATCCTGCCAGGTTCTATTACATCTTTTGTGTTAAAAACACATAAACAAATCCACAATATTTCGTGGTTGCTATATCAGTTTATTACGCACTATCTTATTGAATCTGTCATCTGAAAATTTATTGATAGGGAAGTTGACATGAGTTGAACAGTTAAAGCCTGCAGGCATTAATTTGAAATTATAACCATAGACATTATCAATTTACTAAATTACATTTTACTAATATTTACGTCGTGTTTATTATAATTCAACATGTGCATTGGGTCTCATAAGCCTACATTTTAATGAACTGAATTATATTTTTATTGTAATTATTTATTGTGAAGGCATGGAACTTTGTACGTAATACAACATTATTAATTTAAGCCCGCGTACATGAACCGACTTATAATACAATATAGTGTAATTATTTATTGTGAAGGCATGGAACTTTGTACGTAATGCAGCATTATATAATTTAAGCCCGCGTACATGAACCGACTTACAATACAATCTAATGTAATTATTTATTGTGAATGCATGGAACTTTGTACGTAATGCGGCATTATATAATTTAAGCCCGCTTACATGTAGATGTACGGAAAAACCTAAACAGCGTGTTTGCCGTCAGGTTAAAAATAACAATTAAATTTAAAAACTTTATTTTGTCATACTGGTATTTCTGATTCCTTAAACAAAAAAGTGTTGTCAAATAAAGAGCTTTAATAAGTTTTAGCTATGCACTGACCATGTTTGTTGTTTTAACAGCTAAACTCTTTATTAATACATTTTTTTTAAATAAATTTTGTTTATGATAAAAGTTTGTACAAATAAATTATGTTTATAATACAATGTGGTTTATCAGTTATGCAGTGACCCTGTTTGTTGTTTTAACATCTAAACTCTTTATTAATATTTTGTAAAAATAAATTTTGTTTATGACATAATGTGGTTTATCAGCTTAAAGTTTTACAAATATGAATATATCGCCTGGTTTTCGAGTATTGATCGCAGTGAAAATATTTTATTCACTTATCCACGGTTGCTAGACACGCGACTTAACGAATGTCGTACACACACCAAAATACTCAATCGGTTGCTGTTTTCTTAAACATTCAAAGACAAATTTTTGAATTAATTTAGGAAACATTCACCAATCTCCTATCGCACCAACACACATAAATTAAAAAAATTATGCCACATTATACTTGTTGGCGTGAATGCTTGCATCTGGTATGATTTTAATTATGCATAAAAGAAGAAAAAAATAGAAGATTGTTCTAGATATTTACTGAAGAAAATAAAACAATCTCATCTTGTACTATTTACTAATATAAATATTGAGTTACGCTCAACCGGGGTTAGGCGGCATGGGCAGTAATAGGCATTTCCATTACTGCACATGAAAAGGCTCAATCAAACCTAGCCTGCACTATTTTCATTTTTGTCGTGTTCGGTAGCTTTCAAAGTTCCTATTTTTAACGTATTTCATAACTTTCTTCCTTATTCTTCATTTAGAGTGTTTTTCAACTTCACTTGATTGTTGGCAGCATGCTATGGAACTGCGTGTGATATTCACACGATATATTATTTAGATCTTTATATAAGGACTACAGTACATAAGTGTTCACGGATTTTTATAAGGAAGAAAAAAGGATGCTTATTTAAGATTGCTTATTCTTACATCCTCAGACCGGCATCGCAATAACAGCACTTTAAATTGATTATACATATTTAAACAGTATGTAAAGACATACACTCATGTGATTTGATAATAGCCATAAAAAGTGTCTTATTACACACGTTATAGCTCTATAGACATAGGCATTGACAGTAATAAAATAATAATAAACTAAAATCAACACGGGATTAAACAAGCTTGCTAAGAAGAGCTAGGCATTTTTATTACAGCAACTGGCTATTAAAACGGTAAGGGTATGCCTTTATGCATTTTCAATATTTGCTATATTAAAATTTGATTGTGTGTAAAAAGCAACTGATTTCCATTTTACCGCGTTTAATTGCTATGCAATCAGCTGTTTGTTTGTATTATTGAAATTTTATTAGTATTTGTCTCTTATATATTTTATCTCATTGACCATTTTCTCGAAATATTTATTTTTATTTAAGAGCAAGACTGGGGTCAAAGGTCATCAACAGCATACCAACAAGAATTCTGACAAAACTACTCAAATCTCAACTGATAAGGGCAGAAAATGACAACGATGGAAGATGCCAAACTGGAAGAAATTAACCAAGACAAAATTTTGGAATACTCACCGGCAATCGCTTTTTCGGCTGTGGTTGTTGCACTAGGCGTATTTGGAAATATACTTTCCGCAACGTTCTACGGATTTAAGACTAAGAGGACTGTAACTAATACATTAATTTCTGCCTTAGCATTCACTGATTTAATAACATGTACTGTTCTCTCAGATGAAATCGTAGAGTTGTGTTATACGATAACATTTAGAAGTCTGTTTGGTTGTAAATTGATGTACTTCTGCAATCACTGGCTAGTGTTTTGCTCTGCATTGCAACTACTGTTAATTGCTTTTGATAGATATAGAAGAATTTGCAAACCGTTATCGTGGCAGTTATCAATGTTTTCTGCAAGAGTAGCTATCACATGCGTTATTGTGGGAGCTTTGGTGGTTTCTATACGGGACTGGTTTATATTGGACGTCGTCCGGGTCGACATCATGTCGAACAACCATAATGAAACGGTGAAAGCATTTTACTGTACTCACTCACATGCTAATGGTGGAATGAAGATTGCAGTAAAGACTTTTCACTTGATAGATTTAACAATATATGTTTTCGCTTGTTTATCTTACTTTATTTTGTACGGCTTTGTTGCTAAGGCGATTTGGACAGCGAGGTTGCGAACCAAAAAATATACCCGAAATGAACAAAAAGCTACCAAAAGCGACAGCAGCGGGGTAACAAAAGTATGTGACCAAGAAACAAGCGTAGTATCTATCTCTGTTATCAAAGTTACCGATAAGGGAATTTCGACGGATTCTACAGGGCCTACGCCTGGTTTAAAGAATCCCAAACCGCTACATCGTTGTCATGGTAACAATACAGAGCGAAAGATTTCTATTATGATGATGGCCGTCACAATTGGGTCAATAGCAAGCTTTGTTCCCTATTTCATAGTGAACTTGACAATTAAAGCCAATTCCAAGACAAGTGAACAGGAATTCAATGTAGGAGTTCAAATTGCCCTTCGTTCGTACATGCTGAATAATGCAATAAATCCTTATTTGATGGGGATCTTCAACAGGGAGTTCAGACGTTATGTCAAGACACTCTTTTGTAGATGTTTCTAAATTGTATAAGGTCAAAAAATTATTTCATTATTTAAACATTTTGTAGACAAGGTACATGTTTCCTGTAACTGACGCTCAGCAAGAATGTCGTTGGTCACGTGATCAATGTTATTTTGGACTGTTGAATAATGTGCGTCACAAACATAATATAATAAACATCCTATCAGTAGTGTTATCAGTTACATCATTTGAAGGTCGTTAAGCACGATAATTATTTATGTTTATGGTTCTTCAAAAATTACATTTGTTAGTATATTTCGGCTATTTTTGGAAAGGGTGGTTTTATTATCCCAGACAATATAGATTTGGATATTGTAAAATCAGCTCGAGGAAATACGTCCTGTTTTTTAATTTTGCCTTAGACGTTCTTTGATCATGGAATGGTATTATATAAAACAGGACATATTTAAAAAATTGAAGTGATTTTTCTTCTGGTTGATTTATTTGTTTGAACAAATGTTTACCTTTCAACTTTTGTGTGCAAGACGGTTAAACAAATTGCAAGTAATAGACCCAACCTATACCCAAAGTTTTTGTCACTTGGCTAGGATGACAAGGATGAGTTCGTACGACAAAAAAAATATTTTTGAATGAAGACGATGATGAATGTAGTGGATGGGTACCTGAATCCCCTTCAAGTTATACCCTTACAACAAATAAGTTTGTTGGTTTGATTTAAGAAATAAGTATAATGAATGTAAACAAATATTTTGAGGTGAAGGTATCCCAACTAGACACCCCTGACCTCCCTCATCGGCCCATGAATCACTCGACACTTTAAATCAAACTATGCGTCCTTTGTTTGATACCTATTGCTACCGTCTTATAAATAAATACATCAAAAACATAAAGAAGAAATGTTTGGAAGGGGAGGGGTACCGATGATCCTTCACTGCCCCCACCGATACATTTTTATAGGTGTTAGTTTTGAAAGAAAAATAATTAAAGGGAAAAACAATGGACGGTGGCAAAAGGGAGTGGGGCGTTTTATTTTAGGTTATGATAGCAGCAAGGGTGGGGCAGGCAAAAACAAAAGAAGAAAGCATTTGTTATTAAAACAAAGACGTGTATATGCTTATCTGCAACCTATTTTTTTTTACTGCGAACAACTTACAAAAAAAAGTTAGGACACTTAATTGCTTAAGAGCTAAATTGTATTGATTTTATTTTAATAGTCATTTCCCATCTTCACAAATAAATAAAACAAGTAGATAATGAATCATTAACAATGAATAGTGTTTTAAATAGACCAAATTAATTTCATTTCAGAAAACAAAAACGATGCAACTCTTTAGATTCAGTTTCTGATAACGATCCCATTCCTGTAATAACTTTATACTCGTACTTTCTCACGCCCTGCGATAAGATTTTCATCCGTGTTTGAACAGTACGAGTTCACTGAACGAACTGAAACATATTTCTAAGGATCACATTGTGCATTAATGATATTGTTTTAACGAGTCAACAAGTTAATTTTTGCTCTCTTTCCTCTCTACATTTTGGCTGCGTGGGGAGGGTGTTTTTTCTGGTTTTGACAATTCCTGATATGCATTTTTTATTTTTGTTATAATTGATTGGACAGTCACTTGATACCATGTTTATTTTCCCAAGAGTGATCCTATAGCAACGAACGAACGAATGAATATCCTCATGATTTTTCCATTGAATTTGTCTGCTGTGGATAACACAAGAAGCAGTGATAGATTTGGTTCCGCGACTACATTTAGAGGTAAGAGCATCGTTTATGTCTACAAAGTAACGGAAAAAAAACATACATTTATCTTCCTTGATAACCAGACAGGGAATTAAAATGTTCGCCCTTTCTGTTAAATAATACACATACATAAAGCAAAAATAGCCATTGACAGAAACCAAAGCCTTCCCACATTAGACGTAAAAAGTGTATATTTAAACTGGCTAGTTTCAAACTGTCTACAACACTAAAATAAACACAAACATAACATCATATCATTCATAAAATTGCGAAAATGAATTACTGTAATATTTGAGGCCTATCAAATTGTTAAATTTTTACCATTAAAATTATAACTTTTTTTTCTAATCGCTTGAAACAAATTTTACGTAATGGTTTTAATGTTATTCTCAGCGATCAAAAAGGTAATGCCGATGGTCGAAATATATATATTTAAACTAAACCAATCATTTTTTCAAGATACTATTAAACTATTATTGACCAACCTGAAGACACGTTGTCATTTTATTATTTCTTGATCAAACCAAAGAATCTGACCCACGCTCATGCCCATTGATTGATCCTTTCTTTGCTTGAAGATGCTATTAGCTTCTTATGTTTAATATGTTATAATATGAGCTATTGTAAGCAACATTATCGAGTTGATGGGAGGATTGGAGCTAATTCACCAAGACAACTTGAACTTGTTTATTCACATGAGAACTTGTTGGGTCTAGTGAGAGGTTTGTGCTCGCTATAACACGGTATGAACTCCCAGTTGCAAATTGTTTTCCAAGAACCGTTCCACGGCGGAAACCCATCGGATTCCCTTTTTTGTTTATACATTTATTAAAAGTTCAAAGTGCACTCCTTTAAATTTTGAATATCTCAAATTTTCATAAAAAAACGAAATTTTGATATTATGTTTAACATGATCAAATAATAATTATTTGAAAACCGTGTGTCTTTTTACGAAATACGTTTTCTACGTCATTATACACTAATTAAGAAAACCTCAAAATACCAAACTATTTCGGTCTTAACATATACGTTTATTCAGTCTGTGATATAGCATCTGCCAAATATAATATACTCCGCAAAAATAAAAAGTATCCACTTGCCTACCTGTAATTTTGTAAAATGAGAAAAAGAAAAATCAAAACTGTTTCTGGGAACAAATTTTCATTTCTGTAATCATTAGTTTACAAAGAAATAAAATGTTCTTGAAAATCTGCATTCACATGGGTGTTATCGTTCCCTTTGGTATAATAGCGGTTTCGAGAAAAAGTCAGTAGTAGTCGATTATAACAATTATATTAAATAAGACGCATTTTGGTAGTCACAAAAAGAAATATAGAAAGCGCAGAAAGGCTGTGGCATTTGAGGACGAAATGAGTGTTAGTAAGGTTGGAAGTGCCTTAAAAGGAAGTAATTACCAACTTGAGGTTGACTGGATTCATCACGCTTGTTTTCATACCAGTATTCTTGATTTGGTTAGTAGATGAATGTGGACAGGATTCAAACCTGCGACCTCCAGCTCCCGAGTCATGTTTAACCCCTTGATAACCTCAATTTTACGTGTAACAGGAACAATGCATACTATTTTTCAGGGATGATCAGAAGGACAAACTTCACTCAAAAGAGTTGTATATGTTTCATTCAAACTGATTGTAGGGTTTTAAAACAGAAGAAGAACAGAGCATGTATTTGCTATCAGTATTTATTTAAGAAATATAAGTATGTCCAAAAAATTCAAAAAAAGAAACATGCCTGACAGTGCGCTCGACTTTTCTGACACTAAAGGGTTATAAAACCTTATAAACTCATAATTCACACAAAAATTATTATTATTATGTATGTAGGATACTGCATATTAAGTATGACATAATTTAACACTGAAATATAATTATTATACCTGAAAATGAATGTGGACGGAATTTATATTTAAAATATTTGTAAAAGGGACAACAAGTTTAAGTATTCTCATTGCTATAAATAATAAAAAAAGAAAAAAACTATGGTGAGAGTATGAAAAACAAGAGGGTTGTGAAATTTTATTTCTCAAGTTATAAGCAAACTGTTTGTTGGGCTGTATAAAATGTTGCTGCGGATCTCCTTTTGACTCTTACCCAGTCGTTATTAAAATAAACGACTGTTGTAAACCAAAAATTGGCTGTTGTATGACGTCACACTTGCAGTCTGTATCTATTTTCTACTTTTAAATCCTCTTCAGCTTCTTTTCAACTAAGCCTATTACTCATTACAAAAATTCCGACAAAAAAACTAATCAACATGACATGGATTAAGACTTTTCAGTAAAGATTAAATATGCACTATTTATGATAAACAAAAGAAGAAATACAACTTATAACTTTATTAAACCAAAGCATCTAGAATGTTTAGAATGTGTAAACAGAGCACTGGATGGAGATAAGCTGATTATTAACAGGCTGTATGGCCATAAAATCAGTGACCAGATTAAGTGGTCAGCAACCCTGTTGAGATAATTGCAAGTAAACTTGTAATATGGAGAATTTGTATGTTTTCCGCACCTAACTGGTGTTATACGGTTAATCTCCAGGATAATGTACTTTACCTGAATATCTGGGGAACACCGTCTATATTTAAACCCCAACGGAACTATTTTATGCAAATGAATAGTGCATTGATTTGAATAATAAGTTAAAAAGGTAAAGGCTTTTCTATGTGAAGCTTCAGTTTTCAGTATGATAGATATAGGCTGGGGCCTAAGGGCCCCAGCCTAAAAACACTTGTTAGCATCGATATCAAATATCTTCGTGATGTCTGTGAAAACAAACTTAGTCTCATTTTACGTGAGTGTTGTAATAGTTTTGCACTCTCCAATGTCAAATTGTTATGACACGGACTGTTCCAAGGCGGTACCCCTCATGTTGTCGTTTTCATTAATTGTTTGTGGTTTCTTATTTGAAATCGATCATTTTATAACCCATGCTCTATTTTCCTCTATAATATTTAACTAGGTGGTGCGGCTGTGGCAATTGCTGTGACAGGGCTGCCAAAACTTCTTCTTCATTAAAAATCCGGAGATTTTGTCCGAAAATGTCAATGATGATGACGACGATGGTGATGATGTTGCTGCTTTTTAATGTCTTGTTTCTGCTGTTCACTATGAGTGTGACACAAAAATGAACAAAAATGATGATGATGATGATGATGATGATGATGATGATGATAATGATGATGATTTTCTCCTATGTTTCCTTATAATTATATTCTTCAAAGAATTTTATAAATTAATTTTGCCGATTTTGTTAGAAATGGTTAAAGAACTTGTTTTAAAATGACTTGTATATTTTACCATTCATTTTTTTAACTGTTAAGACCTGTTTTTGACAATATTTGAATGAACATGCAATGAAAATAGATAAAGGCAGGTGTAACATCGAGGCCATTGTTTAGTTTATGACACGCGGTTATTGTATAAATGTGCCAGAGGCATTGAGACTGCATGTCACTGACCACGTCCTCGTTATCTCGTAATAAACAGGAAACGTGCGAATGCAGTAGAATAACTATTACGTTCATTGGACAACTTTTAAATTTATAAGGTTTAATTAATCTACATTCTTTGCAATTTCATACAAATCCGGAGATTTTGACTTTAAATCCGGAGATCCGGAGAAGTAACTTAAAATCCTGAGATTCCGGATAAAATCCGGAGATTTGGCAGGCCTGCTGTGACGCATATCTAAATCTCTTGCACCTTTTTAAATGACTGAATATAAATTTACGGTCATCTCCTCTTCCACGAACACACATCAGAAAAAAACTTGATTCAGCTCACGGGCCTCTTGTGGGTGCATCAATGCATGCATCTGGTACAATTTAATTAATAAAAACATTAAGAGATTTGCTCCAGATTTTTACCGGAGAAAGTAAAGATCTAAATCCTGTTTCTTTTTCTTCCCCATCCTATATAAGAGTGTGTTGTTTACATATATTGTTCAACTTCACGTGACTCTTGAGAGCATCTTATGACATTGCGTTTGATATTTTAATAAGTAGATATTAATATAAGGATTTAAGAACATTGTTGGCAAGATTTAGATTTCTAAGGAAGGAAGATTAATCAAGCTGGCTTTAATGTACCACTTTTAACTGATATCAGAACAATAGTAATTATAATTAATTTATTTATATTGACAATATGTCTCGAGATTAAAGTTGACACATCAGATTTAAAGTGAAGTATCAATTCTTATAATTGGTTATTAACAATTCTTATAATTAGTTTGATGTTAATCAGTATGTCTCCACACTCTGGACATTGACCGCACTTAGATAATTATTTTTCTAAGTATTAGGAAAATAAAACAATTATTGCAACGGACATTATATACAGCAACAACGGTCAGTTTTTTTTCAATTGTTCCTGGAAAAAAATCCATCGGTTATGAATGCCGCAAAAGGTAATAACTTCATAAATTTAATAATATTTTACCATGAAAATAAACTACTATCAATTGCTGATTTGAACTTCTATACTTATAAAATTTTAGATATTATGATCTTTATGTCTGGTTTTTGTCTTGATTAAAGAAAATGTCGTATATATTTCCTGTTTTTTGTTTGTTCTAGAGCCATTGGAAATTTAACTGGCTATTATAGTCAAAAACCTGAAAGAGCACATCAACTAGGATTCTGACCAAACTACTCAAGTCTCAAATCATTTAAAGACAGAAAATGACGACATTGGAAGATGCCAAACTGGAAGAAATTAACCAAGACAAAATTTTGGAATACTCACCGGCCATCGCTTTTTCGGCTGTGGTTGTTGCACTAGGCGTCTTTGGAAATATCCTATCCGGGACTTTCTACGGATTTAAGACTAAAAAGAGTGTTACAAATACATTAATATCTGCCTTGGCGTTCACGGATTTAATAACATGCATTGTTCTCGCGGACGAAATCATAGAGCTGTGTTTTACGGTTACATTCAGAAGTGTGTTCGGTTGTAAATTAATGTACTTTTGCAATCACTGGCTTGTGTTTTGCTCAGCATTGCAACTCCCGTTAATTGCTTTCGACAGATACAAACGAATCTGTAAACCGTTATCGTGGCAGTTTTCAATGTTTTCTGCCAGAGTGGCAATAGCGAGCATCATTGTAGCAGCTCTTGTGCTTTCTGTACGGGACTGGTTTATACTTGACGTCGTTCGGGTCGACATAAGCTCCTACAACCATAATGAAACGGTCAAAGCCTTTTATTGTACTCACTCAAAAGCTGATGGTGGAATGAAGACTGCAATAAAAACTTTTCACTTGATAGATTTTACATTTTTCATTTTAGTTATTTTGGCTAACTTTATTTTGTACGGCTTTGTTGCTAAGGCGATTTGGACAGCGAGGCTGCGAACCAAACAAAATTCCGGAAATGAACAAAAAGCTACCAAAAGCAACAGCAGCGGGGTAACAAAAGTATGTGACCAAGAAACAAGCGTAGTATCTATCTCTGACATCAAAGTAACCGACAAAGAAGTTTCGACGGACTCTACAGGACCTACGCCAGGTTTGAAAAAATCCAAACCCTTACGTCGTCGTCATAGTTACCACGCAGAGCGTAAAGTTTCCATAATGATGATGGCCGTCACAATTGGGTCAATAGCAAGTTTTCTTCCCTATTTCATAGTGAACTTGGCTCTTAAAGCCAATTCCAAGACAAGTGAACAGGAATTCAATGTTGGAGTACAAATTGCTCTTCGTTCGTACATGCTGAATAATGCAATTAATCCTCTCTTGATGGGGATCTTCAACAGGGAGTTCAAACGTTTTGTCAAGAAACTCTTGTGTAGATGTTTCTAAATTGTATAAGGTCAACGAATCTCATAGTTCACGCAATTGGAGAGAGGCTGCATGTTTAGTTTAACCGACGCTCGGCAAGAATGTCGTTTTTCATATGACCAATGCTATATTTGACCGTTTGATGAAAAAATCATTTGGGGACTTAAATCCAAGTTCCATTTTTGTCATTGTTGTTTTCATTTGCACGTTGTCTGGTAACTTTCTTACGGCTCAAATAAATGCTATGTCATGTCCTCAACAGACATACTTTAAGTCTAAAACATGGTATAACAATAAAATCAATGACCTGAAACCAGACTCCTAACATTTTAGCCAGCTGCAATATTTCACTAGACAATTTCAACCGCATAACCCTAGCTTTACATACATGAACAATCTAATGTTCGTCATCAGTAAAATACAACGTGCTGTCCAATAGCTAGAGACAATCTTAAAGGCAGTGGCACAACTGTTAACGTTTCTAGCGTATATAACTTATATACTGAACCGCTGAGGAAAAACAAACTTAAGTGAAAAAAGGAAAACGTAGTATTGTTGTGGTATCATTGTATTTTACAGGGCACATTTTTCGCGCATATGAAAATATGACATTTCTGTGCGGACATAAATTTGAGAATTCGATAATTGTAGTGGTTAATATTCGCAAGGGTTTGATTTCGCCCACTTTGTCTAGCGCTTAATCCACGAAAATAAAACCCGCGCGAAATAAAATTATACCGGTACCACATTCACTTTAGGTCGAAAATGCAATGCCTAATAGTTGTTTTGACCTACGTAGATTTTAGTCTTAAATCAACAAGTTTTCATTATATTAGCATGATATATTGTAAATACATGTAACTAAATCTAATAAGAAATGCTTTCGAGTTTTTGCAAGTAAACAATCAAGTTCTTAAAAAAGGTTAAAATCTGACCGTCTACCAATAAACTCTCGCATGAATGTCACCGAACGAACAAGAATTTTCTCGCATCGCAAGCGTTAGAGTTAATACACGTTTCCCTGCCGTGATAACTGTGTATCATGATTTTCTCGCATTACCAGCGTTAGCTGTAATACATATTTCCTAGCCGTGATAAATGTGTATCATGATTTTATCGCATCACCTGCGTTAGCTGTAATACATATTTCCCAGCCGTGATAACTGTGTATAATGATTTTCTCGCATCATCAGCATTAGCTGTAATACATATTTCCCAGTCGTGATAACTGTGTATAATGATTTTCTCGCATCATCAGCGTTAGCTGTAATACATATTTCCCAGTCGTGACAACTGTGTATCATGATTTTCTCGCATCACCAGCGTTAGCTTTAATACATATTTCCCAGCCGTGATAACTGTGTATCACGATTTCTTGCAACACAAGTGTTAGCGATTATACAGGTTTTCCTGCCGCGATAACTGAGCATCATCATTTCCTCGCATCACCAGCGTTATCGGTTATACACATTTCCCTCCCGTGATTACTATGTATCACTCACACGTACTTTAAGATTTTATCATGTCATCAAAAATACAAATAAAACTTGATTCAGCTTGACCTTTATTGAACTCTGTGCTAAATCTAAAGTGGTCTAAATTGGCAGGATGTACAAGAGCGACAAGTGCAAGTGGCTGTTGGTAAATGTATATACAAATGTTTTCGCGTATGATATTGGTTCTATATAAAATCATTGATCGATACTAAATGACCGGTTTTCGATACGATCAAACACATTTCAGACATAGGATATCCAAGGCTTGTCTTATCCATTATTATTAGCAAATCCAAGTGCACGTCGAGGTTTTTTTTTGTATACGACAGTCATTTACTACGAAGTTCAACTGCCATTACCGTTTTCATATATATCAGTGTACACAAATTATATGAATTCCTATTTTACAGAATGAGCGTTTTGTCTACCAACCATGAAAATGAGTTTACCTTAGTCAACAAATGAAAAGGATATGCTCGGTAAATTATTTTAGTTTTCTTTTGATTTTGCCTAATCTTTATAATACATGTAATATTTATCATTTCCTGTACATGGCTTTACGGAAGCGCTGTTTCATGGTTAATGCCCAGTTGGTCATATGTAAGACAACATGCTTCATCACCAAATGTAAGCTAGGTATTTTACAAAACAAGTCAAACACGCATGAAGCTTTATTTATTTAAAATGCTTGAAACACTTTTTGATCTTACCAGTTCTTGTAAATGTTTCCTTATGCAGGACAAACAATCGTTTGTGTGCATTAATAACCATTTACAAATAAAATACAGTTTCACTCGTGAAATAAAATCGATATTACACTAAAACGAATACAGAAACAAACAATTATCTTTTTATTTAATCTTCTTTTCTGTTTATTTATGTGTTCTTGCCAAACAAATCTGAAAATTGGAAAAAGAGGTAGGTCTAATAACTTAAAAAGGTAGACCGTTGGCCCGCTGATATCGGCATCCAACAATATAACAACTGTTTCTTCCACATATGAATTGCGCAGAATTTCGCTGATTTAATGTTATTTACGTTTTAAAAGAATATTATGTAGCTTATCGCCTATAGCTGATAAGACGTAACTTGATGTTTTCGGGGTGTAAGCAAAGCTATGTCGAAGATTATAAAATTGCGATTTGAAAGCAGTCGCAAATCTCAAGCATCTGCTTGGCTGAAATGGCGACCAGTCGCCAATTCAGTAAATCAGATCCTTGAGATTTGAGACTGGTTTCCATTCTCAGTTTTATAACCTTGGGCACTGATGTAAGCAGAGTGTTTACAAAGAGTGTTTACAATATTTAGTATTCTTTAGAATATTTTACCAAGGAAGTGAATTTCCATGTATTATGTCCTTTCAACGATGTCAGATTATTCAGATAGCATTTACATTATTTTACAATAAAGGTTTAAAGCAGCAAAAACTTATGACATTAAATAACTTCCCCATGTAACATTGTCTGTGTACGCACATGAGCCGGTGGTTCGAATCATCCGTTGGTTGAACGTATCTAGGGTTTATTTGGAATAAGTAATTCTTGCAAATAAAACCATGCAACTGTCCTTATTTCTCATGGAAATTAAACTTCCGAATTGTCAAATCCGCGCATCAAGATTCGAACAACCAGTGTCAGTATGTTTGATTTAAGAGCCTAGAATGTATGATGCTTGGTACCAACTATCATTGATCATACGGTACCCTATTAAATGTTACAGCAAAGCTAGTATAACCATTGGAAACGCTTGTTTGTTCCGAAGGCAGAATCAGTATACTAACAGATGAAAAAAGAAACATTGAAAGCTACTGAACACGACAAGTATCAAAATATCGCAGGCTCTGATTGTGCCCGTTCATGGGCAGTAATGTTAATGCATAACTATCTACGCCGCCAAGCCCCGAGTTGAACGCTACTCAATATATATCGAGCTCGAATTAATAGAAGGTCAGTAGTACGAAGATCATTGAACGTACGGGGAGACTTTACTGCAGCTGTCAAACGCCACAATCAACGCTACTATGATTGTGACTTTTACTAAAGGTATTTGAGAATTTCTGTGGGTTGATGGTTAATAACAATAGAAGCTTTGGTTCTGGGTAAATTTTGCTGATGCAAAGGACCAAAAAAGAAGAAGTGAGCAGCATCATTATTGGTGTAAGACCTGTTTTATGAGCTTGAAGTGTTTGTAATGTATATATTTACATGTTACTTACAAAGAGCGTGTTGTGCATAATCTAGGTGTAAAGGGACGAGTTACAACTGACCTGCACTGGAAATGAGTTTTCTGAAACTCAAGATATGTGATTTTTGCGCATCGTCTTTTCAATTTCATTAACAGGCTCAATCAAACCGAGTCTGCAATATTTTCATATTTGTCGTGTTCGTTAGTTTTCAAAGTTTCCCTTTTCATCAATTTCAACCATGTTGAATTTCAATAAGGGACCATACCTACAGTTCATGGAATGGTATTTATTTGAACATATCGCATGAACTTCGTGACACCATTGGTTTTGAACATTTATTTGTTTAAGCTTAGTAATCCAACAGCCTGTAATATTTTCATATTTGTAGTTTCTAGTAACGTTTAATATTTCTTTTTAATATATTATAAACTCATTAAACTATTTCACAATTTAGTATTTTATTAGGCTGGCTGATTTCAAAAGTTTTTAAGCAAGACTGATAAATATTTTATTTGTGATTTTACTACAAAGTAATGTTAATCTCGCGAATTATACGAAATTCCAGTTGATATAACAATCGACGATTTTATATTTTCTTCCTGATTCTCAAATCAAATACAAATTCTACTTACTTTTATGTACAATATTTGCATTTTAAAAGTGTTAATTCGGTGTTTGAGTCAGTGTCGATAGTGAGTATACGTGGGTACATCCATATGTGGTGACCTAACAGCCAAGTAATATTATGTGCTTTTACATTTTCTGAAAGAATATTGACAATTGGTAAGTATTTACATGTGTTGCTTTTCATTAAAATCTCAAAAGTTTATAATGATTTCATTTAGAAACATTATCGACCGAAGTGTTTACAAACGTCTGAATTTATTTATCTGCTTTTATACTATTTTATTTGATCTAAGACTTTATAGCTTTTACTATTTTTTCCATTTAACAGTTAATAAACCGTGTACCCGTGAAAGGTTAAGAAGCACTCCGGGAATGACAACAATGGAAGATTCTTATCTGTCGGAGATAAACAAAGACAAAATAAGGGAATACTCTCCGGCAATTGCTTTTTCTGCCGTGGTTGTTTTCTTTGGCATATTTGGCAACATTCTATCCACCATGTTCTACGGATTTAAAACTAAACAAAGTGTCACGAATACCTTCATTACAGCACTAGCTATCACTGATTTAATAACCTGTGCTGTTCTCTCTGATGAAATCATAGAGCTGTGTTATACGGTTACATTCAGAAGTGTATTTGGCTGTAAATTAATGTACTTTTGCAATCACTGGCTAGTGTTTTGCTCCGGATTTCAACTTGTGTTAATTGCTGTGGACAGATATCGGCGAATCTGCAAACCATTAGCGAGGCAATTTTCAATATTTTCTGCTAGAGTGGCGATAGCAGGTGTTATTGGAGGAGCTTTGCTCGTTTCAATACGGGACTGGGTTATACTGGACGTTGTCCGTGTTGAGATCAGTTCACACAACTTTAATGAAACCTTGCAAGCCTATTACTGCACTCATTCCAATGTCAAAGGCGGAATGCAAATTGCAATAAGGACGTTTCATCTTATAGATCTTACATTATTCGTTGTGCTGATATCGTCTATAGTTGTATTGTATGGTTTTGTTGCAAAGGCTATTTGGTCGGCAAGGTATCGTACCAAAAAATATTCCCAAAACATACATTGTGCAGCTATCAGTGAAAGTAGTGGAGAAACAAATGAACATCCCAGTAGTATATCGGAACAGGAAACAAACACATCTGACATTAGCAATACTGATAACGATATTCCGATGGATACTGCAAAACAGTCATCCAAAACAAATTTACAAAACCGACACCGTAATATTATAAACGAATCTAGAGGAGATACAAAAGAGAATTCAAACACTGCGTCGGATCAAGAAACGAACATTACTCCTACATCTAACGAGAGACATAATGATAAGCTAAAAAATATTTCGAACGAAAATGTAAAACCTCCAATGCGCGGGAACAACCCCAAAAGGAACCATCATCACGGTTACCATGGTGAACGAAAGATTGCCATAATGATGATGGTCATCACGTTTGCGTCAATTTTGAGCTTTGTGCCATACTTCATAGTGAACCTTACTGTTAAAGCAAGCTCCACTACAAGTGAACAAGAATTCAATGTAGGAATTCAGATAGCTCTCCGCTCCTACATGCTGAATAATGCTATCAACCCGTACTTGATGGGAATCTTTAACACGGAGTTCAAACTGTTTGTTAAAAGGCTGTTGTGTAAGTGTCTTTGAACTGGAAGAAAGGCAGCAGATATTGTTTGACGACAAAACTGTTGGAAGACCAATTGATGTATTCCATATAAATATGTTCTAATAGAAAGACTGTAGTGTAAATGAGGTTAAGTATGTAACCAGAATGGTTGAATAACAGAACTATATAAGTATTTTCAATATCTTTATCATGTATACATATCTGCGAGCATTTTTAGATGATAATATCAGCAATCGTGTGTATGAAATTGTAAGGTATATTCTCTGAGTTTTATATGCATTGTCTTTCTTGTACTTCTAAAAGTTACTTTAAATATCAAAAATATTAATAAACATTAATAACATTTATGTAAATAAAATCACATGAATATAAAAGTATATCATATAAAAGTCGTTAGATGTCTTGGCTTACGATTAAGATAATCATAAAGGTGCTATAATGTAAAATTGTCAAAATCTGAATGTTAACTGAATTATTTATGCACATATCAAAACGGCATCGCATAACTAAAACGCACACTGATTAAAACCATCTCCTGAAAACCGCTACGCTATCAGGATCTAACGACGAGAAACTTAAACGTGCTTTTATCACTAACCCTTTGAACCAATCAGATTGTCGCCTACAAAATCACAAAAGTGAAAGTAAAAATAGTACTTTAAATCATGGAAAGTGTTGACAGCCTGCTTAAGACATATTTTAATGGAGATATATATGTTTATGTGGTATTGCATTCATTTCTAATGTAATGACATCTTCAGATCATTTTGCGAGCATTATAAATCATGCTTCCTGTGTTGACAATTTCTAAAAATAGTTATCGGGGGAAAACTGCTTTTACTTAGGTACGGTGTCTGCGGGCTGTCATCAGATCTAACATTTTGTTAGATCTGACTTTAGTGAGATTGACAAATACCTGCCATCACAAGTATGTCCCTTTAAACCGATTAGATTTTCGCATACAAAATCGCACATTTTAAGTGAAAGTAAACAAAGTAATTTAGAACATGGAAAGTGTTGACAGCATGCGTAAGACATATATTAATTGAAGATATATGTGTTTATGAATTATTGCATTTGGGCTGTTTCAAAAAAAAATGGCTGGAAAAGTGAAAAAAAGTGAAAAATTAAACTTCATAAAAATTCCAAACTTTTTATTCTGTATTTTTTGCTTATTGAAACTGAGTACAGAACTGAAAAGATTTTTGAAATCAACAACTGGTTGCTGAGATATTGTCATTTGAAAAATGGCAAGTGAAGTGAAAAAATGTAAAGAAATTAAGTTCATAAAAAGTCCGAACTGGTTTGTCCATATGTTTGTACAGTCTTTACAGTGATCAAAATCAATCAAGTTATACTCATATGTGGCAAAATAAAAATTTTATGGAGCTTTATTGACCAATATTAAATAAATCAAAGAATTTTAATTTATGTGCTTAAAATACAAGTATTACTGTTTATTATTATTTAAATGTTTATTTCTGTTAAAATACATGTTGGTGCATCAAATATAAGTGGCTCAGAACTTGTGGTATCGCATAAAGATAAATAAATTCATATAGTTGAGAAAGTGTGTCACACTCCTGACAACCACATAAGTGCAGTGTACTCAAAAATGTTTCACTAAGGCCATTCCTGTTTGTCACAGTTTAACAAAACATGACATAGACTTCTAGGAAAAAACATGCTCTTGTTTTCATGTAAAGGATATGTTGACAGAATATTGCAATATGTGCATAATGTCACAATCCTGACAAATTTAGCTGACATTTTCTGAAGGGAGCTGCAAACAAATATTATTTCAATAGAGGTGATAATATTATAACTATTGCATCTAGAAACATAAAACTTAATGGTACGCAAAACATTTCTTATGTACTATTAATCTTTAAAGTCCTATAAATTTATAAAGCAAAGCTGTATTGATTTTCTTGAGGTATTTTCTATCTACCACGCTTTACTTAAAAGCATAAATTTTGATAATTTTAAGTATAACATGCTTAATTTTATCATTATTTGATGCCTAATAAATGCACATTTTACTAAAACAACACTAAAACTTGTCTTTACTCAAGCTTTTTGTAAAATAATGGTCTGAACAAATGTAATTTTGAAAAGTGTCACTTTTTTTGTCACACTCCTGACATTTTTTGCCCATTATTTTAGAATATTTTTTTAACGGGCGGTGCTATTTTGATGAAACTTCACAAATCTTTAAAGGGCATGATGATACACCTCTGCAAAGTAGGAAAATGGAAGTAACTGTTTGTTGTACATTTTTATAACAGGAAAACCCAAACCAGCCTTTTTTTTAAACAGTCCATTTATTTCTAATGTAATGCCATCTTCAGATCATTTTGCGAGCGTTATGAATCATGCTTCAAGTGTTGACAATTTCAAGCGGGGAAAACCGCTATAGCTTATGCACGGTGTCTGCGGGCCGTCAACAGACATTATTTTGTTCGGAGTAGATGTACTTCCTTTTGACCTGGTATAATGTAAGCATTGTATTGTAGAGTTATTTTATAGCGCAACATGTGCATAGTGAAAAACAATAAACTGTTGTTAATGTTGTTAACTACTTGCAGTACCAAAAGAAATATGTGAAATGTAATAAATATTTATTGCTTCAAATAACGACTGTATGAATATGCATCAACAATGCGATATTCATTGTAAAATGACTAATTATTTAATAAATTATGGTAACATTAACACTTATCCCTATCTTAAAACCTTCCCACTCCGAAGATTACTTTACAAGTTTCAAATGTGGCCTTACACTGAATGATTTTTTCACGTGGATAATAAGTTTTATTGATTTGAAATACAGATATTTTAAAGAAAAGAAATTTAAGGCACATGCGATATACATGTAATCGCTGTAAAAGTGTGTTGAAGATAAAAAAACAAAACAGAAATATTGTCTTTTTGAAACTTTTAAAGATGTTATAATGATATGGCAAAGATCACATTCATTTCTGGTAAGAATTTTATTATCGAACAACAATTTAAAATATTTACCAAAGAAATTAATAATGATACGTGCTTTAATAAAAAGGCCATCCGTCGCCAAATAAATGCAACTAATAAGCCGAAATAAAACATAGTTATTTATTGGGGAAAAAACAAATCCCTTACAGCATGTATAACCGGGTTAGATTCGTCGGGTTTCCGTCGAAGTAAAGAACACGTGTTAATGTTTCTGTATTTATTTCTTTGTTTCAGGTTTTGATTATTAATAATATCAAATAACAATAAATTAATGTTCACAATATTTGTTTCAGGTATTCCTGTGCAAGGTTTACACTTGCAAATAAATGTCAAATATAAAACACTATTTATAAAATGCAGTTAAAGTAATCCTTATTTGTGAGCGGAATTCCTTCGCTCTTGTATAAAATTTAGATGTTTCTTGTAGAAGAGTTAAAAGTAGAATGTCTTGATATAGTTATAAAATCCCTAAAATTTACGATAAGTTACCTGCCTCGGGCAGACGTAACCATGACAACTATAAGGATATCTACATCTTATCAGTAATAAAATTGTCAAACCGCTTACAAAGAATTATAGATGTCAATTATGCAACGAAGTATCAAACTGATTATGACAATAACTTCAAAATTAAGTAACACAATAAATATTTGAATTTTAAAAGAAAGAATTTTTATTTAAATAAAAGAACATCAACATTTGAGATAGCTACCATATTTTACCATGGTAGCACATGTATTTGAAATGAAACCAACACAAATCAAAGCAAACGTTTTTATATAATATAACTGTAGCAATGAACAGAATATGTCAGTCTATTAAAATTATACATTAACAAATGAGTGATTTTCAAAAATTTTCATTATAAATATCAAATTCAAATGTAGAAACAAAATAATTTCACGATACCTTAGAATGAGGAGTTGAATATGTGTATTTGTTACTAAATGTGCATTTGTTTGTTGGAGAATCTATGTATGAGTCAGAATGAACACTTCAGTTAGAGAGATTTGAATTATGATTGTGATAAGAAAAAGAATAGTTTCTGACACAAAATACACATTTAATACACATTTAGTGTAAATATAAACAAATACTTACGGTTGTTTCTGATTTCACTTAAGGATTGAATCGATATTTGATGGTTTTCATTTGGGTATGGAAAAACAGTTGGGTTGTTTAAAGTCTGTGAAGCCCAAACACAACAAATACGAAAATATTGCAGGCTCAGTTTGAACCTGTTCATGGGTTGTAAAGGGAAATGCAAATTATAGCTGTCCGTCCCGTCGTAGGCGCGATAGACGGTATAGTGTGGTCTAGTCCAGGGTTAAGCGCTTCTCAATATCTAAACAAGTCTACGTATCGACAAATTGAATGCACGGGGAGACAATTAACGGCCTCCACGCGGCATAAACAATGCTACTTTGATATTGAAAATATGACGAACTGAACATTGAAAGCCACCAAACACGACACAAAACATTGTTTGGCTGCAGGAACACTGTGGTGCAGTAATCAGTCGATAGGTCAAGGTTTGAACCATTGTTAACACAAAGGTCATGTGTACATTGACAGGATATGTTTCTTATCTAATTAAAAATACAATAAACATTTTATTCACTTTTCTAAAGCTAATTCATTCACGTAGATTATTTTCGGACAATTAACGCCGCGTATCAAGAAAAATCCTCAATTTGGCTTTTAGTTAATGCGTTATATGTTTATTAATGACGAGACCGCAATTGATAGATTGAAGATTTATAGAATTTTCACAAGGGATT
Source organism: Corbicula japonica (assembly GCA_038501625.1). Taxonomy (NCBI): domain Eukaryota; kingdom Metazoa; phylum Mollusca; class Bivalvia; order Venerida; family Cyrenidae; genus Corbicula; species Corbicula japonica. The sequence goes on from JAZAYU010000012.1 coordinate 7,794,927, forward strand.
TTAAAATCTTTAATCAACTGGTAAAGAAATGACTATCTTCAGTAAAAAAAACTACTAAATTAACTAGTACGAAAGGAAAATAACGTAAACAATGTTGTTGTTTTTTCATAAATACGCATCGCTGTGACGGAAAAAACAAAAGATGATAAGAATGACAATAAAATCATCTTAAAAAGAAAATACAATTTTTATGTTAATGTGGTTTGCATAATAAGTTGGGCAATTGATTATCTTTTTACATAGTACTCATCAGAATCTTTGTAGGAAAACATGTATCTTTCATCAAAATATGACAGTTTGCGCATGTTATAAACTTTGTATATGTTAGAAAACAAGACTAGCTTCTAATCTGCTTCCACATAATATCTTTCTTTGACCGCAGCTGATAAAAGTTATATACAAAATTGTAAATATAATATTAAAAAGCTATGAAATAATGAATACAAAAACACACACGCGCGCAAGCGCCCGCTCGCACACACACGTACACACATGCGTTGGCTAACACGCACGAGTTCTCTCTTTATCTATATCTCTCTTTTCTCTCTCTCTGTTTCAAATTAGTTAAAATAATAATAATGAAACTTCTGATTTACAATTTTAAAACCAATAAAAAGTATACATTGTTTCGTATGTAACTGAATATGAAAATATACACACATATAAGTATTAATTCTCTTTATCAAAAGATTTCTTATTTCACTTCCAACAAAAAACACTAATTAAGGGCTTCATCAGTCGTCATTGCACTCTTACTTGTAACAAATAACAAATAAAATCAAAATATCTGTAATGGCAAAATGCAGTTCCACAAAACTTTGTGGCATTTAAAATGATGTTTAGAGTTGTTTTGTTTTTGTAAATTTATGTAAATAGAATTTAAAGACAATTTATTTTATCTAGTTATTGTATTTACTATTCTAACATGTATTAACATATGCAAAATAAACATATCTTAATACGATTATTGATGCAAAGTTTCATTGAACAGCATTTCTCGTTAGTGCGATCATTGAGAACCCGCCCTTTTGCTTTGCAATGCTTTAAGCTTCGAAGACTTGTGTTTTATATGTTTGTGTGCTTTTGCATGCAACATTGTTGAGGTGATGGTGGGTTGGAGTTATTTAACCAAGACAATTTGTACTTGTTTGTTAATATGAGAACCTGTTGGGGCAAGTGTGAGGTTGTTGCACCCTAGAACTTGGTTTGAACCCCAGTGGTAAATTGACCGTTCCGAGGCGGTAACCCCTAGGGTTCTCTTTTTGGTTAATTGTTTGTAGTGTCTTATTTGAAAATAATATTATAATAAACACATGCTCTCCTATCCGCTCTACCTTTTCGCTGCGCGGTGTGGCTGTGTTTTGTGGGGCGATATGCATATTTCACTTTTTCAATAATTTCTTTTTTTATTGATGAACGTGCAATGATGACTGTAGACTACCCTGAAGGAATTTATTCAAGTTATTCGGATCATGCATGGCTACAAACACAAGATTTGTTTTCGCACAGTATGCGTTTCAAACCGTCAACAAGAAACATCTTCCTCTTCTATGTTTTAGTTAATTAGGGTCCAATCACAGCATTATTATAGACTTCAGATAAATATGCATAATAAAACCAAAAATGTCACTTACACAATTTCAGACGTTTCCACTATAAGAAAATAGAGTCGAAAAACCAATACAAAAACACACGGGGAAAATAAATTAACAAAAAAAGCTAGTACAGACTTGAAAATTAGTTCTCAGATAAATGTTAATTAGTTTACATCTGATGTTGATTAAAAAAATGCATGAAAACGCAATTTGATGTCTTCTTAAAATTCTGTTTACACTTTAGTGCGATTAATTATTATTCAAGCGTGATAACGTCATATGTTTTAACCAGAGTAATCGCACCCATTTGAGAGAAATAATGCTACTGGAAGTTTGGATGAAACTCGAAATATATCCTTATACATGTTAGCTTTTTAAACAGTTTTTTAATTGTTTTTTTTCTTATAAAAGTCTCATTTGAAAATACTCTTGTTCTATACAGCATATATATATCAGAAATTATAAATGTCTTGGGTTGAGGCCACTGGACCTTAAACATTTGCTACATTGTAACATATACTCCTTATGACAGCAATATTTACATACATTTTAAAGAAAAACAAATCGCCCAGAAATAATCTTTGTCGTTGAGGGTCCACTAACCTCCTCCTTGCCCAATCATCGATAAAAAAAATTTATCAAAATCTTAATAATGACAACATGTCGTTTCGTTAAACTTTGCATAAATGAGTGTTTGTTTGTCTGGGAGTCATGTTATCTCTCGTCTACGGCTCTGGTAATACGACACCCAGACCGGAAAAATACCCTCACATACCATGTCAAGAAACCAAATTAATACAATTATGTTATCCCGATCTTAGACCTACCAAAGCAATTGTCCTTGACGATTCTTGTTTTTTTTCCATTGTCTAGTCATTCTAAAAATAATATTTGTAAGGAATAGGTTTATTAAATGTATAAGGATATTTGAAATATTCTTTTTTATGTTCCCCCCCCCCCCCTCTGGGGGATACATATTGTTTTTGCCCTGTCCGTCTGTCCGTCTGTCACACTTCGTTTCCGCTCAATAACTGGTGTACCGTTTGACCCACAGCATTCAAACTTCACAGGGTGGTGGCCCTTATTGAGTAGAAACCTATTGATTTTGGGGACAGTAGGTCAAAGGTCAAGGTCACAGGGGCCCGAAGACTGAAAACAGTTTTTGCTCAATAACTCAAGTACCCTTTGACATAGAGCATTCAAACTTCATAGGGTTTTTGCCCTCTCCGTCTGTCCGTCTGTCACACTTCGTTTCCGCTCAATAACTGGTGTACCGTTTGACCCACAGCATTCGAACTTCACAGGGTGGTGGCCCTTATTGAGTAGAAGAACCCTATCGACTTGTGGGTCAGTAAGTCACAGGCCAAGGTCGCAGGGGCCTGATGAGTGAAAACCGTTTCCGCGCAGTGGGGAGACATGCGTTTTTCACCAAAAAAACATCTAGTTAACGATTGTTTTTTCTTGACGAATAAATCATAAGGTATGGAATTAATTAATTTTATATTAAACAAACATTTAATTTTATTTTTCTACCTTTGATGGATAACATCGAATTCAAATGAGAAGTTTAAAAACGTAAACTTATTGAAAAGGTGAATGGTTAATAAAATGATCAGTTTCAAAAAAGACACCACAAACAATTAACAAAAATGAGAACGCGAGGGGTTACCGCCTTGGAACGGTCAGTGGCAAACTAAATTGCTACTTGGGGGTTTAAACCAGGTTCTAGGGTGCACCAACCTCGCACTTGACCTTCAATATCGACACACAAGTACAACTGTGAGGTAAGTTTGTCATTATTTAACTCCACAGCTTATCATTTCATCCTAGGAAATCAATTGCTACATTTGCCTCTTCCTCTGTTTTCTCATCTTTGGCCGCAACAACTATCTCCGTGTCCCCAAATGTAAGTGACACCTTGACGGTTCTGTTTAGATCACTATCGTGATTAGTAAGGCCAATCTTCAGCCGTCCAACAAACTTGCAGTTCTGATCAGTATACAGTGGCTTTGGTAACGAAGAAGCAAATATTTCAAAAACAATCGTTTTCTGTTGCTTTGATGATGGTGTATACTTTCGTTCAATCTGCGGTTCTCCTACTCTAACTTTCTGTCCAACTTCAACATGTTTGTCAAACACATCAATGCACATAAAACTGCCGTCAGCGAGTATGCGTTTGCTCTCATCATGCCTGCCTTTTTCGAACGGCTGCAGAACCGATATTCCGTAAGTGTACTTTAATACGCGTTCCGTAATCTGCCGTGGCATGTGCCCATAAATTAATGCACCGGCCATAACTGCAATGACAGCGTCCTCTGGAATGACGATGTATAAATTTGGAAAATGTGTTTTAACTGTCTCTTGCAAATATAGCGAGTTTGAGTACCCACCAACCATTAAGATAGCCTCTATGTCAGTTTTATCTATTAACAGGTGCAAATGATTCATTATCTTCTCAATCGATTCTTGAAAAAAAGAGCGAACTATCTCTGCCGATAAACTGATTTTGTCTCGAGCAATTTGGATATCGTTGGCATATGTTGATACACGCAAGTCCTCATCCAGTGTATTGCCTGATGTCTCTTTGTACACCTCTAGTAATGACGCTGGGACTTTAAGTTGCACTTTTGAGTCGGCAGCCGATGTGACCATTTTTTTCTTTATCTCAATGTCCTGCATAAAATCCAAATGGTGTGTTATGTATTTCTTACAAAACGTGTTGTATACACTCTCTCCTACTATCTTTATTATTAAATTTTCAAATGCATAGTTCACCATCATTCCTCCCCATCCGCCCCCACTTGGTGCACAAACTTCTTTTAACTTGCCATCTTCTTGCACCTCGTGAACAGTTATGTCTATAGTACCGCCTAAAAATAATATATATATTCTTTATATGTCTATAAGCCTTACAAGTGCTGTTTTCAGTCACACAGAAAATAATCAGTTACAAAAATATCATGAAATGATGGTGACTTTCATTAGGGTTATCCGCGCAACCTTTTGGTGGAATTGTCCCGGCTGGCTATCTCAGTCGGTAGCGTAATCGGATTTACATGGATAGGCGCTGTCGCCGTTCTGTATGGGTTCGATTCCCAGTATGGGTTATATCATTATAAATGATTATATACATGTTTCACAATGGCCTGCTAAGCAGGGTTGGCACGAATCGACTGCCCCTGGTTTAAACCGGCGGTTTTAACCGGTTAAAACCGTCCAGGTCAATACTCCCCAAGTGGTTAATACTGGTCAAAAGAACTTTTTTTCAAAATTTTCATAAAAGAAAGGAAGAAAACAAACCATTAAACTGTTATTTAATTTCTACTTAAGTTACTTTAGAACTAACTTCACTTGAACATGCTTTGAACTTAGAAATTGTCTTATTTCCCACAGTAATGAGATGATAAAATCCCTAAACAGGGTCTTCATTTTAGTGAGTTTTTTGACATAGTAAGAATTCTTTTAATTTTAGTGTTTTATCAACTTTTCAACAACTTGAAAATTCTTTATTTTAAGCAAAGGTAATTTGCATCACCAGTAGCCGTTACACTCTTGCCAATTAACACTTGTGTATGTTAATGTATGGTCAGTAGATGGAGGGGTGTTGTGTCACACTTCTATTGTTTATTGAACTTGGGAACATGTCAATTAAAATTCCTATGTGTTTATTTAAGGATTATCCAATAATCAGAAAGAAGGTGTTATACACTTGCCAATTAACACTTGTGTTTGACAATGGATGGTAAGGAGACTGAGGGGTGATTGCACTGCCTTAGACCTCACAGATCATTGCACTAGTAAACAATCAAGTCATACTGTTTCATATAATGTATACATTGTACTGAGCACTTGGTCAAAGCTTACAGAATGTTTTTCACCGAATCCAATACATAAATTACATAAAACATAACCAACATTATATAACTTGAAACTTTTAGCAAACTACATTTATTTATTTCAATCTGTTACTTATCATAAATGCCTATATGTCATGCTGTTCATTTATACCATAAAGTTTCCACGTACTTAAGAAAATGTGTCTGTAAGCGTTGAATGCCCATATATTTTCAAACAATACACACGAGAACCCGTGCATTAAACCAATGAACAAACCAACTTTTGATTGGTACATACAAAAGATCTTACCCAATCAAAGAAAATTATTTTCCACCTAATTCGCTTTGCTTATCAGGCAGAAAATAAATTTCTATTGCTTATTGAACAAAGGAACATACCAATTAAGAAGTTGTGTTCATTTAAGGATTATCCAATACTAAACCATAAATGAAGTACCATTTAGACCCTTACAGGGCTATTGTAAGGGCCTAAAGGATTTTAAATGATTCTAAGAACATTTTGGACAGTTTGGTTGTGAATAAAATTGAATTGACTAGTAATGACCAGTATTGACCAGTTACGACCATTATTGACCAATAATGACCACTATTGACCAGTATTGACCACTGGCCCGGTCAATACTCAATTGACCGGTCAATAAGCCAACCCTGCTGCTAAGACGCTTATCTATTTCGTCAAGAATCTCACTTTCCATAACCTAAGCCTCCCTTGAAAGTAGATACATATAGTTCAAACAAATTTAAACGGATTTTTTTTAGTTTGTGGCGTTTTGGACAGTGTCTATGCTTTAGTTCAGTAAAAACATTTTTGTAGGTTTTACGTAAACTGCTCCGAAGGCAATTTTGATATAAACTGGCTATTAAATGTTACATCTGTAATGTTGAAATAATAAATCAAATCTGAATTTCAATTTAAATTGTTCAGCAAAATGCATAGCACTGCCAAACTCATACAGGAATAACGACCGTAAGCGTTGATAAAATTAACACAACTTGTGTTGTACTTCTACACTGTGAAATCCCCCCAAAAAGCAAACAAATTTCGGGCTGTTTTTTTGTATAGGATTTTAAATCTGAAATGTGATGAAAATTGGCAATATTAAAAACAGTCTGTTTAATTTATTCAACAAATGTGGTGAATTTAGGATATTTTTCCAGTCTGCCCAAAGGATATCATTGACATGATAAATTTGTTGTTGTAAAACTGTGTCTTTAGATCAATAATGAAAAATACGGAGATTTTACGGCAATTCACAGACCATCAAAAAGGTGAGTTGATAGTGTTATTTGCAACGTCATGTACCATTATAGGATTGACAATCAATATTCAATGTATATCAGGAATATCATGAACTTTGATTTATTATCAAATTCCACTATTTTCCAGAAAATCCCATGTATTTTGTAATGTAACTATTAAGTAATTTCATCATAATCTTGCTAAAATGGCTGGACATCCATCTTCGTATGTCGGCCGATGGTATGACCTCATTTATTTCGTGCTTTGAAAGTTGTTAATCAGGAACCCGCCAAGTTTGACAAAATTATATTTTATCATGATTTCATATAATGATAAAAGCTGACAAAAATGCCCAATTTAATTTTGGTAGTCGAATCGAAGAGAATATTAACGACATATTTTCAATGATTCTAGACTGCTACGTGTGTCTAAAAGTTCTTTATTTTATTTCTTTATTTAGCCGTATTCACAAAACAAAGTGTGCTTTAAGCATATGGCCACAGAATTTAAAAATAATTTGCATTCAATCCACCAATTTAAAGTCTTTAATTAACCACCTAAATATAAAAAGCGTCCTAAATCGTCGAGACATCGAACTTTTTGATTCGCTTTCGCGTACTTGGAAGCACGACAATGGCGTATGAAGTGTATGAATAGAAAATTTGTAAATAATTCATGTTTTCCTTTTTTGAAAAAGGGTATTTCAGCTAATGGCAAAATATATAAATAAAAAGACAAGTATGAATATAATTCTTTTACTAATTTTACAGTTTAGTAGAGTTTAACAACAACAAAAACTGATTTGCGAATTTGAAGTAATATTAACTTCAGGATCTCATTCATATTGTTTACTTGTATATATACTGAGTTGCACTCAACCTGTGGATAGGCGGCGTGGTCAGTGCTTCCATTACTGCCAATAAATAACTCAAAGAAATCGAGCCTGCTCATATGTTCATAACAGTCGTGTTCCCTTTACTTCTTTAAAAAAATTACGCCCCAAACAAAGTCCAGAAGTTCTCTCTAAGGAAAGTTACATAATTAGGCAGTATATATATGAAGTCCAACTGCCCAAAATAAACATACCTCCAGCATCTAGAACTAGGTACTTTGTTCCAGGGGTAAATGTTGACACAGATCGTCCTTTGTTGCTATCTCCTGTTTGAACTGGCAATTGCCGGCAGAAAATTGATGCTGCCTCAGGTTCCAATGCCAGTAACAACCGCCTGCTTTTAATACCAGCCTGTTATAAAATGAAATATTATCAAGATCTAGAATATCGATACATGAATTTCTGGTAGCCGAGTCAATGAAAAACACGGACAGATTTGGGATGATTTGGTTGTGTTAGGTGATTCAAAATATTTTTTTAATTAATATTATAGTAGTAGTAGTAGTAGTAGTAGCAGTAGCAGTAGCAGTAGCAGTAGTAGCGGTAGTAGCGGTAGCGGTAGCGGTAGTAGTAGTAGTAGTAGTAGTAGTAGTAGTAGTAGTAGTAGTAGTAGTAGTGGTAGTAGTAGTAGTAGTAGTAGTAGTAGTAGTAGTAGCAGTAGTAGTAGAAGTAGTAGTAGAAGTCGAAGAAGACTTATAAGGTGTGTTTAGTTTTTAAATCGCATAAAGCTCAAGAGTACCCAACCAAGTAGCGAGTGGCTAGAGGCATGGTTTAATTAATTTTGTGATACAGAAATTGAAGAAGTTTTGTATGATACAGGAACGGAAGATTATTCAAAATTTACCATGAAGGTTTAGAGGAAATGTTGCGGAATGAAAGTCGGACGATGAAAATACGCAAAATGAAGGTCAATAGATGCCATTTTACACCATGACATAAACCCTCCTTGTCCTTAGTACAGCTAAAAAGTATAGAATATTTACCTTTATAGCCGCCTCTCTCATAAACTGTTTGGCCCCATCTGACCAAATTGCAGGTACAGTAAGTACCCATTGTATTTCATCTTCGCTTAATTTTCCAGTCAGTTCTCTTTCGCAGTAGTTAAAAAAATCCTGCTTCAGATACCTGATACACGCTGCGAAAACGTCCATAGCAAGCATCGGACGCCCAAGTTCATCTTCAATGGTGATATTTCTGTCTAATTTCTAATAAAAGAAATCATCAATGTATGTTACAAATAAATACAAGCAACTGATATATTTTAGTAATGCAATTCAAAAATTCATATATACTTGGATGGCACCTCTATTATCATGTACAGCACTCTTGGCTAGGCGATGTCGCCGTGTCTGGTGCTGAGATGAATATATCACATTGTTTGACATTCTGCATGATTTTGAATTTAACATATTACCATCAAAATGATAACAACTGTGATGTTCATCAGTTACGTCATTTAAAGGTCGTTGAGCACGATACTTATGTACTTTATTAACACACCCGTCAACCGGCAGAGCCCGGAGTGGACGGTACATCCAGGAGCAGACACGGTAGGTTTCATATTTGACAGCGGTGTAAGTAATTATCATTATCGCTAGTTTTGATTAACTCTTGGAAAGAAATATCGGCTATTTTAAAAGAGATAATAAACATTTTATCGCGATTTAAATACGTAAGCTTGTGTTGAAATCTTGAAGTTCTGCGTTGAAAGCAAAATGCTCCATAGATCTGATAATCTGCATAAATCTGTAAGCACTATTGGAAAATTTAATCATTCACTTAGAAACGTGTGAAACATTAGCACAGACAGACTTATAACAACTATTTACTTCTGTGAGTACCAGCAGTACTATTGTTACTGGTAACGCGGTCAACCGAAATACTGCTGTTACTGTCAGCAGTATTACTGTTGTCACTGTTTCACTAAATTTTCGTCCATGACGATTCTTATGTAAACCCAGTAATTATCAAAATACTGTACATTACGTAAATATTAATACTTAATATTCTTATGAAAATAAAAGGATTGATTTGATAAAAAAGTTAAATATTTTAAGTCGTACCTCGCCTAGTTTCTTGTTAAGCGTCATTTTAAAGTTCCGGAAAAGTAAAACGATTCGTGGTTGCCTTCATCAAGAAGCTCATTATATCTGTTTATTGCATCATATCCAAATGCCACAATTTTTTTTCCTCCCTCATTAAGAAGAACACTCGTTGGTGCTTTTGGGGTGGATCCCATATCGAATGTCCATGTTTTCTTACAGGGTGTTGTAGGGTCCTTTAAATAAGCATGTCGGTATAACCTACTCCACCCAGAGAACGTAGTACCAAAGTCAATGGCGGTGACTACAAGCGGTGGTTTCTCTCCCTATGAACAAAGACTGATTTTATAACATTCATTTTAGATGTTTTACAACTGAATTAAAACATTACATTGCAACGCTTCCTAAACATTTTGAAATGAAATAATCAATTATCATGTCATTTAAATTTTAGTTTGTAATTTTATAAAAAAATTAAATGCAAGATATGTTTAGCACTAAAACAATAGAACAAAGATAATTACATTATAAAGTATACTCTCAGCACTGGAATGGGCGAAGATGAACCCTCCCTCCAGCACACCTACAGAAGCTTCTATTGGAGATACAATTTCCAAATCAGAGAAAGATGAGCGAATTGTTTCTTTGAAGATGCGGACGTCACCCAATTTTCCAATCATTATTATGGCTTGGAAATCGATGATTTGCCTTGTTGACTGAATGTTTGCAACCATTTGTCGTAGAGTTACCTCATACAATGACGTAAAGAAATTACAAGATAGTTTCATTACGCCTGTACTGTTTGCTTGAATGTTATCTTTGTAATCAGAGTCCGCTATGAGTTCATTCAAATTTCTTCCTCTGATCTCTTTAGTAAACATTTGAAAGGAAAGAGGAATGCGAATATTGGTATATGTGTTCAAGTCTTGAAGTCTTGACAAGCGGACCAGTTTAATCTTTACATCTCTCATGAGGTCCTGCCAATCGACTTCGTACTCGCATTTGAACCGTTTGTATGCAAGATTGCCAATTATATCCTCAAGAAACTTTTCAAATCTGTCCAAGACCGCTACAAATCCCCATGATCCTTTCCTAAGATCACCGATCTCACGTATCTGTCCCGATGGTTCAATCTTGTGAATGACCATACCAACTGATTCCTCTACAAGACATGAGAGAGTATTATAATATAACACTGTTAACTGCAACTCATTTGATATCACAAAACAAATAATAGCCTAAAAACTGTTTTCAAAATCATTTGACAGAAGACACAATTTAATATTATCATACAGCTTATATTTCTGATTGCCAGACATAATTATATCATTAAGGAAAAAGAGACTTCTCTGTTTGATAACACGGATGTTAAGTTCGTAGAACAGAAATGGATGTGTAGAGCCTTTTGGGGCAAGAATTTTTTTTTTCAAAATACAATTACCTGTTATTTTACCAACCCTGTAACTTAACTTTATTTAACTCTATTTCAGCTTAGAGCACAGTTTCTATCTTGTTTGTACAAATGTAAAACCTTTTTTGGGGCGTATAATACACTTCCCAAAGTTTGATAAGCACTAAAATATTAGTGTATATATCTTTCTGGTGTATACCAGCACTATTATCAGTTTTTTGGGGTAAAAGTAGAGATAATTGTTACATCGCATAAACATTTCAAAATACAAACACAATTTATCGTTTAGCGTAAAACTATTATTCTGCTTCGTAATTATATTTATAAATAATTTGCGCTTAGTACATCGGCATACTGTATCCAATCAGCGATTTAATGAGACAGATATAACGATATAAAGCTTCATTTAGTGGAGGCAAACCTTGCCATAACACGCATATCAAGAAGACCCGTTCTGGAGATTTCAGCTTTTTGTCGTTTGGACGATCTGTCATAATTAGGTTCGATGAACATATTTCGCAGTTGGATGCTCAGTTTCAATTAAAAACAAAACGTTTTGCACATACCTCCAAGGATAATAGTTAAAAATTGTGTGCCTACGCCGAGTCTTCTTGTTTCTCCAGTGCTGCAAATGGGATCGGTTAAAAGATGCTTAAATAGAACAGCTGCAGCTTCGGAACTTTTCAGCACCATTATTTTCTTCTCATGAACACCTGCCTAAATTACAAATAGTATTTGTATTAATAATTTAAAATATTGTTCAATCAGCCCTATGATATAGTTCCTGGTTTTAATTTTTGCCTCCTCTGTGATATTCTGGATTTATACTTGATATTTGTAGTATCATATCCTCTGAAAAAAAATTTAAAAAATATATTCTTTTAAGTGCGGCCCATTGTTTTGTTTTCTCGCTTGGGACAAAACCATTCTTATATCCGCGGATCATACGCTACCGAACATTCCAATGGTGTTTAACAGAAAATACCGCATTTAAAGGTTCCATGTTCACCGCCACATGCATACCATCGTTTGAGATTGTATTGTTTTCTGATGTAAATGTTTAGTTCGCTCAGCCCTTAGCTAGGGGGGGGGGGGGGCAAAAAAGAAAATATATTTCTATTGCTGCCCAAGAACAGGCTCAATCAAACCGAGCTCGCAATATTTTCATTTTTTCGTGTTCGATGACTTTTGAAGTTCCCCTTTCATCTATTGCAATATCGCAGTAGCGTTGTCTGGGCCGTGTGGCGACTGTGAAATGTCTCCCAGTACATTCAATCAGTGCTGTTCTTAATCACTTCCTTTGTAGGTCGCTAAGCATGGAACTTATGTATGTTTACAGTTCATCTACAATGATATTTGTTGTATTATTTAGGTCAATTTTAAGATAGTTGGTTTCGAAATCCCGGACAGTGTAGATTAGGATCGACCCAAGGATTTACGGTACTTTCTAGTTTTTAATTTTGGCCTTAGGCGTTCTCTGTGATTTTCAGGATTTATATTCTCAGATTCCCTGTCAAAATTCTATTCTGTTTAGTTTCGCCATCGTTTTCTCGTTTAGGGCGTACCATTCTTATCTGGGGACCATACGTCGCTGATTATAGAATGGTAATAATCTGAAAATACCGCATTGAAGGTTCAGTGTTTACCGCCATATGCATACCATCGTTTAGAATGGACCAAAATTGTACTGGGGATAGGCGGCTGTGGAAGTAAATTGCATTTCCATTACTGCCCAAGAACAGGCTCAATCAAACCGAGCCAGAATGTTTTCATATTTGTCGTGTTTAGTGGCTCTCAAAGTTCCCGTTTCATCTATTTGTATAATTTCTTTATAATATAGAGGATGTCTGCAGGATGTCTTTTCACCGAAAAAGTGAAAAATTACATGAACATTATTTTAAAAACACACAAACCACAAGCATTTTCTATACATAATCCCTTAAAGCACCATAAATAAAGTATGTTTATAGTTTTAACAATTTATGTTGTCTTTTTCCAAATTACATAGCGGGTTTAAGTATACTCTTGATCACCTTTAGTGTTAGAAAGAAAAACCATAGCGGTATAGATCTGCTGTATGTTTCACATGAATCTAGCATGTCTTTAATAGTGGAATAAAGCAAAAACACCACTGGACGTTGACAATGTATCCACAACAATAAATGTTTTATTTATAAAAAGAACAATAAAACATACAAACAAACAAAAACAGAGCAAAAGCACACACAACAAACATGTTTTCCCCATCTCACTATATAATCTTTAGATGTGTAAAAAATGTATAAGCTTTAAAACTTTTCATGGATCAGAACAAATGATTATTTATTGTACCTCTGGATGTTTTACTTTATACTTTCTATTTTGAATTTTATTCATGGAACAATATTTGACATTGATGGATCACAAGAACACGGATGGCTAAGTTTCAACTTATTTATTTTGTCGGATGCGTACGTGATTTCAGTTTATATTCTGCTGGGAGACGGGGGCTAGTTCGGTTCCATTTTTTAAGACATGCAATTTTTTAATGAATTCAAAATGTAATTCTCCACAAATTTTGATAATTAGGAAAGAAATTATATGGGCTTGATTACCCCTGAACTTTAAATGAAGTTTCTCTTTGAAAGAAATGGTAATTGGTTTTCGAAGCAATAAGGTCAAAGTGGCCAAACTTGCCCCGACATTAGGGCAAGTTTGGCTACTCCTGGGGCAAGTTCGGCCTTCGGGCAGATTTTTTAAAATTATTGTCTTGTACCAATAAAGGTAAAAGAAACTATAAGAAGCATAATGTACAAAAATTTAGGCTCAGAAATCAACTTTTATTAACAATAATTTTAAACATGTTTTATATATAACTTGTGTTAAATACGTATATAAATCCGCGTGAGTGTATGTGCATTTAGTGTGTACACGCACAGAAACCTAAATTTCCATCAGAAAACAATCAGACACCACTTAAACGACATTTCACCCTATATGCCTTTATATTTGTAGGTAGGCATATAGTGTAAAATGTCATATATGTGATGTCTGGATGTTTTCTGTTGGAAATTAAGGTTTCTGTGGTATGAGAACGTATATATGTTCGGGTTGGTTGTTGTTGTAATGTTCTTCTCCTTTCTTTAGACGTCTGGTGTCTTGGAATAACTAATATGTTTTCTTTTGTAACTTCGCACTATGGTTAGGTATGTTCCAAAATATACAAAACCAGTCGTAATAATTCTTAAAAATACATTGAATATGTCAGCGTAGATCTCAGAATGAGAATCATAATATACCGATCAGATAAAACATGTAATTTGCTGCATATAATGACATATCTAAAATAAGAAAGGACGTTTTTTTTCGAACCAAAACATGTTTTATCTAAGCTGTGATAGTAAATACACTTCATTTTATTAAAAACACTAAGTTTTCATCAAGAATATAAAACTATGCTGGAGCAAAAAGGGGTTATTCGGCTACTAGCCGAACATGCCCCTGCCCCGATGGCCGAACTAGCCCCTTGCTAACTTTTTATTAACATCACATGATACCTGCGTCTATAGTTTTGAAGGTGAAAAGAACAAGCTGTGACTTAACTAGGGGATGTTTTAACATTTTGCATATGTAAAATTAATGTTCTTATTATGAAGCAACTCATGGCAAATACAAACTCAAATATTTGTGAAAAATTTACTTAACAGTCAAAAAATCCAATTTTCCTTCACAAAATCGGTTAATATAGTCGCCGTTATGTACATAGAACATTAATTTCGTTATAAGAGACATTGCATTATCGACGATCGCTCTGAATATTAATTTTTGTACTTAAAATGATAATGTGCTGAGCATACCCCGAGGCCGGACTAACCCCGGTCTCTCCTGTAGATAAACAAAATGGGCCGGAAAACTGAATGGACAAGTAACCTTTCTCTTTGACAACAAAACACTATCAAATTTTACCTTCGTCTAAGTATATATTCAGAGTTTTAATTGTTCGTATAGACATGTTATTTTTTGTTTCTTTTATGTTTGATATTTTATGTTTTATCATTAACAAATGTACAATTGTGCATAGTTATAACAGCGATTATATCTGACTTTTTGTACAAGGTATTTTAGTATTTTAAATTAAGGTGTAGTTTTCTATCACACATTTATTTCCAACATTTTATATACCTCAGTTTTAGAAAGTAAAGTAACATTTTATGCTGTGGAGAATTTTGAATTGGAAAAAATACTAATCGAAATGGAAACGATGTCATTAATGCTTTTAATATTTCGTGCACAATTTTAATTGTGTTATTTTAAAATATTAATATAACTGAATACCTTTGGCAAAATCATGGGAAATCGAGAATTAAATTATACGAGTATATATTAGCTTTCAAATTCAAACCACGATTATTATTTTATTTAACCTTACCTGACATGTTTAAATGGGAATTTTATAATACCGACATTTTAATAAAATAACAAAATTGTCGTTTTCTTTCCCTTTTTAACTTCAGCAATATTTGACAGAAAAAATGGCTACTACATCATGAATATTAAGATATACAACAAGAGCCGTCAGTGACGGGTTATGCTCCCCGACGCTGCTTTGTCACAAATATTTTTTTATTAGTACAGGAAGAACTTGTAAGAAAGCAATTGCATTTGAAAGTTTTCTTTAGAATTAAAAGAGAAAGCATTGTACAGTATTTGAAAAAATTATAAAAGGGATATCTTTTTCAAATATGTTTGTTTGTTTGTTTGGGGTTTAATGCTCGCTTACAGGCGGACAGTTCACCTAACCATCGTTCCAGGGTTTGTTTGTTTGTTTGGGGTTTAACGCCCGTTTTCAACAGTATTTCAGTCATTTACAGGCAGGCAGTTCACCTAACCATCGTTCCTAGGAAGTAACAGTACTAAACACCAATGTCCGTAAGCAACTGCCTGCTTTCTCAATCGTAAGATTTTGTTCTGGGGTAGTAGCAGTACTGGGTAGTAGCAGTACTAAACACCAAAATCCGTAAGCAATTGCCTACTTTCTCACTTGTAGAGTTCCGGCTCCAGTGGGGTTCAAACCTCACAGCGGTGAGAGGCTGTGGTTTACAAGCGCAAAGCTGTAACCACTAGACCACAGAGGCGGTCTTTTCAAATATGTATGTATATATGTAAATAATAATACAGTTTTATAAAGCAAAAATATATGAGATGATGCATTAAGAGCCCCGGACAAAAAATAAGTATGAGAAATTTCAAAGGGCATTAACTCAAAAATGAATAAAGCAAGAGTTATGATGCACTGCACTGCTCCTCATTGAGATCATTCTACTCATGAAGTTTCAAGTTCATAACTCTTATACTTTGTGAGATATTCCCCAGACAAAAAATAAGTATCAGAAATTTCAAAGGGCACTAACTCAAAAATGAATAAAGCAAGAGTTATGGCTCTTGTGCGATGCACCGGTCCTCATTGAGATCATTATACTTATGAAGTTTGAAGTTCATAACCCTAATACTTCGTGAGATATGCCCCGGACAAAAAATAAGTATGAGAAATTTCAAAGGGCATTAACTCAAAAATGAATAAAGCAAGAGTTATGGCTCTTGTGCGCTGCACCGGTCCTCATTGAGATCATTATACTTATGAAGTTTGAAGTTCATAACCCTAATACTTTGTGTGATATGCCCTGGACAAAAAATAAGTATGAGAAATTTCAAAGGGCAATAAATCAAAAATCAATAAAGCAAGAGTTATGGTTCTTTTGCAATGCACTGCTCCTCATTGAGATCTATCTACTTATGAAGTTTCAACTTCATAACTCTTATACTTTGTGAAATAAGCCCTGGACAAAAAGTAAGTATGAGAAATTTCAAAGGGCAATAACTCAAAAATGAATAAAGCAAGAGTTATGGTTCTTGTGCACTGCACTGGTCCTCCCTGAGATCTATCTAGTTATGAAGTTTCAACTTCATAACTCTTATACTTTGTGAGATATGCCCTGGACAAAAAGTAAGTATGAGAAATTTCAAAGGGCAATAACTCAAAAATGAATAAAGCAAGAGTTATGGTTCATGTGCACTGCACTTCTCCTCAATGAGATCTAACTACCTATGAAGTTTAGTCTTGATACCTCTTATAGTTTTTGTGTAATTGTCCGGACAATATTATGACGGACGGACGAACGGACGAACGAACGAACGAACGGACGGACGAACGGGACGGACGGACGGACAAAGCGGCAACTATATGCTCCCCCGAATTTCGGGGGGAGCATAATAAAATCTGTATTTAGCAGCAACCCAAGGGAGTGACAACAATTGGCTGTTTATCACAGGTGGCTGTTTAAGTAATAGATGAAAAGGGAACGTTGAAAGCCATTAAACACGACAAATATGAAAATATTGCAGGCTCGGTTTGATTAAGCCTGTTCATGGACAACAAACTCTTTATATGTGATCAGTTATCTACAACAGTCTTCAAGTAACGCTTTATTTTCTAATTGATTTTGAAACAGTTTGGCATAAGTTATTCTTAATTTTGCTAAAAATGCATTTCATGCATTGAAATGTCAAGCAAACTAGAAAACTGCTCTGAATTCTTGTTCTGTTTTAAATGGATTGTCATCATATCTAGAGAGTATTAAATAACGATATTTTATCAATAAATGTCTGTATAATTTAATGAAGTACCTTTTTCATTGCATCTGTCGTCAATTTTATAAACATTGGACTGGCATCTACGGGCTGAATGAGTAAAAGTGCTACATCTTCGATTCTTATGGCCAAATCTGTAGTGTTAACTAAAGAACGGAACATCATCGCAAAAACATGTGCTGCGGGAAGTTCTTTTCCTGATTCATCTTCTATGGTGACATTGGCTTCGCACGTTCGCTAAAATGCAAACATAAACGTATAAACTGATAAGTTAAATATATGAATCGTATTATGACATTTTAAAAATTCTAAATAAGTCCAAAACGCCTGCTCATCACGAAGAAAATGAGAAACGTTGAAATCTAAATATATGCATTTTATATAATTTCAAATGAAATGCAAGTTAAACTTAACATTCAAACTCTTATATTTGATATTGTTGTTAGTGTTAAACTATCTAACTTGCAATATCGATTTTTTTAAAAGTTTTCTTGTTTTTGCTGTTAATTTTTGCCAAACAAATGATTTATACTTAAGATGAAGGCTTTATTTTAAAATGTTTGATCGCTTTGCACACATCTTTAAATGCACGATGGAAGTATTGAGTTTATTTTTGTTTCTAAAATAATTTTGAAAAAAAACTCAAATATATGACTAGATTATTGTTTACTTATCTTGATTTTGTTAATAAGATATCTTGTGTTGAAAACATCTGTTCGGGAGTTAAGGCATTTTGTTACTTTTTTCTGTATTGATATCTACGTATAAATACATATATATGGCCCATTTGTTACGTTTAATATTTTGTATATACATTTTGACGCTAACTTGACCAAACGTTGGTCATATTATATTTTCTTGATAAATTATAAATCAGTTTTGAAACTTGTTCATGTAGAGTCTATATAACCTAGTGCTAATGAGGCTAACAAACCAAACAACAAGAATGATTTCATTGGTTTACACCGTTAATACTCCATTAGCAATCTTTTAGGAAATCCGGTTGTAATCGGGATCATTTCACTGTCAGTATTTCACAGAAAATTGGTTATTTTCTTTAGAAAGATTACAACGAGATAGTTATTCTATCACATTATCTCTTCGTCCTAACTGAAGTAATGTAACCCAAAATTACGACTCTCGGTTACATGTACTGTTGCTTCAAATATTTACCCAGTTATCAAGTTAATATCATAACCGTAATATTATGACCCGGGTAATAAAATTATGACCGGGCTGTCATAATAATATGACTGGAGATCATACTATTATAACCAAGGGGCCGTACTATTATGACCGGGAGGTCATTTTTTAATAACAAAAATCGGGGGGGGGGGGGGGGGGGGGGCATTATTTTATAAGGTAGGTTAGTATTTTATAGAAAGGGGTCATCATTTTATATAAAATAATGACCAGAGGTCATTATTCTATGGAAGTCAGTTTTTATCCCCCGCCGCATAGCGGCTGGGGATATAGGAATGGTCTTCGTCCGTCCGTCCGTCTGTCCGTCCATCCGTCCGTCCGTCCGTCCTTCCGTGCGCGCACATTTCGTGTCCGGTCCATAACTTTTAACCCCTGGAAGGAATTTCGTGAAACTTAAGGCAAATGTTCTCCCCATCAAGACGACGTGCAGAACCCGTGTTCCAACATGGCCGGCTCAATGTTAAGGTCACTAGGTCAGATTAAAGCAAAATTTTGTTAACGCAATAGAGGTCACATTTTTTGTCCAATTGTCATCAAATTTGGTATGAATATTGATATTGATGATCTCTACTCAAATTGTGAAAATCATGTTCTTGAATTGCCCAGGGTCCCGCTGTGAGGATTTTAATTTTTTTCTTTTAAATTCTGTTTTTAACCTTTGATTTTCTACAGTTATCAACCAGATTTCGACACAAACTTTATACCTTCTTAAAATTCAATCTTTCCTGAACAATTCATTAACTGGTTGTTCAGTAATATAACTTGAAACAGAAATTTTAGTAGCAGAGTGAAAATTTCAAGTATCAAAATTTCAATATTTCTACCTGTCTTCAGCTATATTTAGATCCAATCAATATGTTGTTAGGTTGCAGGTCAATGACCTAGTGAACTTTGCTGCTTAGATCTGTGTTATGCAATATTAAGAACTTTGCTCTGGAACATTTTATTGTGTAAATTTTGTCGTTTTCTATGGATACTGACCAAATAAACTTTTTTCCTTTATAGCACTTTGAAAATCAGGCTTTTCTGATTATTTTAATCACTGTTTGTATGTAAAACAACAACAACAACAACACATTTGTAGCACATTCTCAAAATGCTAAGACTAAATTTAAGAGAGGTCTCAGCTGTATACAGTGTATGTACACTGTAACCTGCCTTAGCAGCCACCTGCGAATAGCAACCACCTGTCTTAAACAGCCAGTTTGAGTATGTCCTAAACTGACATTTTGTTCTCATTTCACCTGTCTTTAACAGCCACCTGTATAGAACAGCCACTTTTTGTCACTCCCTTGAGTGGCTGCTAAAGAGAGTTTTGACTGTACACAAATTGGCAAGTTAATTGGTGGTCTCTGAACCCCTGGAATGAATATCATGAAACTTTAATGAAATGTTCAGTTCATGAACATGATGTGCTAAACCCATGTTCCAACCTGGCTGACTCAAGGTCAAGGCTGCCTGTGGTGTTTGAGCATATTTCGTGTCCGGTCCATAACTTTTCAACCCTAAGAAGGAATTTCATGAAACTTTAGTCAAACATTCTCCTCATGAAGACGACATGCAGAACCCATGTTTCAACATGGCCGCCTCAATGTCAAGGTCAACAGTGGTGTTTGAAGATTTGAACCTTGCATTTCGTGTCCAGTTCATATAATCTGAACCCCTGGAATGAACATCATGAAACTTAAGTGAAATGTTCAGTTCATGAACCTGATGTGCAGAACCCATGTTCCAACCTGGCTGGCTCAAGCTCAAGGCCGCCTCTGGTGTTTGAGCAGGCCAATACTCTGAAACTTATCTGAACATGACATACCCTTGCACTTGAATTGGCTTCAACCTGCCTGCCCGTTGCCCAGAGCTATTGTTTAATTTGCTCTTAACCATCCATAACCTTTCCCACATTCACATCTGCGGCGGGGGATATTGCTGTCGTTCCGACTGCCTTGTAAATGTAACACCGGTTCTTTACATCGTCTATACTAAATGTGTTAGTAAGAAGACTGAATTAAAGTCATTGTTGGCCTGCAAAATTTTGTTCCGAAATGCTGCGATCTTTATAATCGTGAATTATGTTCTTTCAGAAGCGTTAAAACACTATGACACGCTTTCAATTGTTATAAACATGTAGTTTATTTACAAATTATAAACTCAACAAAAATAATTAAGGGTCACACAAAATCTGTTACCCAACTAAAGCTATAGACCAAACATTTTATTTACATCCAAAGATTTTTGAAAAATTATTTTGCTTGAATCACAGCAGGAACTTAAAATTTAATTTAAAAGATTCAAGATTTTTTTAAACATTATTGCATGAACATGTAAATATAAGGAATTAATAATTTTACAGTTGACCTTTAATTAATTTTGTTGAGTGTAGTTCTCCAAGCTTCTCAAAGACGGTAGACTATAGTACTTTATGCTTTTTCATAGTAAAGACATTAAAGACCAAAGCATTTGTGCTATTAGATATATAAGACCTTTCCTTATGCAGAGCCTGTAATATATTTTTATTATTAGTATTCCCTTTTCATCTATTTAAGGTTTTAGAACTGTAATATGCACTTTTGCAGATTGGGATTTTGTTGATTTCATTTCCAAGTACATCCATTTAGACATCTAAAAACGAGTTTTAAAAAACATTTACCGTGCGTAACTCGAGAAATTTAGTATTTTAGAAGGGGACCTTCTGTTTCGGAAAATGGGCTGTAAAATCAAACATACTAGAAGCTAAATTCATCTCTATTTCTTTGAAACCTTGTAAAATTTTGTAAAATAAAAGCTAATTGTTTAAGGACATCATATCTGAACAGGAAAATACAAGCATTATGTTTAGAATTTATTTCTAACACTTTATAAATTGACTTTTTTAAAGTGTACCCCATCTTCGAAAATGCACATTTTTCCGATCTGCAAAAATTAAGCAAGTTTTTATCTGTGATTTTTGTGCATGTTTAATGCAGTAAAATAATAGTGTTATACATTAAAATTATCTGCAATGTGTATAGAATCAAATAATTTAAAAAAAAGAGCACCTCACCGTCTTCGTTTTCATTATATTGGCCTACAAAATAGGTACCTATGGCCCAGACCAAACGGTTAAAAACCACAACAACAAAAGGGCTTGGTTTAGGAATGGTGATTTTTTATACCCCCTCAAATTTTTTGAAAAACAAGAAATACGCAAGCAATCAGCTATGCTGGTTAAAATTTAATCTCAAAAAAGTAATTTTGGCAACCGTAACCATAGCAACCAAAGCATTTTTTAAAGGAACAAATCATCGTGCAAACACATAAAATTAGTTTTACAAGACAAGTATCACAAAATTACTGTTCAATTATAGAAACAATAAAATAGCAACATTTTCCTAATTGAAAGTACAGATTCCATAATCATTTTAGTTTCATATCGTGATTCTGTTGCTGTATTATAAAAGAGTCAGTATTTTGTAATAATATCGTTACAATATTTCAGTTTTCATGGCTACTAAATGAAGATGAAGAATAATAACAATTATTTCCGAATTTTAAACCTATTGATTATACTATTTTCTCCAAAAATTTCCTCACAATAATTTTTAAAAAAAAAGAAGAAAAAGGGAAAAAAAGGTTCCTCTCCCGAGGATTGAACCGGGTCCGTCAAAAAGAACAGTCATGAGCGTTACCATTACGCCACGGAGGATTGATCAAACCGTGGGCAATTTCATATAAGCTCTATTCATTACTGAGTGTTGTTTGTCTATAGACTTATTTTGAGTATTTGTTATGAAAATATTTGTTTACTTTACATCAATTTTATTTTATCCGCACTTTGTTATTATTTGATTTAGTTATTAATGACGTCATAATCGCGGAAAACACCTAAAGAGTATACTCCTTTTACGAAAAATAGTATCAACCGGAAACGTACGAATCGGCGTTCGGAAAAAACGAATTAGTGACGGCATAAGTCGATGTTTGGCGGAGATATTACAGTTCTAAAACCTTAAATAATATCACGAGAGCATTGTTTGTGCCATCATGGCCGATACGGTTATTGTAATGGTCCGTTATGATATTCATACAATTATATAAATAATAGGGGTTGAATTATTTCGAATCTGGGTAACTAACCTTCGGAATAAAGGTGAATGTAACCTAAAACCATTGACCGTGTCATAATACATGACTCAATAATTAAACTAGGGTGCGACCGATGGGTTTCCGTAATACGATGCCACCCCCATTGTTCGTGCGCAGACATACGATACCCTCCCATTATTCGTTCGAAGTCACCCGTCTAGCACCATGGCACAAGGCAGATGACTCATAGGGTGATTGACCGCTAGGGTGGTGCCGAGGGTCAGATGACTCATAGGGTGATTGACCGCTAGGGTGGTGCCGAGGGTCAGATGAGTCATAGGGTGAATGACCGCTAGGGTGGTGCTGATGACATCATGGTATTCCGTAATGCGATGCCACCCCCATTGTTCGTGCTCGGTCATATGATACCCTCCCCATTGTTCGTGCTCGGTCATATGATACCCTCCCCATTGTCCGTGCGCATTCATGCGTGTAGCACCATGGCACCAGGCACTCTGGTGAAACGATTGTTCTTAACTACTGTGTATTACATATAAGGTGACAGGGCTTAATTGTTTTCTTTAAGGGTTCGGCCGAACTCGCTTTAAAGGTTGGGCCGAGCATGTCCGAACTTGTTATCCCCTATGACTCATCTCGGGGGTTGCGGTAGAGATACATCGTTTGTAATCGAAACGTCATACCCGAACGAACCCGAAAATTCACTCCCGATCCAAGATGGCGAATTATATATAAGGATGACCTAGATCCGAAAAATAAAAATATAAATAGATTTCAAAAATTGACTCCACCAAATCCAAGATGGCGGATTTATATAGAATATATAAGGATGACCTAGATCTGAAGTTATGAGGATAACTACTCAAGTCTCCAAACTGATCATACTGTAGCAGCATAATAAGGGTCCCCAGACCTCTTGATTTACAAAAACCCTTTAACTTCTACATCAAAAATTAGAAACAAATATACCTTAACATATAACTGAATGAATATATCAAAGATGCATATTTATCTGAAATACAATCAAATATCAGCTGTTTTTATTGCATATGAATATTAATTTCTTATTAAAAATTGTTCCAAAACTACATAACTAATTTAAAACTTGATACATTAGTTACAATAACTTGCTGGTTTTGTGTAGCGAAACACAAGTCGTGAAAAAATCTCCCTCATTGGGATTTGAAAAAAGTTGGCAGGTCTGGCCATGCGGTGGCTGTAAAATGTCTCCTCGTACATTTAATCAGTGTTATTAATTATCTATAAAAAAGTGAAATAAGCATATATATATTGAGTTGCGCTTAACCAGGGGCTAGGACAGTAATAAGCATTTATAATAATAATAATAATAATAATAATAATAATAATAATAATAATAATAATCCCTTTATTTTAAGAAGGTAGCTCATTAAGACAAAATCTATGACAACAAATACATTTCGATTTCTGCCTATGATTAGGCTCAATCAAAACCGGGCCTGTATTATTTTGATTGTGTGTCTTGTACGGTGCTTCCAGTTCCCCGTTCATCTATATTTATATACTTCTAGTACAAATATTCCTTTTTCTGGACGAATTATGGGTTGTGTATTATATTTATTATTTAACTATTAATAGATGATGTTTAATACGTCCATCTAGTTTGACCCAAGAGAGATAAGAGGGTTACTAAAAAAGTTTAGAAAAGATGTTGTTTTATTAAATACGTGATTTTTGTTACTTATGCATTCAAAATTATTGTTTTAGAATTAAAATGTATTGTTATGAACGTTTTTATGGGTAGAAACCTTAGTTTTTGAAGTGAAATTGTTGAGTGATTTGGACGGGGTAGAAGAACTTTTTGAACATCCCTTTCAATAACGGAAGTTATGTTTGATAAGGGAAAATTTCAAAGTAATTTGTTTGCATTTGGTAAACTGTTTGGAGTGGATTTTTTTATTTTTGTTAAATATGTTTTAGGTGTTCTTTGATAAAACTTTATTTTTATTTGCGGGGAAATTTTATTCGGATGTGCGAATGTATATCTCGTGAGGATTCGGCGTAATACGTCAATGTGCGTGATATATTTGAGCTGACTCTCGCAGCAGTTTCTATTTTTATATCAGTATTCAACTGCATTCATAAAACTCGGACACAGCTTACTTCAATTGCTCTCCCTTTGCATGTAAAAATTGTATTGAAAGGTTCTTGTTAACCTTTTACTATTTCATTGTGATCAAAGATTTCTTACCACTAATGTGGATTGCATAAAACACCTTTTTACTTTGTATCATTTAATTGCAACATCTACTTATGTCAGAAGTTCTCATGTCTATATTTTGTGATATCTAGTCTAATTAAAAGTTTTTACTATATTGCTAAACTTATTTGGACAATATCCACTTCCCTCTAGCCAGGGATCTTTCATCCATGCTGATATTCTTCAAGAAATCATAATCACATCATTGCCAGTCATATGTGGTATTCAATAAAAATTACCACTTATATAACTACTTATACTTGATCTCTATTTCATATCATAGGTCAAACAACTATTCACTTCATATCTACAATCACATGGATCCAACCACAACTTGGCTCAGGGACATTACATCATTAGCATGAATGTCGTCCACATATAACACGTGTGTGTTATACTTTTCTTGTTTAAAGATTTTCTTAAGTGAAGTTAATTTAAGATATATCTTCTAAGCATTCTCATCGTGGAAATTTATCATTTCTCTCTTTTCGGGATAAGTGTGAAACTACGTATTCAGAATAGGATACTTATATTTGCTGACGTTAAGGTTATTGTCTAATTAAACCAAATGTCATCTACGTACCTCTTCCAAATGATTAAGCCCTTTCAGTCCTTTGAAATAAAAGTACTTTGTGTGTACTCCATCCGCTACCAGTTCACTATATCTAGATTCAGCTTTGTATCCGAATGAGTCCAAAGTTTTGCCATCTGGTTTCATTAACAAACAGGTAGGAACGTCTTCCACAACTATGCTTTCATTGGTCCACATTCTAATGCATTTTCTCGTTGGATCCCTACGAAAGGTATAGCCCACCTTTGAAGTCACAGTGTCAAAAGCAAGTATCACCAAATCGCCTTGATATGTCTGCTAAGGAAATGTAATTGCTCTTTATTTACATCTTTGCGACTGAATTTCTTATAAATACACTTACATTTTTATAAAATCACAACTTTACAAACGTAAACCAATTTGTTAACATTTTCAAAGTTGCGAGTTTTAAATCCATGAGAAAGATGTTGTGTAAAAAATGAAAATCTCTTGAAAAGGAAGGCTTATACCAAAACATTGAGAAACTAGCGTGAAAAAAAACAGTTGTGTTCAAATCAGTTAGCTTGCATGCAAAACTTTTACTCAATCTGTAAAGTCTAACAGTTCCTAAAATATACATTTATTTCAACCAAGATCTAAACTATAAACTTTTAATATGAAGACATTAACGAAGTCAAAAATTAACTAAACATAGGCAAGTATTCTATAAAAGCAGCTTTCACGCAAAATTCAACTAGAACAAACGACATTGTTCCATTTAATGCAATCAAGAGTTATAGAACTTGAAAATCTTAATTACATCAAATCATGTTATACGTGTTGACTGATATTTATACAGGAAAGTAGATTAGATGAACAACTATAATCAAGTTTTAACGGCGATGTCGACACAAGGATGACTTTGACAGTCCTCCTTATTCTTTGAATACTAGAACACGAACCACACAACATTTAAGGAAAACCGCAATGGCGCCTTAGTCCTTGTCTGCAGTTACCACAATTATTGAATTGTATGTTAAAACAATACAATGATTTTGACCATGGCAAATTCTAAAAGCATGCACATATTTTCTTCAATTTCGCGCTGGTAATTGCACAAAAATAACAAGATTTTCAAGCTTTTTGGTATACTACAATGTACTGTGTGTTTTAGTTCATGTTCATAGTGGTAGCTCGAACTGTGATTCCGGAGGCTTAACTGTTCACCTACAAATTTAATTGGCAACGGAATACAATCGAAACGAATCGGAATTGCTAGCCAATCCAGATCTGTAATATTTTTTAAACGTTACACAATTGTAATTATACGACCATAAATTCTATAAATAATAAGATATTTAAAAAGATATTTATGGCGTGTGGAACGTTGCAAAATTCAAAAAATATTTTTATGTGATATAATTTTATATTTATATTTAAACATTTTTCATTTATGTTGTAAAAAATAATATTTATATGGTAAAAATCAGCATTTATATTGTATAAAAGTATTTATGTTCTATATTTTCATTTATATTTGAAACGCATATATTTATATGGTAAAAATAAATTTTATGTGGCATAAAATCCGCATTTGTATTCAATAAAGTGAAAAAAAATATGTTCAATAATGGCATCATGGGATAGTAAGTTAATAACATTTGTAACGCACGATTTCATTGGACCACGATATTCTACGCGGAAAACATAGCTGCCTCCACTAGATATGGCCCAAAATGTGCACCTCTGCGCAAAGAGGTTCATTTGTAACCTCCTATTACTATTTGGTCACTCTTGGTCACTTTGGCTATATGCTTTGAGAGTAAAATATCCCCTCGTCTTTCTGGCCACCCAGTCACCCTTCATTATCTTTGGTATCTCATGGTCACCTATGGTCACTTTGGCTATATGCTTTTAGAGTAAAATATCCCTTCATATTTCTGGTCACCTGGTCACCCTTCATTGTCTTTGGTCACCTATGGTCACCTTAGACTATAAGCTTTAAGAGTAAAATATACCCTGATATTTCTGGTCACCCAGTCACCCTTCATTGTCTTTGGTCACTCTTGGTCACCTATGGTCACTTTGGCTATATGCTTTTAGAGTAAAATATACCATCATATTTCTGGTCATCAGGTCCCTCTTCATTGTTTTTGGTCACTCTTGGTCACCTATGGTCACTTTGGCTATATGCTTTTAGAGTAAAATATCCCCTCATATTTCTGGTCACCTAGTCACCCTTCATTTTCTTTAGTCACTCTTGGTCACCTTTGGTCACCTAAGACTATTTGCTTTTAGAGTAAAATATACCCTCACATTTCTGGTCACCAGGTCACCCTTCATTGTCTTTGGTCACTCTTGGTCACCTATGGTCACTTTGGCTATATGTGGGACCTGTTCAGCGTGTGTGTTGTGTACACTTTTGTCCCTTTGTTGTCCTTGTTCCCTTTTATTTAGGGAACCACAGGGACTTGGGGCTTTCGGTAGAGTCAGCTGGTACCGGTTGGGAAGCAGAAGCTGGATGGAGGGGAATTAGGCTTTAGCCCCAATGTCAATTTGTTGACATATCGTCCAATGAAATCGTTCGTTACAATCATTACCCATGATGCAATTATTGAACAATATTTTTGTTTGCTTTTTATAGAATATAAACGTGTAATTTTTACAACAAAACTATTTTTACCATATAAATAAATATGTTTTGATTGTAAATACAAATATTGAACTTAAATACTTTTATACAATATAAATGCTGATTTTTACCATATAAATATTATTTTTTACAACATAAATGAAAAATGTTTAAATATAAAATATAAAATTATATCACATAAAAATATTTTTTGAATTTTGCAACATTCCACACGCCATAGATATTGAATTATTATTAACTGTTTAAAATAAAGAAATATTTGCTTAAAAGATTTATGAACATTAATACGCATAGCCACTTAAATTTATTATTTCAAGCCCTTTTAATTATTAATAAATATTTTAGACAGAGTGAACTGTAATATGCACTTCTAATACTGCTTATTAACAAGCTCAATCAAACCGAGCTTGCAGTATTTTGGTATTTGTCTTTTTTGGTGACTTTCAAAGTTGCTTTTTATCTATATCATAATATTATTACACATACACAAGAGTCCAATGATTCGAAAATATAAACACGAAATAAGTATTAAATCTCTTTTAATTTTTGTTACGGCATTAGTTTTTCAAAGCATTTGGACATTAGGGGTCAGGGTCGACTACAAATGATACTTTCTATCCAAACTCATCACTTGACTGAACTTTTCAAATCAAAGTATAATTTTATAAAGTATAATTTTAACTTTTCTGAACCATACGGCGTTTGTATTTTCAAAGAATTTGGGCATTAGGAGTCAGGGTCGACTACAAATGATACTTTCTAACCAAATTCATAACTTGACTGAAATTTTCAAAAGCTTACTTGTTTATTGATTCTAAGTTTCGTTGTAATCTTATAAGGTGTTAGAATAATTATTTATATTTGAAGGTCGTTAAGCACGATACTTATGTATCTTCATAGTACTTCAAAAAAAACCTTTTTTTTATATTTCGGCAAGTTTTGCGTTTTATCCAAGCCAATATAGATTTTGATATTGTCCCATCACCCCCAGGATAAACTTCCTGCTTAAAAATAAATGTGCCTTTTTCTTTCTCTGTGATATGCAGGATTTGTTTTCTCTTATCCCCTTGTCAAAATTCTATTCTTATCAGTTCCGCCCATTTTTCTCATTTAGTGCAAATCCATTCATTTATCAGGGGACAATACACCGCTGAACATGAAATGGTATTAACAATACCGTATTGAAGGTTCCATGTTCACCGCCAAATACTTACTATCGTTTTTGATGGATCTATTTTTTTTACTTGTGTAAATATTAAGTTGCCCTGGGCTAAGCGGCATGGGAAGTAATGTGCATTTTCATTTCTGCCCATGAACAGGCTCAATTAAAACGAGCCTGCAATAGTCTCATATTTGTCGTGTTCGCTGACTTTTTATCTATTTTAATAAAGGCATTTTAAGAAAAGCCACGCATATAAAACACAGTCTCGCATAAAGCCAAATAGAAGCACAATGTCATATTTATATATTTTAAAAATAAAATAGGAACACATTATACAAGATAATGCATGGTTAACAAATTATAAATGTCATTTGCAAAGCACGTTTGCTGCTAGGGGATGAAACCAGTTTTAGAGTAAAATATTTTCCTTGTAATTTATCATGTAAACAGACATATAAAAGTTGCATAATTTCTGGGGATGAGTTTTATATTTATGTTCGTACAGTTTATGGTAGGTTATTTGTTGTATCATTTTTAAACTTGTTTATTGCTGTTTTGTGTAATTGTGGACATGCATAACTAACTCTTTAAGGAATATCACTTAAGATAAGACAATCGCACACAGAACCACCCAAAAACCATACAGTTTATTAAAAGTAAACAAGAATAAAGACAGGAAGTATTGTTTAGTTTGGATCTCGTGGAACGCAAAGAGAAGTGACAAGTGCTGCACTTGAAAGACAATGAGTGGGGCATTACATGTAACAAATAATGTGTTGTGAACTTTTTAATCAGTATTCTGAAAACAGACAGTAGCCATTACCTAATTTATGGTATATTTTTAAGAAGTCATAGCGTTACAAACCTTCTGCTCCATTATGATATGATTTATAAACGGTACAGACCACTAAAAGACAAGGCGATGTCCCGTTTATTCACGTGTTGTCGTTTTTATCCTGAAATATATTTTATATATGCATCGTCATACATGGTATCTATCAAATTGGAAAACATATCTAATTTTGGAATGCTCCTTAATAACAAATGTTTCAGTGGAATAACATCGGCAATTTGAACCAAGGCATGAAAATTTAAGGGCTTTGTGTCAATGCATTGGAAAAGTCTTACATATATTTAAGTGTAGAAACACATTTATATAGAAACCAATATTTGTGGACATTCGAAAAGCACTTATTACATAAAAAAAACAACACAAAATTTATGATCACTACTGGTTTTATAAAAATGTCTTTAAAACTGGTGGTTTTAATATCTTGATATTGCATTAATCCGGTTTATGGATTTTAGATTTAATGCAAGTATATTAAACTCTGAGTAGTCGTACCAGTGCGTACGGTAACTCGAGTATCAGATCATTAATCCATTGATTTTGGTTTCCAGCATGGAAAAATTAAATCGAAACCTGGTTACTGGTTTTACGAAGAACGCGGGAAAAAAACGACCGGTAAAAACTTACGGGAAAGTCAAGTTAGGACGAGTTTTGTTTATTGGTATTTTTTTTATTAATTTTTGTGTATACTATTTTTACTTTACTAAACAATAGTTATTGTGAGTATTCTTTTATTTATTATCATACAATGATTTACATAGCGCAACTTCAAACAACAAATGTGTTACTAGGACGCAACCGAGCAGTTTTTTATGAAATGCTTAGGAGTCTGATACAAGAATTCCAGAAAAGGGGTTCGTTTATGGGCAGTCTTAAAGTAGGGTAGTTACTTGGGTAGCTAGTCAACTTTCAGGCAAAAAAGACAAATAAATCCCCGCTGAACTCTCTTTGGATACGCCCCTGATGCTTTGCGGCTTACAAGACCACTCTTTGCATAACGTTGAACATTCAGGAACGATTCGTGCCATATATTTTTTAATAAATATCTAATTTATGGGCAATATAATTCATTTATTAAAAGTCCATTTGCCTCCTTTTTCAATATTTAAGTTGTTTTTATTTAAAATCTGATATGGGACGAACTGTATGCATGTTGATGTCATATTATAATTAAAAAAGGCATTTAATTGTTAAAGGTTTGTTTTAAACCATTAATATTAGAGTTTCGCCAATGCAAGCATTAAACCTCAATTACCTGTAAGTTTGAGGGGTAAACTGGTCCTTCAGTCTAACCTCTAGCCTGGCATCAGCTAGATGGTTTATTAAAGAAAACACTGATATATTTATTATCTCCTTTTTTATTCATTTCATTTTCCTTTTCTTACTGATATGCTGAACCACCTATGTTCTGGGAGATAAGGGAAGTAAAATGCATATCAGTAAGGTATCTTCAGGAGTTGCCTTTCTTGGAGGTATTGATGATTATTGTGCAACTGACATGTGAATATATAACAGAACATAGGGACGGGAGCCAGTCTATCTAACCTCGAGCATGTATTTACATTATAATGTTTTATCAACCTTATAAACTGATACTTAGGGAAAATAATGATAATCCTAAAACCAGCTACAAAGACAGGATTTGACTGCTTATCTATGGTTGTATTTGCCAGATTGGTATTTGATGGTTATTATTGACCTTGAACTCATCTAATTTAAAATCAGGCCATGTCGGTAAGCTACTTTAGGTTGGAAATACTTTCAACTTTACCACATATAAAAAATCGCAAATTTTTAAACTATCAATTCATTTACAATCTAACTGTAGTTTCACAAATATTAAGGACTGAAAATTTTTAAACTGAAACCATACAGATAATAAAAATAAAAACATGTTTTTTAAGATAAAGAACAATAGTTTATTGTGTATAACTAATGGGTCATTTACCGCTCTAATGATTTAGATCACGACAGTCATGTTATCAGACACACGTATTCTTTAAATGGAAAGCTTTACGAGTATGTCCAATATAGTTTATAGATATGGATACATTAATGGGATCAATTAGACGTGACATATTTTAAATAAGTGTGAGCCTCATCTAATTTGTTAAAGACAAAACAACTTGAAGCAAAATTACCTATTCTTTAACTGGTGTTCAGCATTAGTAAAACATAACCGTAAATGACAGTTGCGAGTCCCTGATATACTAGTAGGTAAATTATTTTAAAGATGCATAAAGTTAATATATGCTGAATGCGTATATTAGAAACAAGTATGTAGCTTTACAATTAAACGTGTTTGTTCAGGCCTTTGATTTTGCGGAAGACAGATTCCTGTCCTTTCATGTTAACATTTCTGCATTTACCATTATTAAAAGAGAGTAGATATAATTAATATTATCAAATAAAAACTGTAGTTGCCTAACTATAAAAGCTTACAGCTTGATGTCTCCTAAAATCGGATTAGCCTGAAATAGTGTATAATAAGTAATAAGAAGATTGTCGGACGGAATAACTTAATAGACAAGAATGCTTTATGTATCCGGGATCACATAAATTAAAGGACGTTTCATACGTTCCATGTCTTACAGTAAGTGAAATGAAAACTTTGAAGAGAAAATGTGATTTGTTTTGAAACCTTGCATATTGCATATTTAAGCCTAAGACAGTTAGGTGCTAATAATTCTACTACGGGTTTGTTTAATATTATAAACGTACTGGAAATTCTACTTAATCACAATATTTTCTACAAATTAAAAAAAAATAAATCAAGAGAACTTACATTCTTATCCATTTGTTAATTCGCCGGCTATACGGCGTTTCCGACCTGAATGAAGTGGATATAAATTAAACAACTTGAGACTTGTTTACATACATTGGTGAACATGATCAATATCAAGTACAAACAAACGACTTGTCAAGCTAAGTACCAAAGTTTCAAGTTTCACAGACTTTAAACAACCCACATGTTAACTATATTCAAACGAACACAATCAAATAACGATTCAATTCTTAAATAAATATTTACTTAAAATATTAAAATAAAAAAGAAATAAAAAAAACAACAAATAGACAAAAAGAGACAGGATCGAAACCCGTGCCATTGCGAGATCGCTTGGTCAAGAGCGCTTTACGGGGTAACAAAACATGCAGTCAAAGTTCTCAATAGGAAAATCTACAGGAAACGCTTACATCGCATTTACATGTATGTCTCAAATAACACTCTGAATATCTAGACTTTCATAATGACTTCTTGTTTTAAAGGGCTACCTCTTCTGAGAACGTTTTATAAACATAGTGGCATAATAATTAGCCCGTATTGATTTCAACCAGGTTCTAGGGTCACAGACTTGCCCCAGTAGGTTCTCATATGAACAAAAAATAGTACAAGTTGTCTTGGTGGAATAACTCCAACCCCCAATTAACTCGTCAATGTTTCATCCAAAAACACACAAACAAAAAACATAAGAAGCCAATAGCATTATCAAGCAAAAAAGCAAGCGGGTACGAATGAAACCAGAGCCCCTGGAGTCAAATCACCAAAAACACAATGACTCGGGCAAAAGAAATAGATCGAGCTTGCCGGGTATTTTACAAGATTTGCCAATAAACCTTAATAAAATCTTAAAAACCTGCCACCGTAGTACAAACAAAGAGGTAAGCAAAACTGCGAATAGGTTAATCACAAAACATGCAGATTCTGTAGAATATCATGCCTTTCGTTTTGAATTTACAAATGGTTTATAAGAGTAATGTTCAAATTGGTAAATTTACATTGCCTTTTATTTTCTTCAAATAAAACTTGCTATACGTTGTAAATGATATTTCAAGTTGATTGTCTGTAATAAATATTCAACTGGTTAAAATAAAAATGCCAAGTTTAAGTTTTTATTTGTTCGATAACATTCTTTCCGCACTTTAAAATGTTTTAAAATATGGTGCTTTATATTAAGCGTTCTCTTATCACGGACGACACATAAATAAATACACTCAAGTAATATGATCATAAATCTAGAGTCGTGTTTTATTTATCAAAAGAAATGTCGTGTATGAAACGTATTATTTCAAACGTTTAAATGAAAAAAAAAGATTAACACTAATACCAGTCTTTCACAACAGCGAAGAATACTATGTAGACAACAAACGACACCCAACCAACATAAACTGTCGGGTAGGAACATATGCAAAATTACCTATTACAGTGCTGAAAATAATTCAAATGAAAATTTCTCGTATTAGAGTGTGTTTCGCGCCCAATTCTCATTCAGTTACTACTTTTTAGTTAATGTATATCCAGTGGAGTTTTAACAATTAAGAAACCCCAAAGGGAACGGGGCGTAGCGCAGGCGCGTAGGAGCGATTTTAACACTGAAGCCGCGGAAGTGATGATGATTGCTGCAAAAATGCAAAGTGGTATATCGACAAAATACCGTAACAAACTTCGAACGTTGCTTTCAAAGTTTCCTTTTCATCTATTTTAATGTATGCGAAATAAAGATACATTATACCATGTATTTGTGCAAAGTTCTATTTAACTGTATTTGCCGTTAAAGAGATTATGGCAATTTTCTTTTAATCAATGAACGTGCAATGATTGTAGACGGCCCTTACTCAGTGTCTTTTCACACTAAGTCTTCAGCAACGTTTACGCTATTTATCGCTTATCAAAGCAGCTCAATAAAGCTTGTGATTTTAATTTACTTTTAATTAGTTTCAATTCATTTAGAGTGTCGTGTTGGGAATATTTTTGAAATGTCGATTTTGAAATATTTCATCCTATTACTAAATATAGAAATTCAAGATGTTAATGTCCCTTACGACAGAATAAGCACAAATATTTTACCATAATTTAATAACTAAGTGATCGTTATAATTTTACCTTACAACTATTAGACATGACGTCATAACATTATGAACATCTGAAGTATTTAACAGACGCTTAAAAGCGTGTAGCTTTAACAGATAAGAGGGCGCAAAATATTTAATATTCTGGCTCAGTGGTTGAATGGAAAACTGCGGTAAACACTGAAATTTTTTTATTTCCGCTCCAATCAGAAGACGCTGTGTTCTACTTTCAAATAGTGTTTTCTTGATTTCTTGGCAAACGATCAGTGGAATTCGACAGAGGAATAAATAAGTTGTCGATCAATGCCTGATTTGGTAAGATTCGTTAAGGGGAAACAAACATTGCAAATGGCGAAAACTGGAAAAAAAATCAAAAACGAATTTTGGGGAAAATACTTATTGCCATCTTGATTTTAATGAAGAAATGTAATAATCTAAGGATATATTAATGTTTGCACGATCAGTTCAGTCTTATTCATGTTCTAATTACCAAGCAAATACTCAAACAAAAAGAAAGACCCTTTGCATGAAAACTTTAAAATTCATGGACAATATTCCAAATCAACTCATCCCTTAAAAAAGTATATGTTGATCTACAATATGTTGTGGCAATTCGTCAAAATTATTCAAGGGTTTTCAAGTCATCCGATAAATACTTTCTTCCTTTATACTTTCAGTTTCAATGTCAAATGTCAAAACGTTTTGCAGTACTACTTAAAAGTTCTGACATTACTTTGACAGATGACCGCAACATATTGTAGATAAGTGTTTACCCGATTTGCATTCGGTTATTCTATGTAAATAAAGCCTTTTTAAAGCCTTGAACAGCAAGGGATTATATACAGTCGACATGGGAATTTTCAGAGAACTTGGTACTATATAGTAGACTGATTGCGGTGTCAGTCCATCAAAAACTCAAAACGATGTGTTTGTCCAGTGTATACCCTAAAAATCGACGTAGGTTATAGAGAAGTCAGCTCATACAAATATCGGAGAAAAAACGGGACCATCTTCTCAGCAATCGAAAAATTGAAGGACTGAGAGTCCTAATATCGCGCATTATTTTGTGAGTTTGTGTGCATGTGGACGGGGTGTAAAAGAGTTGCGCATCACTGACAAAACCGACAAAAGAGACCAGCGAAGACGGGTGATGCTCCCAAAATGAGTACTTTGTCACAAAAAAAAAACACGCTTAGTTGAATAACTATTGAGGTGAATTTTAAAAAATAGTGTAGTGCTTTAAAATAAGACAATTTTTAAATCCAACTTTAAATAACAAAGTTATTGAACGGACACGATTTTGCTTCGAGGACATGCTGTGAGATTGACCAAGGTAGCGACCCAAATGTTGTGCGACACTTCGCCTCGATATGGTGATTATTTCTGTGAAATGATTTTTAAATCCAACAAAAAAAAAAACAACAGAGTTATGGACAGGGCACGTTTTTGCTCCAAGGTCATGCTGTGAGCTTGACCTCCAAGGTAGCGACTCAAATGTTGCGCTCTTGGCGTCCAATACGTAGTCAATGCAGCATATTTGTATTGTTGTATGTAATCGTCAAAATTATATTACTTTTTCAAGAAGCCTCAAAAATGGTTGAGCGGGAAGTGATGTTTATTATGTTCCCCGTAGAAATTCGGGTGGGGGGCATATAGTCGCCAGGTAGTCCGGCCGTCCGTCCATACGTCCCGCATTCGTGTCCGGCCCATATTTTCGGTATCTAACGCGTTACAATATATCGTGCTGAAGCAAGATGTAACTAGAATGAAATTTACATTTTAAGGTTAATGGTTCAAATCATAAGTAAGCAGGAAGCAATGAAAGTTTGCTAAACATACTCTAAAATATGATCCGATAAGATATAACATCAGGAGTTATCATTCTTGCTGTTTTGAGAAATTTGTAATCTTATTTATCACACATCTTTTTCATTGCAACAATACACAAAACATGAAAATTTATAAGCCACACGATTTTTGTTTTTAAAATACTTATAAAAGGGGCATAACTCAAACATCAGTGTGACAATCAGGTGTTATCATTCTTGTTGTTAGTTAAAGCTGCTTTGGTGTAGAAGATATATTCTAAGGTGTGAGTCATATAGTACAGGATACTTTCAAAGTTATAAGCAAACAAAGGTTTACTAAATCATTTTAAAAGGAGATAATATAAAGTATAAAAATCAAAAGTTATCACTCTTGATGCTTTGTTGATGCAGGTTTCGTGTCAGTATTACAAAAAGCAAACATTTAGTTTCAGGCTAACACACGACGCTCCTGCCTGATAGCATAATATTGAGCGCATCATGGAATAAGGTATCTATGGACAGCTGACGTATTAAAAAAACATATTTTAAAATTTACCACGAACTTAATAAAAAGCAAATGTCGATGTTCAACTTCATGACGTCACTTCAAGAATAGACGTCATCTGTCCGAATGTAATTTTTCCATGACACGCCCCCTATAACATGAAAAAAGTATCAGACGAATAAAAAGAAAAAGCATTAAATCAACAATAGGTTCAGACTTTAGTAGTTGTCTGTATAAAACCTAGCTTCCTCCCTGAGAGATGAGGAACCACACAAGAAGTATGGCACCACACATTAAAAAGAGTGACCCAATAACAACGCTGGCAATAACCAGATTTCTGGCTCTTGTGGACATAATGTGGGCATTTGCCAAATCTCCCACGTCAGCAAGTCTTCTTGCCTGAAATGTGGATAAGAACCCACATGTGGATAAGGACCACATTTTATTCGTCCCATGGACTGATTTAAATAACAAATTCACCTCTGAACAAAGACCATCTGTCTTCAAAGACCGCTTTTCGGTTTTTCCCAGAGTGGTCATAGAAGACAGGTTTGACTGTATTTCAAGTTTAACTTTGGTATCATAAGTAGTCTGAACGTTATAGGCTAAGAGCATAAAACTTTCACGCAGAATCTTTTATTAATTGAAAAAGGGATTTAACTTAAAGATATTTTCAGTAAAAAAATTAACCAGCCAAGGTCCATCCTGCAAGGTGGCAGGAAGGCAGCAAACTTGTGGAGGGCGGGGTCGTTCATTGCCCGTGCATATGCAAAGCATCTGCCCACTGCCCACACTAAAAGAACCAGGAGTTAAAACTGTTTATCCAACAGTCTAAGCAATGTGGATGAATTGTATGGTTACGCATGAAGGTAACAAAATCTACAATAAGTTAAAGATAATCAGACAGTCGTGTGAGAGACAATCTTATTTAAATATACTTTATCAGCAAAATATTCTTTCGATGAGTACATTGCATCCATATCCATATGCCCACCCCCCCCCCCCCCCCCCCCCTCTAAAAAAGTAAAGTTCAAGTATGCCTATATAGTGCATTGATTGTTATTCTGCATGGTTGAAATTAGCATGTTACCATCAAGGGAGGTGATTGAAACTGATAACCACTCTGATGTTAAGTAAGGAGAGACATTACATATGTTTAGTGTACCCTCATTTGCCGTAAATTATTTTGGTTATGTAAAAAAAGGAACACGCGACTGTCTACCTATCCATAGTTAGTTATACTCACCTCGGATGCAAAATAAATTGCAAATATTCCAGTGGGACAAAAACAACAAAGGCAGGCTAGAAATGACGACACCATGTAGTCTGACGGGCGGTATTGAATAACCACCTGACCGGGAACCATAGGTTGAGTCATAACCTAAAAGACGATGAAAAAATGAAAGATATTGATGGCCACGTAGTAATACTAATCGAAAAGATCATTTCAGGTGACGTGTCACATTTATTTGTTTTAGTGAATTATTGAGATTTCTCTGTGAAAAGGGTAATGTATTGTTTTGAAACTTTGAAAATACCATTTTTATTTTCAGTTTCTGCCAAACTACTTAAACTATATGGTTGTTCAGTTGAACACGTATGTCGCCCTCCGGTACTTTATCAGAATAAAAATGCAAGTATAAAAGGGGCATAGTGCCATCTTGACCTTGACCTATGTCATTCGAAAGTTTGGTGAAGAATTATCAAGAAATGGCAAAGTTATAGTCAATGTTAAGTTTTTGTGTCAAAATCCAAGTACTAAAAAGAGCATAACTCCATCAAATGTGACCTTGACCTAACGAATTCGGCATCAACATGACAGTGTTGTCATGAGCAATATAATGTAAAAGTTTGATGAAGTGGCAAAGTTAAAGCCAATATTAAGTTATCGTGAAGAACGGTGGAACAGACGATCAAAGCGATCTCTATTTATCGGCCTTATTTCGAAAGGATGACACAAAAACTTACATCAATTTCCAGTTTTTCAGATTTGTTTGACAAGAAAACATAACATAGAAATAGAATGTGTTTGTTTTGATGAAATATTAATTACATTTCACTCGTGAACATCAAAAATCATATGTCACCCGTGGCAAACGCCGTACACCTTCTATTTTCACCCGTGACAAACACAAAAATTTGGTATTTTCACTCGTGGCTCAAAGGCTACGGGGTGAAAATATCAGATGTTGTGTTTTTTGTTGTGTTCACGAATGAAATTAACTTTGGTTTGGTTTGGTTAAATTACTTTCACTTACCAATGTCGTGTTATTGCTAACAACGGTCTGTACTCCATGTTGTCCATAATGGTCTGGACGATACGGGTATCGGTATTGAGGCCGTTCGTCTACGTCACTTCCGGGAGGCTCATAAGCTGGAGGTTGGTCATAACCTGTTCAGTAAAAAAACAACATGCAGTGAACAATGATTTTTATCAGACTATTTGCTTATATTCCTCTTGCGGGTGCAGACAGGAAGTTCGGTGGGGTTGCTAAAAGCCCCGTTTTTTGGCAGCAATACGAGTATTTTAATTTCATGGCGATTTTGTCCAGAAATTGTTCATTGTCATGTTAGTACCCAAAGACTGTCCCAAACAAACCCACTTTCTGGAAATCTTGCATCGGACCCTTGTCTATCGTTAAACAACTCGACTATAAAAACTGGAAGATACATTGGAACAGAAAGAACACGTAGAAGTTGTTACATTTGCAACTAGAATTCGATTGAATCGGACAATCATTTCCTAATGACATGAAACAAATTTGTCAAAATATAATAGCTAGTTTTGTACATCGAACATCGTCGCCTGATACTATAAAATTATAAAATGTTATGTCACCAGGAAGGCAAATTACACATTGTGAATATATGAAAATATTTGAAAAATGGCACACAATCGTCGAGAGAAATAAGTTGAGTAAAAGTTTGAATTTTGGTTTGTGTTTCGTGTTACATTTTCTTTGTTTTGCACAATGTTTAAAGCGGCATGCCGTATAATTAGACTATTCTTGTTCTGTTGGTTATTATTTTGGGATTGTCAGTCCGAAACGATTACATGTGCCAACTATTCTTAAAGTCGAAAAAGACGCGGTCAGATAAATTTGAGCACAATTTGAAGGGATCCAATCTTCATCTGGAGAGCGAGTCAAGAGTTTAATTAAAATAAAAAGCAATACATAAAAATAAAAAATGAACAATTTAAGTTTTTTGTGACTTATCAAATAAAAGTCGAAAAAGTAAATCAATAGAACACCCAGGCGGTGATTGGTGTCGGCTGGTGGCTCACTGGAGTTGCTCGAACCCCATTTCTGGCCTCAGTATATAATCTTGATGGTGATTTTCGCCTGAAAGTTGAAAATTATCATGTAACTGCCATAAGACTGTCCAAAGCGATTCCCTTTTCTGGAAATCTTGCATCCGATCTAGCAATACGATAATTTAACTGAAACATGTGTAAAATCCTTCATGTTATGAGAAAGAAGAAAACTTCAGGAAAATAAAAAAAAAAAATAATAAAAATTCTTAGGCGATGGAATAAGGCGAAAGGGTGGTATCCTCCTAAGGAAGTGTTTGTTTGGTTTGATTTTAGAAATTAACACTAACGAGATGTAAAAAAACATAATTGGTAAGGGAAGGGGGCACTTCTGACCAAACCAATATCGCATCATTATTTGTTTTGTTGGTCTGATTTTAGAAATCAAAAATTTAAAGTATAAAAATATTAGCCTTGGGCATACCGGTTCTTTACGATCCACCTCACCCTCACCCCTGCATCGCAAACCTGATTTTTGTGTTTGAATGTAAAGATAATACCAATACCATGCAAACAAGGCGGCAGCGCCTATACAACCATGCAAGAGACAAAATCCGAATAGTTCAAGTAATAAAGGATTTTTCAAATATGCCCATATATACGTAGTCATCCACAATGATTACTGACATTCTGCCTGGTTTGAAATAGGAGGTAACTAAAACTTACACTTGAGAGAGGATATCTTTGAGTTGCATCCCCTGGTGATTACCTAATTTATTAA
Source organism: Corbicula japonica (assembly GCA_038501625.1). Lineage (NCBI taxonomy): Eukaryota > Metazoa > Mollusca > Bivalvia > Venerida > Cyrenidae > Corbicula > Corbicula japonica. The sequence continues at coordinate 7,836,502 of JAZAYU010000012.1, forward strand.
CCAATGAAGTGTTGTAAATAATACTCGTATTCTATTGTTATGCAGCGGGAAAATGAAATAAACTATTTCGATTGGTATCTATTTACACCAGAGAGGCATCTAGCAGGGTGGAGAGGTATCTAGTGGGATTTTAAACAATTAGTTTACTCTGTTTGAAACGATTATTTTTGTGACGTTTAGATCTTTGCTATTCTGTTAAGTCGAAAGATGTTGAAATGAGGCACACTCCTGTATTCGTCATTGGTTAGGTTTATTTGTCAAAAACAATACAGTCACTCTTTATCAACCTATCAAAAATGAAAGTGAAAGTAAATGGAACTGCCTATAATATGCTACGCGATATAAACAATGAGTTCGCTATTTAAAATCTTCGCTAAATTTATTTTATTCTTTCAGCAATTGATATACATCTAATACATTATGTTATAAGAACAAACAAAATCAAGACCCTTTACAATACGTTTCTTATATAAAATTCATTCTTCATCACGACTGAGAATTGTACGATGTGTTTACTTGTCTTAAATCTGGCAACTAGGTGTAATATGTTATGCGAAAAATCTTCGAGTTCGCTATTAAAGCAATCGCACTCAAGTCAGATCTAAGAACATGTTAGCGTAGCGGTTTTCAGGAGATGTTTGTTTTGAGATTGCTATTAAAGCATAAAGCTGTCATAGAGTTGAAAGTTGCGGTATATTCAAGAATTGTTTCGTATTCATAAGAAATTCTCTTCAATTTAATAAAGAAAACAATTATAATGCTTTATTACTCTTTTACTGCTAACAATAAGTCTTAAGATCTTTACTGAATTTATAAATTTTATTATCTCGGTAGTTAATACATACTTTTTTATTATGTTTAAGGTATTAATAAAGCCAAGACCTTTAAAATACGTTTTTCATAATTATAAGATTCACATTTATAGACAAAACTAAAATCTATTTTTCTGTTCCTTATTATGTGTGGTATGTAATTTTACATTCAAATTTTTATTAAAAAAGTCATTGTGTAGGATTCTCAATGAAATGATTTAATTTACACGTAAATCAATATGAAGCGAATAATAGCAGCTATAAATTGCATCATTTCATATACCATCTACGCCGTTTATTTTTAAAAGATATTTCTTGTTGTTGGTTTGAGATTAATATTAATAAACTAAAAAGTGAAAATCCTGAGTACCAGACCAAAAACCCTCTCAATTTCTGAATAAAATTTTCTATTTGCAAACAGAAATTTAGAATTTAAAAAAGAAGAAAATGCAGTTTTCATTTGACCGTTTACTTGGTGCCAATGTTTAAAACTAAAACAAATAAGATCACAGAGCGATCAGTTAAATCAGGGTAGAAACGTAACTATCGATACTGATGATCATAGAGGGGTCATGGTAGTCTCATAAGCCCCTTTGTAATAATGTCCTATTACACTAATAAACTGTACCCAAGATCATAAAACTAAGATTAGAGACACGCCTTCACTCGAATCTCAAGCATCTGATTGGCTGAAATGGCGAATGGTCAGATGCTTAAGATTTGAGACTAGTCTACATATTTAGTTTAATGATATTGGGACCTGGTATATCTCTCAAAACAGTATAAAAAGCCATACCTGCACGTTTGGGGTCCATATTAGCACAATGTTTTTAACAAATAAAAAACAAATGTACGACAAAACCCCCAACTGATAACAATGTTTGCAAACAACTTACGCAACCAACACTTTATTATATTACACAGGATTTCAGACAATGTACGTAGTTAGTGGTATTTTATTGTATGTCAAAGATAATTTAAACTGCAATCACATGGAAGATTGAGAGAATAATGATATTGAAAGTGTTTGGTTGGAAGCCAACAAAAAGCAGACAATTTTTAATATGTTTACCCTAAAGACATCCTCAAGCCAGAGTAGACTGGAAAGAATAAATGAAATTCATCTAGAGAATGCACAATAAGATAAAAAAAGAAATATTTGTTTTTGGGGATATGAATAGAGATCTCTTAAAATTCTCAGATTAAAAATGATTGGACTAATTTTAAGATTGGTCTTGTGTTTACACAGATTATTGATAAACTGACCCGAGAAGGGCAAAATTTTAAAACATTTATAGATCATACTGATACTGACAAATCAGACAATATTTGTAATTTTTCAGTTCCTTAAGTTAGGATAAGTGATCATTATCCAATATTTTACAACAGGAATGCAAATTATAGAAATCCATGCAATTCACATCAGTTTATAAAAAAAAGATCGTTTAAGAAATTCAAAAACGATAATTTCACAGAAGATTTAAAATGTATTTATTGGACAGCCATGTGTAATAAAACTGATCCAAATAAGGCTGTTGATTCTTACATGAACTTGTTAATAAACATCTTGGACAAACGTGTCCCGGTTAGATACAAGTATCACAGGGTGAAGGGGGCATATCGTCCTGATTGGGTAAATTTTGATATTCTAGATGCAATAAAGCAGAGAGATAAATTCAAAGCAAGAAAGGACATTGAGAATTATAGATTACACAGGAATAAAATAACAGGTCTGAATGCAGCAAGTATTGAAAAGAAACTAGAAAATGGTCAAAACAATTCCACCACTATTTGGAAAATATTTCAGATTGGGTATCTACTTTTTCTAATATTCATTAATGATTTGTCACAGTTGAGAAACTGGATGCGTCAGATTGACACACTTTTGCTTTGTTATCTGAACTGTGTTGTTTCGAAAACGTCAAACAACCACTAATTTTTCTTGTGTTTTTAAAATAAAAAGATGATACCAATGTACACACAAGCATTTAATTTGTTATTAATTAGTTAGATGCATTGATGCTTTTCAAGTACATATCAGCTGTGAAGTGTCACTTTTAAACACTAAAAGATCCATATCTATGATATGAAAAGGATAAGAACATGTTAATAAAGAAAAGTAAAGAGAAATAAATTGTTATCTATCAAACAGCTTTGGAATGAAAATTAAACATTTTAAGATTGTGGATAATAGAAATTATCATTACAGCAATTGAACAAGCAACTTTATCAACGAATTTCGTGATTTTTTCTAATATATTTCCTTTAATGAGAATATGTTTGACTAATATGTTACATTGGGGTTTAAGTTGCCATGGCGGGTCGCAAAAACAAATAAATCCTCCACTATTTATACCTAGAAAGTGATCCTTTCTCTGGGTGCTTCTGAATTAAGGTATCTTAACAGGAGATTTGAATAAAAAAGTGAGCTAGTAAAGACTAATTACATTTGTAACTAATGTAGAGTGATGGAATACCTTGGAACCTAACGCGAAATAAAATCCATGTAGGCTCCATAAAACTGAAAACTTTTATTTCGGTTTACAAAATCTAATAGTGAGATGGCTTACGTGTTTTAAGAATTAATCAAAATCGGCAGGAAATCATTTTAATGTTTTTGAATGTAACGAGCTTCGGTGTCATACATTCGTACACGCGTCTTCAGCATAAAATGCTATATTCAGTTAGCCCATTTTCTTTCAGATGAAACAATCACTGATGAGATTGATTGTAGTGTTCACTGCATTTGCATTAGGTAAGTTTTATATTATTTGGTGATAGTATGAAATCGAAGTTCTAGGAAATCCATGAAGTTTGTGCAAAAACTATATAGTAATATCTACCTTAAACGGTGAAGTCAGGACTGGGTTAAAAATCGAATCAGAGAGATTTTCAAATTTCACAGGATTTCAATAAATTAGATGATATTTTGGTTAATAATTATATTTATTTAGGCTGCTTATTATGCCCCTGTTATATATTTACCAAATACCCCATACAGATTCGATGCGTCGGAACCAATGAGTAATTGTGCAAATGATAATTGTGATAAAAATAAATAGTATTTATTTAGTATGTATTTGCTAGAAACGGTCCGCACATAACTCAATTATCTTACGATTATCATAAATACAAGTTTTTTTTCAGTCACTGCAACAACTCAACCAGCACCACAAGGTGGTAAGTTATTGCTTAGTATTTCTTGGAAGTAAACTTCCTGTTTCTAACAACATTTCAACCAAGTGAAATAATTATAAATCACAAAATTGATAAATGGCTTTATTGATAAATCCTTAAGGCATTACAGCCTTTTGTTTTCATAATTGGGCGGCATATCTGAAGTTGTTTTATTTTCAAACGATTTTTATACAAATGTTTTTTTTTTATTATTGTTTTTTTTTATACCAGTATCATTGATATTCGTGAATCAATTAGTCCGGAATATTTTTTTTCTGATTTTCCTTAAGCATCGATCATCGATTTCGTCATCGATAAAAGGGAAAATTATCAAAATCTCAATAACGGCAAAATGCCGTTCAATGAAACTTTGCAAAAATGAATGTTACTAAATTAAATGTATCTTTTTTGCATATGGTAAGACATGTTACAACAGTAAAGAAAAATAACGAGATCTTAACATCCCTAAATTTCTATTTACATAAATTCACAAAAACAAAACAACACAAAACATCATTTTAAATGCCCACATGAGTAATATGATACTGACAACAATGTCTTGTGTCCTCGTGACTTACGTATGTGAACTATATGAGATATTTTGTAAAAGAGTGTTTGACCTTCAGTTTTCTGGTCGCTTCCTGGTCGCGTAAACGGATGGCAAGCACTTATTTCTCTGTTCGAAGTTAAAAGTTCTTTACAAAGCACACAAAATTGTCTTGTCAATGTCATTACACACCTGTGGGTTTTAAAATAACGATGAACGTGCAACGAGTGTAGTGGATACTTAAACTTCTAAACGGTATATAAATTATAACGAATTCTTTCAGAAAAAAGCCATTTAATTGTGTAAAATCTTAAAAACGTAAGATGTCCGCTCACTTTGGACTTACTTATGCGTTTAATGGTGCTAAAGTGACTTTATGACATTTGTCGCCATATTGAACATGCATTAGACACGTGCTAGTTGCGGATTCATAAAATTGGAGGTCTTATAATTATTCAAAGTATTTTTTTATATCCAGTGTTCAAATATGGAAATAATTTACCTATATAAGCAGTTTAGTAATTGTTGTCTGAAAAGAAAAAGTAAACATTTTAATGTTTCTCTGTAAGAAATCATTTTGAATCCACGATGGATTATGTCCCCTGAAAGACGCTTATTTAATAAAAGTTTTATACAGCTGTGTCCTTAGCAGTACATATTAATAAATGTACTAAACTATATATTGAAATTCAGTTGAGCAGAAACTGTCTGCTGTACATTTAAAAGTTTTATGTATTCAACTTAGAATAAGTATATTTTGAAGAATAAGTGTTCCCTTATTGTATAGAAATCATAACAAACCGTATGTTGAAAATCAGAACAGTTGATTGTGTCATTGCTCGAGATGCGCTCGACTTTTCTGCTGTTGTGTTTGTTATATTGACAAAATGATTTAAAAATTAAACGTACTTTACGAAAGCATTTTCTGTTATGCACACTAAATGGTTCCATGATAAAATAAAACACACTACAAAATTACCTTTTTCTTTCCATCGGAGGAGACTTATATAAGATGCAATGCACCTTTTTAAAAATCTGGCTATTTATACCAGAAGTGTGGACTAAACAGAAATTATTAACCGCTACTAGTATTGAAACATTTTCAGTTATCAACTTAAGTTTTTCAACAGCCTAAGTCTGAAGTTATCGCATAAAGCTATCCTTTTCTGCGAATATATCAACCAGTTTAAATGTTCCCTCACAAAACGGTTTCTAACGAATTTTAATACTTATTCGCAATTCAAGCTAATAATGTTACATGGTATAGTTGCCTTTACTATGTTTAACTAATCAACCCCTCAACAGTTGAGGAAGATTAAAAAAAACGAATTTTAAAACCAAAATTTCATACATTTATTTCATAATTATCAAGCGAGAAACAAATGTGCTAGTTGAACATATAAGCGCATTAAAACCAACTGGGATTTCGGTAAAGAGATGTTTCTATGCAGGTGGAAGCGGAAGCGGAAGTGGCCTAAGTGGCAGTAATAATGGCACTAGTGGCAGCAATAGTGGCGGTGGTTTAGGCGGCAACACCGGTGGTGGTGGTGGTGGTGGTGGTGGTGGTGGTGGAATCTTAAACAATGGTTATATTTGCATTGAAAGCTTATACATGCGTTGACTATTTTTATCTCTCAATTTCTCATCTTTTAATACAGAAACGAAACTATCAAAATGCCATAAATTTAGTTCGTATCAAGCTAGAAAAGAAATTAGCAGATTATGTAAACCGAAATTTGTCGAGCTTCATCCAAGGTGCCGATATTTCAATCAAAAAATAAACGTCGTGATATTTTTACATAATATAAATGTTGTCATTTTAAAAAATTGTAAAAAGAAAACGTTCATGTACACCCTTAAATGATTAGATAATTCTTTTGAATTGCTGTTCTAGTCATAAGTTGACACCAACTAGTAATTTTAAAAATAAAAAGACACAAATCCTCCAACTGCAGAAAGGTTCAACAATAAATTTCAATATTTGCACCACAACTCGTTTTAGTAACCCTACATGTATATATAATACGATAAATTATTATTCACTTTTTCAGTTTAAATTATGTTAAAAATTATTTAAAGCCAAGTGAAAAGCTATACCACTTGTTTCCTATATTTGAACATATAGCCCTTTAAAAACAACATGAATTTTCGGTAACTTATTAATAACATGAGTAAAGTTTTGTTATATGTAGGTGGAAGCGGAAGCGGAAGTGGCCCAAGTACCAGTAATAATGCCACTAGTGGCAGCAATAGTGGCGGTGGAAACGGAAATACAGGTGGTAATGGAAACGGCAACACCGGTGCTGGTGGAATTGGCAGCTCTGGCGCAGGTGGAAATGGCAGCCCTGGCGCTGGTGGAAGTGGCAGCCCTGGCGCTGGTGGAAGTGGCAGCCCTGGCGCAGGTGGAAATGGCAGCCCTGGCGCTGGTGGAAATGGGGCACTGGAAATTACCCCAAAACTGCCTCACTTATTTATTGCACTTATCTTAATTGTGGCTAAATACTTCCTGGACATTTTTTAATTACCCAACGTCTAGATAGTGATTTGTTATGAAAGGATAATCTGCGTAAAATATAAATAGTTGTAGTTTAAAAAGCTGAAGTAACAGGCACTTGGTGCATTGTAATAATGATGCTTAATACCCCGCATATATTGACAATTGGTACATGTAACTAGGACACAATTTTAAAGCAGGAAGCGTTAATAGATTTGTATACATGTATATTACGTTTGTGTTTGTTTCGTGCCTAAATGCATTCATTTATATAATTATCATAATTCTCAAAACTAAAACAACAAAAACAAAACAAAAGTTCTTAACTAGTTTGAAAGGGAGGGAGATAATAATCTCTATAGATGATTTCCGCAGTATGATACATGCATTTGTATCAAAGCATCATTTCTATTCGCGATGTTTTACAAAATTGTCCTTATAGACTACCACCCTATATCATTTTCAAGATCTGATAGTTTTGGGTATGCGGACCCTTATTATCAAACTTGTATTGTTAGAAATCACAAACATGTTCACGTGTATAGTATTTAACAATATGATGAGAGGATAAAATAGATCACAATGATTCATTCGCAGTGCAGGCTTCGCACCAGCACCGACGGTAGAAAACCATCTCTGTTTTATTAAAAAAAAGCAGTAATGCTAAGGTCAGTTAATGACACTTTTTCACAGAAAAAAATGACGTTACTGGTGTGGCGTTTCCAGGTTAAACGATGCGTTTATTAGCATCTTCAATGAATAAAATTTTGTCGAATTTACACAATAATAATATTTATACAATAAATGCAGTAACAGTTAAAATCTTTGACGAAAGGACTTACAAACAAACTCCAGGAGAAACCTCTTCTTTGTGCATAACAAACAGTTAAATCAATAATTTATGCATACGCTGCATTTTACACATAAAAATATACCAATACTTCTTTCTTTAATTGGTCCAATGGTTTCTGTCAATTTTAACCCTTCATTATATTGTTAACCGAGAAAGTCAAGAACGACATTTGTCTCTGTTCCATTGTGCATGTCCTTACACTCGACGACTATTTCCGTGTCGCTGAATGTAAAAGATACAGTAACAGTTCTTTCTAGATTTCCATCATGATCGTCCAGGTAAATTTCTAACTGCCCTATGTATTCACAGTTCTGGTCAGTGTACTCTGGGTTTTTTAACTTTGAAGCATAGACATTAAATATCATACCCGTCTGTGTTCTGTCTACGGGCGTGTATGATCTTTCTGTCTGATTTTCTCCGACCTTCACGCTCTGATTTATTTCGACGTGCTTGCCGAAAACATCAGCACATTTTACGCCGCTGTCAGTTATCACGCGTTTATTTTCTGGATCAATGCCTTCAATAAAATCTCGCATTGTGGACACCCCATATGTGTACTTCAGCACACGTTCCGCAATTGGCCTTGGTATGTGGCCAAAAATAACAGCGCCTTTCATGATCGAAGAAACGGCCTCTGGGGGTATTATAACAGTGGTGCTTGAAAATTCCCTTTTCATAGCATCTTGTAGCATGGGTGAGTCCGAAAACCCGCCAACCATAAGGATTGCTTTTATCTGTGAATCACTTAGTAACTTACGTACGTGACATACAATCTGACTTATAGAACTTGTAAAAAGTTCCCGAAATACGTTTGCCGAAAAAGTGAACTTGTCTCGTTGCAACTTAACGTCGGACGAGAGACTCGATGCTTTTATACCCTCTTCCATAGATCGACCACTTTTGCTTTTGTAAAAATAAGTCAACGATAGGGGACAACGCAATCGAATTGGACTGTTTTCGGTAGGAGAAACTTTTCTTTTCTTTATTTCAAAGTCAGCCAAAATTTCAAGATGATCCTCGACCTCCTGTCTACAAAACTCGGCATATTCATGTTCACCAATAAGCTTTTCCAGCAATTTCTCAAAAGCTTTGTTCACCATCGTTCCGCCCCATCCTCCGCCGCTCGCTGCATGTATTTCCTTAACAGTGCCGTCTGGCAAAACTTCGTGAACTGTTACATCTACGGTGCCCCCTTAAAATATCAAGTTTGCAAAGGTTTTATTTTCAAGTGTTTATGCAGAATTATATTAACACCGCAGAAAATTGTATCACCTTGCCTTACTATAACGACTTTTCACATATTATATTTCTGCGTTCCGAGATGGTGATTCCAAGATTGTTCCCCAATATCAGTCTTTCTCAATCTAAAAACTACTTTAATCATCGTTTTATCATATTATTTTCAAAGTCGGTCCAAGAACATAATTTTGAAATCTACCACTTTTACATTGTGAAAGAAAATCTACAATTATTAGCAGATTTTACTACAAGATTGCAAGAAAAACATAATATTGTCATGAATTATTTTTTAAAATTTGTTTTCAGAAAAGCTATATAGAAAATATATTTAAAGTTTCAAACAACACGCAAGAATATTATTCAACTTCTATCACAAATTATAAACTTATTCAACTGGTTGTTTTTATTATCCACAGGTAAACTTTCAACATTGTTTAATGCTGTGTACAAGATGTAAATGATTTAGCGTTCATTAAAGGGACTTTGCTGTTTTTCTTCACAAAACAAACGGAACGCATTTCAAAGAAAAAAGTCTTACTAGTTTACACTAGGTTACAAGTTAGGCATTCATTCTTTTGAGAAACAATTATTAGCCTTACCCCCTGCATCTAGTATCATGTATTGTGTTCCCGCTTGGAACTTTGCTACGCAATCTGTGGTGTTGTCCAGTTTCCTTTCGACGTGTAAATGTCGACAGTAAATAGATGCTGCCTCTGGCTCCAATACTAAAGATAGTCTTCTGCTTTTTATGCCAGCCTGGTAAATAAAATGGTTTTCCTGAACTATAAAGCCAACAAAAGCTTTTATTCTCGACGTTGGCCGGTATTAAGACAATGTCAAATGTCGTGAAATTTAACTTTTGGTATCATCAGTTATTTAGTTCTTTTGTCGCTCTATACGATAATTGGAGCATTTGCATCCAATATTATCGACTATGTGAGATGTTTGGAGCGTATTCACCGAAACAATTTGGAAATGTTTGATATTTCAGAAAACCTTAAAAACAACTCATAATTCATTGTTTTAATAATCAAACCAAACCAAAAACTTTATTTTGAAGAGAGCAAGTCCTTTTATCCAAAAGAGAGCAAGTCTATGTATTTCGATTTGATGAAAACTGCATAATGTAGGCTGTGAAGTTCGGCTATGTGGCTCGTACAGCATTGAAATATCTATAACAGTTTAACCTTAATAGCAGCTTCTCTCATGAATTGTTTTGCTCCATCAGTCCAGATCGCAGGAACGGTAATGACCCACTGAATTTCGTCCTCACTCAAGCTTCCGGCTAATTCATTTTCGCACTTTTTTAGGGAATCATCTTTTAGATATTTGATGCTGGCTGCAAACACATTGACTGCAGGAAGTGAGCGGCCCTGTTCATCTATAATTTCAAAATGTCGGTCGAGTTTCTACAATGGTATCCAAATTTGCTCTATTTTATTGACAATAAAATATTCACAGTAGCAATTGTATCGAACAAAGTATCCCGAGTCTGTTTTTAATTGGAAGTATATAGTAAATTCGGCATAGTTGACGATTTTTGTGTCAATCGAAACATCATCAACATATAGGTTCTGAATGTACCCTGGTCCTTTTTATCATAGCGAAAAAAATTGTCCAAAAACGCCATTGTGGTGATGAAAATGGCGGCCAAATGAAAATTTACAAAGAAACATCAGGTCTAAAAATGTTCAAGTTTCTAATGTGCAGTTCAATACCTTTACATGTTGAGCTAGAATTTTAAAAAAGGCAACAATACTAGTACTGGACACTTACAGTATTTAAAACTCATTAAATCATTATCTGAAGCGGGAACGGGTGGGAAATGGCACGATAAACGCTGCTCTTCTTATAAGCTAAATCCGTTGGATAGCTGGAAGACGAAGGAGCGGAGCACTACATAAATATTACCTAGCCATTCCGTAATTTATAGTAAAGGTTTTTTATGCTTCCGCCACTCTGTGCGCTAATCTGTTAATACACCGATTTTAATTTAAGCGATTTAGTTGGAACAAAGTTGGATCGTAGCGGATCCAAAGGGTCGTTTATAACGAATCATTAGGAGCGTTATAATCGGAATACGATCACGGTGGATTCAAAATCTAATCGAATCCGCACAAGACGATAGGCGGTAAGGGATTGGAATTAGCTCTTAAAAGATTGATGAGAAGGGAACTTTGAACGCTAACAAACTAGAGAAATATATATAAAAAAAAATTGCACGCTCAGTTTAACTCGACCAGTATGTGCAGTAATGGAAATGCATGCTATTGCCCACGCCGCCTAGCCCCGGATTGAGAGCAGCTCAATATTTACACCAGTAATAAGTACAATTTCATTTATACCAAACGATGGTTTGCATATGGCGGTGAACATGGACTCAGTACAAACACTTACTTCTCCTAGACCTTTGTGTAATGTCATTTTGAAATTCTGAAAGTAGAAATAAGACTTTTCAATTCCTCTTTGAATGAGGTCGTTGTACTTTACAATCACGTCATATCCAAAAGCCTCGACTGTCTTTCCATCTTCTTGAAGCAACACACAGGTAGGTGTTTTTTCAGTTGTAGCACCTTCAGATACCCACATTTTTGCTAAAGATTTCGTAGGGTCCCGTTGGAAATCATGAAGATACGACCTACACCAACCAGAATAAGTAGTTCCGATGTCAATGGCTGTAACTTGCAATGGCCTCTTTGGTCCCTAAAAGTTTATACAAATGTAGTTTATGTAACATTTTTAATGAAATTTTGTTTGATAAGAACTTTGTTCCCTTCACCTAGAAGCTCGGTCCATTTCATTTATACCTGTCATCGAACTTGCTGATTTGACTCCAGGGGTTCTGGTCTTGGTAAGTTAATTTAGTACCCGCCCTTTTACTTTACAGTGCTATATGCTTCTTATGTTTCATTTGTTTGTGTGGTTTTGCATGCAACATTGTCGAGTTGATGTCTGTGTTGGAGTTATTTCTCCCAAACAACTTGTACTTATTTGTTCATATGAGAACCTGTTTGGGCAAGTGTGAGGTTGCACCCTAGAACCTGGTTTAAACCCCCCAGTGGCAAATTGTTTTGCCGCAGACCGTTCCAAGGCTTTAAACCATCGGGTTCTCTTTCTCGTCAATTGTTTGTGGTGTTGAAAATGATCATTTTATTACTCATGCTCTTTTCCTTCTGTACCTGTTGGCTACGGGGGAGGGGGCTGTGTCTTCTGGATTTGGCCTTTCCTGATATGCATGTTTCACGTTTTTTTTTAAATAAAAAATGAATTTCTGCTAATTTATCTGACTAAAAGACAAGCATAGTATAATGAAAACAACACTACAAGAATAAAATTTATTAGCGTCATCATATGAAAAAAAAACTCTGACAAGACAAAAATGTAGCCTATATGCTTCTCAATGGGAGTAATCGGGTTATGTTTCAGCAGTACAGATATGTTTAGATACGTTTAAGGGCGACACAGAAGGAGCTTAAACGAAACATTGAAGTGAAGAATACAAATACCACACCCAAAATCTAAAATCTACGAGTATAATAATATCAACGAGACTGTATAAGCAGTATTTCTCTTGGGCTATACTACGAAATGCTAAACTTAACGAATTTAAGTGATCCAAACGAACGCAAAATAATTGTAGCTAAACATTTAATGTATTATCGCCTTTTATCCCTTTTAAATGACATAAATGATAAGAAGTAAATTCAATAAAAATTAAATTTGAGAAAAACAACTGAATATACCATATTCGGCTAAACAAAATTTACAATGTAACAATAAACTTTTACCTTTAAGAGCTTTATAACTTCTTCATTATTTGTGCCGATGACAGCTCCCTTCAAAACAGCATATGAAGCTTGCTCGGGGAAAACAACTTGTACACCTTTGAATGATGCTTTCATTTTAGTTTTAAAGAGTTCAACATCTGCAAACTTTCCAACCATTATCATTGCTTGAACATCAACATTTTGCATTAATGATGTGATGTGTCTAGTGATGTTTTCAAGAGTTTTCTCAAAGAAACCGACGAAGATATGCATCGGTATTCTTAATTTGTTAAATTTAGCAGTAACTGTCCCGCAATACTTTGAGTTCGCAACTGCCTCCTCAATGGTCTGTCGTTTTGTTTCCAGAAATATTTCACAAAGGCTAACAGGCAAATGTAAAGTTACTTGATTGTTTAAATTCTTACATGATGATTCTGTCCTCAGTTTGACTTCAAATGATCTCCTTAAATCGAGCCATGCATCTTGCCTTTTTTCCTTAAACTCGCAGTAAACATTTTCACCCAGTATTTCGCAGAGTAAAGTTTCAAACTCGTCAGCAACTAGTTGACATCCCCATCGCTCAGTTTTCAGAGAGCTTAATTCGCTGATCTTCCCGTTACTTTCTACTCGGTGAGCGATGGTATCAACTGAAACATCTAAAAATAACGTAAGATAACTGAAATAGTTATAAACAATATATTGGGATAAAATTGTCTTTAAAAATATGTTGAAACTGCAAAGGCAAAAAGAAAACCAGTCGGGTCAGTTTCTAAAAAAATATTACAGGCTCGGTTTGACCCTGCACATGGACAATAATAGATAGGTATATTATTGCCCTCGCCACCAAGGTCAAAATTTACACAGATTAACACAAAAATGAAGGAAAAACGTACATGCCCAGTTAAGATACTGAGGCCTGCTTCCATTTATGTCAGTAAGAGGAAATGGGTCAAATCGAGCCTGTAGAATGTTCGTATTTGTTTGTGTTTCAAGCACCCAATTTCGTATCATAGTACAAACCTCCATTGGGAGTGAAGTTCAAGCTAAGCATGACATGATGCATTTTGTTGCGGGCTTAAAGTCCACAATGGTGCTTTATGGGACACAGATGTTAACTGACCTTGTTTTTTAACATATCATTTCTTGACAGTTCATAGGAGTATTTATACTGATAATCGTTGTTTCGCAGATTAATACTTCTTTAATTTTCTTCATATAATAAAACATCGTAAAAAATAACTAAACGGCAAAACACATATTAGACATGTTTGAAAATACAATATAAGTCTCCATTTATCAGCTTTTGATAATTTGAAATTTGAAATGTGTTAGTTTAAATACGGGTTCGTTACACATATCAAGAAAAAACTAGAAATATGTCCATAGGACACGGATGCCCCCGCTATGCATCGTTTTCAGATACTAAAGTGCAATGATGGGAATAATAGCATTTCAAAGACAGTGATGTTCGAGTAATTATAAGAATATGCATAAACTTGATGATCAAGTAAATTATTTGTATTTGTGGCACTGTTGTCTTCTCATTACGGAAAAGTCTGAGAAGAAGTTGGTGGTAATGCAATGCAATGTCATAGTGAACTTTTGTGCCAAGTTATTTTGAAATCCCTTCCTTCATAAAGAAGTTATAGCCCGAACAAGTAAATTCAAGTTATAGTAACTGTGGCCTTGACCTTGGACTTACAGGCATGGGTAATGTACGCAACACACCGCCTTGTCATGGTGAACATTTGTGCCAAGTTATTTTGAAAACCCTCCATTCAAAACAGTTATAGCCCGGACAAGGAAATTCTATTTTTAGTAACAGTGACCTTGACCTTGGACCTACAGGCATGGACATGGTACGGGACACACCATCTTGTCATGATGAACATTTCCGCCAAGTTGTTTTGAAATTACTCTATTCTTAACGTAGTTACAACCCTGACAAGAAAATTCTATTTTAGTAACAGTGACCTTGACCTTGGACCTACAGGTATGGGCATGGTACGGGACACACCATCTTGTCATGATGAACATTTGTGTCAAGTTATTTTGAAATCAATTTATTCCTAACAAAGTTACAGCCCAGACAAGAGAATTCTATTTTTAGTAACAGTGACCTTGACCTACAGGCATGAGATTGGTATGCGATACACCGCCCTGTCATGGTGAACATTTGTGTCAAGTTATTTTGAAATCCCTCCATTTATAATGAAGTTACAGCCCAGACAAGAAAATTCTATTTTTGTAACAGTGACCTTGACCTTGGACCTTCAGGCTTGGGTATTGTGCGGACACACGGCCTTGTCATAGTGAACATTTGTGCAAAGTTATTTTGAAATCCCTCCATTCATAACAAAGTAACAGCCCGGACAAGAGAATTCTATTTAAAGTAACAGTGACCTTGACCTTTGACCGACAGGCATGGGCATGGTACGCGACACATCGCCCTGTCATGGTAAACATGTGTGCCAAGTTATTTTGAAATCCCTCCATTCATAACAAAGTAACAGCCCGGACAAGAAAATTCTATTTTTAGTAACAGTGACCTTGACTTTCCACCCAAAGGCTTGGGCATGTTCGTGACATACCCTCTAGATATGGTGAAATATTATACCAAGTTATTCAAGAATCCAATAAGAAATAACAAAGTTACAGAGCGGACAAGATTTTGCAAGAAAATTCTATTTTTAGTAACAGTGACCTTGACCTTGGACTTACAGGCATGGGTATTGTCACGACACACCGCCTTGTTATGGTGAACATTTGTGCCAAGTTATTTTGAAATCCCTCCATTCCAAACGAAGTTAAGGGCAAAGTGTATATTTTTCTTAACACAAAATGTAAGTGAAAAAGGGGAATAATTTGAAAAATATTGGAAGCAGGGTTATGGGTCTTGTTGGTTATGATGTAGATTTTGATGGTAAAAATATATTTCAAGTTTCAAGGCAGTATCTCAAGTAGTTTTAAAGTTATGGGCAAAATGAATATTTTGCTTAACACAAAATATAAGAAACAAGATATATTCCTATTAAAACTAATGCAAATGGAAGTATCAAAGGGCCATAACTTCTGAACGGAACATGTAAGAGCAAAACCCCACCTTTATGCACAACAACATATCAGGCAAAGCATTGTGGTCAAGTTTCATCAAATTCCCAGCAGAGGTGTAGGAGGAGTTGCGTTCACGAGATATACTCCTATTAAAACTAATGTAAATGGAAGTATCAAAGGGCCATAACTTCTGAACGGAACATGTAAGAGCAAAACCCCACCTTTATGCACAACAACATATCAGGCCAAGCATTGTGGTCAAGTTTCATTAAATTCCCACCAGTAGTGTAGGAGGAGTTGCGTTCACGAGATATACTCCTATTAAAACTAATGTAAATGGAAGAATCAAAGGGCCATAACTTCTGAACGGAACATGTAAGAGCGAAACCCCACCTTCATACACAACAACATATCAGGCCAAGCATTGTGGTCAAGTTTCATTAAATTCCCACCAGTAGTGTAGGAGGAGTTGCGTTCACGAGAATATCGGACGGACGGACGGACGGACGGACAGGAGCAACTCTTAATGCCCGTCGCCATTTCATAGCGGGGGCATAAAAAGTGAGAAACCACACCTTCAGCGAATTAGAAGAAAGATAGTGTGCATATGTTGCATTAATTGCTCAGATTAATAAATTCTTCAAAAAAGGATGTCAGTAATAACTATATTATATAACTTTTAAATCATTAGTTCAAATTTTCGGACTGGTGACTTTTTCAAGAATAAAATACAGGTAGGATTATTATGTACCCCGCTAGTAAATACAGTTCCTTGGTATTTAAAATGAATTCAAATATATGAAAAGGGAACTTTGAAGACCCTCGACCACGACAAATATGAAAATATTGCAGGCTCGGTTTGATTGAGTCTGTTCATGGGCAGTAATGGAAATGCTTATTACTGCCCACGCCGCCTAGCCCCGGGTTTAGCGCAGCTCAATATTTACACCAATAAACAGTACAAATTTAATCCATCCCAAACGATGTTGTGCATATGGCGGTGAACATGGAACCTTCAATGCGGTATTTTCAGATTAATACCTTTCCATGTTCAGCGGCGTATGGTCCCCAGAAAAAAAGAATGGGTTTGCCCTAAACGAGAAAACAATGGGCGGAACTAAACAGAATAGAACTTTAAGAGGGGATCTTAGTATATAAATCCTGCATATCACAGACAACGCCAAAGGCAAATTTTAAAAAGCAGGAAGTATATATCCTTGGGGGTAATTGAACAATATCCAAATTTATATTGGCTGGGATATTAAAACCACCCATCTTTAAACTGGCCGAAATATTAAAAACAACAAGTAATTTTAGAAATACTATGAACATAGTACATAAATATCGTGCTCGACGACCTTCAAAGGACGTAACTGATAACAGCACTGATTGAATGTACGGGGAGACTTTTTAAAGCACATCCATCTGTATCATTCTTAATGTTGTTGTGTATTTTGTGTGTGTATTTAGGAGACATAAAAACGAATAATTTCATACTATGAAGTCATTTTATATTGTATTTACACAATTTCAACATATACAATAACATTCAAACTTAAAAAAAGGAAATAAAAGAAATTAAAAAAAATCTGACATTGATAAAATTAACGTTATTAACATGTCATACATCACCTCAGTATTACAGTGGATCTGGAATGGAATTTGAAACAATTTAAACCTAGTTCAGACTTAAATTCAGACAATACACAAATAACAAAAAGTGTGTTATATAGCAATACTTAGTCTCCACCTATCCAATGTGAGTCAAAATTTTCTCAATTTATTTTAAAATAATCGTTTGTGTCCTGTGATGTCTGATTATCTGTTAACTGAAGCGGACAACTTATTAATATATCATTACATTATATTTACCTCCAGCGATCACAGTTAGAAAGTGGGTACCAGGTAATAGTTTGCCTCCTGGATATTGGCTGAAGGATGTTCCGACGGGAAGGTTGTTGAAAAGCAGAGCTGCAGCGTCAGTATTAGTGATCACTGTAAACTTGTTTTCATCAATCCCTGCCTACAAGGTTTCAAAACATTGTGATTGTAATGTTTAAACGGCCGGGAATTGAACAACAACCTTCGTGGCTCGTCACTAAATCTATTTTCTCCAAAATGTTTAACAACATGATATTATAGTGGCATTGTATGGAAGGCGGAGTTTATCAGCATTTGTCAGTTCTAATTATATCGAATCAGATACATTACATCCGCCTTTTTCTTTAAAGAAACAAAGTATGTTGAGATTAAACATTCATGAAATGAAAGCATATTATGATGACAGATTCAAAATGTCCAAAATGTTCAATTTATCCTTCACCAATATTGACATTACAGTGTTGTTATACCCTATTCAATTTCAGACGGTTTATCTAATGTTATTTCAAATGTTATCCTGTCAGTTCTCGTTTGTATCGATATGTCTCTAGCACTAGTGTTTTTGTTATATCAACGATAATATGGTCTAACTTATGAGACAAAAATGTTATACTTCTGTCTGACTTAAAGGCCCAATAAACTTGTCGAAACGTTTTTTTTTCATTGTGAAAATTAATTAACCACGTTGACCCTTTTCAAAAGAAAGTACAAATGACCAAATATTTATGTTCTCGAACAATCCCCAATCATTGAAACCCGGTCCGAATTAAAACGTCACAGTATTTTTGTAGCCCACAAAATTACTAACCAATGTTTACAATCACTCGGCGAAAACTTATCGGTTTTTTTCCGTACGTGGGCCGTAAGAACGCAGAACGCGGTGACGTCATTCACATCAAAGTTGTAAACACAAAATCATGCAAACATGCAATCAATCGAAACGGAAAAATAGAGATTCTTTAAGTTTAACTTCATTACAAGGTAAACAAAGAAAGATATTAATGTTATACGACCCATCCCGGTAACGGCTTTTAGTGGGGAATAAATTTATGCACTTCTGCATAATTGGCGACCGTCGCCTGCCGAGAGTTGCCGAAAATCAGCTCGGAAAGATTCGCTGTTTGTTTTGTAAACAAGATAAACGATCCGCAAAACATGCTGCAAATCAATAAGATAATTACCCTTTTCTTAATGTAACGTTTATTTTTTGTGTTATTATGCATACAGGTGAAATCTAAAATGTTTAGGTTAATAAAAAATATGCTGTTTGACAAGTTTATTGGGCCTTTAACTGAGCATAACATCTAGCTGTTAAATTGTAGCTATTAGTACTTTGTGAACTTCAATTATTATTTTCTGTTTGCCACTGACCGTTTAAAGGCGGAAACCCCCAGGTTCTCATTTTCTGTAATTGTTTGTGGTGTCTTTTTTTTAAATTGATCATTTTATTACTCTGTTTTCCTCTCTATTTTTGTACGAGTGTTGAGGCTGTGTCTATTCCTTAAAATGCATATTTCACCTTTTTAAATTAAAATGCTTTGAGTCCCTGTTTTATAAGACAGACATGATTCAAGGTGTTGATACTGTTCCATGATGAACATTTCAACAATCACTATTTTGCGTCCCTTAGCACATTTAACGAAGACATGAACAACACAGCCTTTCAAGTGTAATGTATATCATTTTGCTTTGACTTGTATCTTGAATGTCAACGTAAAGGTTTACCTTTATCACTGCTCTTTTCATTATTCTCTGGAACAATGGACTAGAACCCGCGGGAAGAGTAAAAACCCAAGCAACTTCAGACTGTTTTATATTAATCTGAGTCATTTCCTTTCCTGCTTCAAAGGTCAACCATCTGACCAAAAAATATAATACATGACTGACTCGCATCTGTTTGCCAGATAAATCCTTTATCTTAGCATTACGTTTCTCTGGATTCTGGAAAGTTAAAATCGATAATGATTTTTCTGATAAATCGTTTATTTTAAAATGGAATCAATAAATTGAAAGCAAGAGTACAACATGCAATTCATTCAATGTGTAATGATTTTTCCAGGATATTGTTTTGCAAATTATTGAAAGGAAACGCAAAGCTCCCATTATGGAGGAACCGAGGTCTATGCGTAAAGTGTCAGACTACTGATCTGGAGATTGGGTTAAAGATTTAATACAGTCCGCAAAGAAGATAAGAAGATTTAAGCCTACCAGTGCCAATATAAACCCCACATATCGTAACAGGCTTAAACCTGCAGTTATATTGGTCTATTTTGTTCTGATGTATTTTTTCTGCTGTATATAATGTATATAATTAAGCTCCCTCATATTATTTATTAGCAGATAATCGGAAGAGTATTTTTTCTGTAACGTGGATTTTCATGATTTGTGTTTCTAAATGAAGATGAGCAACACAAAGGAGAAAAAGGAAATATAAAGAAATGACGTGCAAATGTTTACAACTACAAAAGGAAGATGAATAATCGGAAAATATGATTTACAACAAATTTTTGACCGCCAAAAAATCATTTTTTAACTAACTGTAATAAGTTATCAAAAGTGTCATAAGCATAAACGATCAAACCTCTTCTATATCGAATACTCCTCGAAGACCCTTGTAACAGAAGAAGTTTTCTGTTTTCTTGTCTCTGACCAAATCTATATACATCTTTTCGGCCATGTATCCGTACGAATCTAATATCCGTGTGTTACCATCTTTCCTGATCAGTGAACATATAGGTACTTCCTCTGCTACGGCGTCTTCCCATCTTTTAATATTTAAACGGTCAGCAACAGAAAATGCTACCCTGGCCGTTTCTTTGCCAATTTCTACTGCACAGATTACCAAATCGCTCGGCGATTTCTGCAATTATCATTCAAGTACGTTTTGAATTTGCTTTGTACCTTCAGCTAGAAACATCTTTATAACAGATTATACTGTTATTAATCAGTTGAGTTCATATTTGCCTTGTTATTAGGCAAAGGGTAGTCATATTGGACGAAGGCTATTAATTAAAAAATGTGAAAGCTAATTAAAAAGAGCTGTCCGCCGAAAACATGTAAATAATCATCAATGCCACCAAATAATATTTTTCACACAACAAACAATTCGCCAATTGATAGCGAACGATAGATAACTTAACAAGAAACGTTACCTGCGTAGGGGAGACCGGGGATAGTTGTTACACTGGGCAAGTTGTTACACTCAATTTTGCGAAAACATTGCATCACTGATGAAGTTGGTATGGATACTAAATAATTCTCTAAGTTTCCCCTATGTTAAGTAAAAATTTCATTGAAATTGCCCGCGAAATATTCGGTTTAGCAAGGGAAATCGGATTTTGTTATGTTCAAGTAATTTTTAACGAATTTGGAAAATATTTCGGTATTTCCTCCATATTGCATATACAAGTCTTAAACACAAACAAAATTTAACATAAATATATGTATTTCCTTTGGAACTAGTAATAAAAATAAATCAGGTTGTATGTTATATTTAGCGACTCTGAAGTGCGACAACGGGTAGGTGGGGTAAGTTGTTACGTCGGTGATGGGGCATATTGTTACAGATTAATATTTCGTCCCTCAATAATACAATCAAAGGACTGGAGGTACTGATGAGTCGGCCATCAAAACACAATTGAAAAGCAATGGATTTTTGGGTTTGATTAAGTTGGACCAGAAATAAACTTTCGCCTCAAGAACGGGGAACAACTTACTTTATGTCCTCCGAGACATAGATCTTCGACCCCAAAAACAATTAATGTCCAATTAACAAGTCAAGACAAATACTGTTATCAAGTTTGCAGACGTGGTGACATGGAAAGCGAACCTGGTGGTAGGACAATACGTCTAAAGGCATAATTTGAATATGATTGGACTTGTAGACAATAAAATGAAATTGACCAATCACAATTAAGTGAAGGATATCATACTTCATAGGTCATATGGTCAACAGTGAAACAACGCTGGTCAGTTCTCAAACACAACGCTTTATTTAAAGGTATTACTTTTTTCGTCCTTGCATTTTGCATTTAGAGAGACTTTTTAATTTTTCATTTTATCAATGAGAGTGCAATGACGAATGGAATATTACCTTAATGGCGTGAATACTTTTGTAAGTGTGGAAGAATCCTGTGAGCAGTTGTTTGCAAGCGCAGTATCATTAGACAGCACCTAAAATTCTGAGTTGAGATACGGTGACACCAATGACAGAAAAAAAGTAGCTAAGCTAGTCATAATCTTTGAATATTCAAACTTGAAATCGACAAACAGAATTGGGTCACA
Organism: Corbicula japonica; assembly: GCA_038501625.1. Taxonomy (NCBI): domain Eukaryota; kingdom Metazoa; phylum Mollusca; class Bivalvia; order Venerida; family Cyrenidae; genus Corbicula; species Corbicula japonica. Next base: position 7,858,610 of record JAZAYU010000012.1, read on the forward strand.
TGATTTAAAATAATACTACAAGTGACACTATGGTTTTTTTCAATGGTTCTATTATTCAGCAAATAATGTTCAAACACACAATTACACTGATGCTTTTTTGTCAACTGATGTTTTTTCAATGAAGTGCACATTAAAACGTTTTGGTTATATTTTATATAACTTGTCTCCATTTCACATCCACTATTTGTATCGACATTTGTGATTTTTTTATTCTTGTCCATTACAAAAGCAGCATGCTCCATTGCAGGCATTAGTGGCAATCTAAAGGCTGTATGCTCCCTCAGACAGTCATAGACAGAATTGTCAAACTGGTCTCCTCACAGCATTCCATGTAGAGCTGTTATCCTGAAATATTAATTTCAACAAATAACCTATTTATATTGAAGTTGTAATGATTTTAGCTGAAGTGTCTTTGTTTTCTTTAAATTAAGGGTAATTTTGGTTATTAATTGCCAGAATCCACCAAAAAGTTACATTAGATGGGTGTTCACTTGTGTCGCCCTGGGAACTAGATCAAGTTAAAAATGCAAGAACAAAAAAGGGAATAACCCCATCTTGACATAAAGAACTTGGAGTCATGATGAGTGTGTTGTCATGAGCAATATAATTTGAAAGTTTGATGTAGAAATATTAAGAAAAGTCAAAGTTAAAGTCAACATTAAGTTTTTCTGTTAAAAAAAAGTACAAAAAAAGGATTAACTCCATCAAATGTGACCTTGACCTGAAAATTAATATCAGCTCAAGCATGTTGTCACAAACAATATAATTTGAAAATTTCATGAAGAAATATTAAGATATGGCAAAGTTATAACCAACATTAAGTTTTTGGGATAGATGGACGGACAGACAAAGCGATCCCTATGTATTGCCTTTTCTTTGAAAGGGCGACACAAAAAAATGACCCTTTAGATTAAGCAGCTAGTGGAAACCAATACATCAGTACATGTATCAGCAAGAACAACTTTGATGTCTGATCTGGATCTGATTGGAATCTACACTGTTTGCATATTTGTAAGAAATAGCCTCATGAATCTTATTATGAACCATGTAGATCCTGTTAAGACTGCACAGATATGCCTGCTGATCTGGATATACACTGGTCACTCATGTCATGTATTCATGGAAGAAAGGGGCAAAAACAACACAGTAATTTTTATATAGGATTATTAATTTTCTTGTGAACTGAGGTCTCACAAGTCAACACATACATATAAACATAATTTTATGTTTTCTTGTTACAAGATACAAAAATACAAATACCAACATATACAGATAGATTTAGTGTGTCTCAATCATACATTCATGCAGCTTTAATAAATGAAAATAAAAAATGCAAACCTTGTCTTCATTTTCTACAGTAACATTCATATTCTGCTCCCTTATGTTCTACCAATTCTGCAGACATTTCAAGTCCACAGCTTTCACAAGACTGATGATACACATGGCTGAAAATAAATGTTGTATTTTAATCATAACAAATAACCAAAACCAATTTCACTGTACTTTTTGTTGCTTATGAAGTTGTACATAATTTGATGTTGCAGGTTAGTTAACAGATTACAATGTTGTCATAATTCATCTATTTTTATAAATATCACAAAAAAGAGGTATTTCTGATGTAATCTTCAAGCCATCTTCAGTTCCTATAGGCTCATACACAATTTATCCCATTTAACCTTTACCTCCATATGCCTTTATGGCATGGGAAATCAGTGTAGATCTAGATCAGCCGACACATCCATACTGCCTGATTAGGATCTAAACCGTTACGGCGTTAGCTTTTTTATTCAAATTTCAATAGGTTATTTCTGACAACAATGTGACCTGTGCAGATCCAGATCAGATCATGAAAAGGCATGAAAATGTGTATAATATTATAGTAAAGGGTTAATTACTACAAAAAAACACCTGCATTTTGATACTTCATTTTATTCGTTGGATACACCTTTTAACACATGAGCAACTATTGTAAATCTAGGTGCTGACACATCTCCTTCCTGTTAATAAGAGCTTTAAATGTATCTAATGAACAGAGTAGATACAGAATGATGAGACCTCAAAATGTCTGATGTGCAAGCTGGTCTGGAGCTACATTTGTGCTATCTCTATCTGATGTGGATTGACACTGGTTACCCATGTGGTAAAATGGCGTGTAAATGGAGTAAAGGGTCAAGTTATTAACCATGAAAGTTGAAACAGCATTGGATTTTTGAGACACATTTATATGAGATTACCCAACTTAAAAAACAAATAAGCAACCCATCGTGTAAGTTCAAGGTGGCCAACAGATGAATATTGTTATATATAATGTTAATAATCAAGTGAATTCAAGTTGACCTTGTTATTGGGTCAAAGGTAGTCATATATGCCTGAGACAGAAGGCCGAGGGTAAATATGACAGCCCGAGGCCCAATAACATGTTCAAATTCATATGAAGACTAAACTGGGCCAATACAGGTGTTCTGGACCAATATGAGAATTGCTGGGCCATTATAAAATACTTAAGTATTGATGTGGTGTACCATGTAGTGTCTGCCAGGAAAATGGCATGTTCAAGTCAGGTGATGACATGCCTCGAGATTTTGCCACACTGCAGTCATGTAAAAGAAAAGGGCAAAGTATGCAATGCCTTTACTGTATATTAATACAGGGCTCTCACTAGAGAGAGACTTGAAGGAATTAGTCTCATCAAAAGTGACCAGACTTCTCTCTTTGTTGAGCTTTGTTAGAAGTCATTTTGTATTTACGATACAGGGAAAGAAAGCTGTTGACTGCAAACTTCTCCATAATGCAGTAAATTATGACAAAACTCTCCCTGATTTGCAAGTCTGGTGAGAGCCCTATTAAAAGTCAATTAATAAAATTTAATATACCATTATCCTTCTTCCACTCCTTTTCCAATTTCATGCTTTTTGAACCAGAGATGGCACATTTCTTTCATTTGATTTTATCACTGAAATTAACAAACACAAAATTGCAAGGGTGCAAGTTAGGATTTCTAAAAAACCTGAAATCCTGAAAATTTATTTAGGGTAAATGAAGAAAATCAATCATTTTTAGACACACAAAAACCTGATTTTCAGGCAAACGCACCCATGAAATAATAACAATTATTTTGATCTTTGCTCAAATTACAAATATTCTTTATAATAACATATTTAATTTTTTAAGTGAGTGATCATAACAATTAGTTTACTCTCATTTTGTACTTTGCTAGAATGGTCTTTCTTCAGATTGTTTGTATTCTGCATTGAAATCCATTCAGTCTGAGGTGTGAGGTGTATCTACAAAAAGTCACCCACAATCTTTTGGACTGTGAAAAATGTTTTTCCTTTAGTTGCTGTGAAAAAGAGTGCTGTCATTTGTTTTGTAGTTAAAATGCCTGTTCCAACAGCCGTTCAAGAAAATTTCATAAAGTTATATTGATTAACTGTTGATTAACTGAATTAAGTATCCATATTGTTTCATCACTGCCAGAGTTATTACGTGTTTCCTTCTTTTGAAAAAATAAAATATGGATCCAGGCATGTCACTTTAAAATTAACCAGAAAGTATCAGACTGCAAAAAGTCAAAAATGTGTTGACTGCTCTTATAAACTGGTCAAATTGGGTTATCACTAAAATTCACAAAGTGGGTTCCTTTTCAAATAACTACCGGTAATTTATTTTACATTGCTGATCAGAATTCAAGTTTGGGTAAAAATCATAGAATGAAATAGACATAAAATTAATGCCTTAAGTAGTTTTGGTTTATTTTACCTAAAAACAATTTGTAATGGAAGGCTAATAAATGAATACTTGTTACATCAAAATTATTGAACTGAAACACTGTGTAAACCTAGGTTCACTTCAATACTTAATACTGGTGTAACATCAAAAGGGAGACAATATATTCATTTTTATAATTTGGCACATGTTTGTAGTGAACAAAATGTATATCTTTGGTTTTCATTTCATAATTTATTGTCACTTTGTTAGGCAATTCTACTATTAACAAGACTTAATTTAACACTATGAAACTAATTTGAGTTATTTATCAAATTACAGGAACCTGAATTTCCATCAGAAAATATTCAGATAGGAAAAAATATTACATTTTCCCAATGCAACGGATTTGTACCCCACCCATTAACATGTTAAAATAATTTACCAGTTGCAATGTTGACAGCGTTATCACAGCTCAAGCATTACAAAGAAACTAAAATATACTGTTTAAAATAATTACATCTCCTAAACAGTCATTCTGGATTTAACTCAAACATTATTTTCTACCTTCACTTTTGTTGTCCACTTCATTGCATGACGTCAAACAGTTCTATACCGCTTCAAATGGTTCACATGGTTGATACATGTCTGACCAGAACCAAAAATCATCTAAACCTGTTTATGAATAATTAAATCAATTAATAAATACTTCATTCTTTCTTCCGGGATGCAAAATTTACCTGAAATGCATTTAAGAGATACTATTAAATAAATATTGTGAAGTTCCCATTTCTGTATAAACTTGGTGAATCCCTGAGGTGCTACTCTTTTTCTTCTTATGGCTTTCCCTGGGTTATTAATTTTGAGAATATCTGTTCTGATTAAATGACCTGTGAGACATATGGAATGGAGTGCAAGACAAAACTGAAAGTAGGAAAAACTTCTGATAGCGGATTTCATAAGGTGTACATATAACACGCAATTATTGAAAACATTAGATTTTCATTTCTTTGAAATTTTATACTTCAGAAAATCTTGTGTCAACTATGTAGCTGGTTACGGTTTGGAAATGGGTTAGATCTGGATATTTTCTGATGGAAATTCAGGCTCAAGATTATGATCAAATCATAAAATGCATTTATTAATATATCTGTTAAATCAATTCATGTATGAATTTTAAATTACTTTAAACATAATTTTCAATAGATCAAAATGTTATAAAAAATCATTGTGAATCAGATGCTTTATGTTTTACTTTAAAGCGTTCAAATGGGAATATAATTCTTACACGAGTGACGATATTTTACCAAGTAATTCGTTAATCGTTCAAAATCCAACTTTTTTCAATGCAATACATTGAAATAATTTGATTACTTACATCTCTACAAGGTTCCACAATTAATATCCACAATGATTAGGGCCCTAAATTAAAAGAAGTTTCGCTTAGCCCTACGGTCGATTTTGAGACTCCTACTTTCATTTTGGAGAGTGCATAAATTAATTAAATGACGTAACCGTTCAATAGAACCCAAAGAGCCAAAATCACGTTTAATGCAGTGAATGTCTTTCGAATCTAAAATTTCAAGTTTTACAATGATTTTGTACCGTAGGCTACCATTCGAAAACCACCAAATCCACCTCCATTTCCATATGAATAATTCTATTTACAAAGAGAACTTCTATTCTCAATATACATTCAAATATAACCTGGGTGTTATAAAAACATTGCATCACGAAAATAACTCGATAAATACTTACCGTTGATTTGATTACGATGGATTTTTCGTCTTCACCGAACGTTGTCGAATCCAATATGGCGTTCCGCCATCAGGTATTCATGCGCGTTCATGACTCAAAATCTTGTCGAACGTTCCACGAGTTAAATTTCTTCAAATATTGATTGATTCCATAATTTTTAATATAAATTTTATCGTTTTGCACAGAATTACAAAATTGACCGCTTTGTAGCATTGACTTACTTTTTGAAACTAAGAACTATATTCTAGGGTAGCAAGCATACATTCTATGGTAGCATGCAAGTACTGTCGTTACTACATTGAAATAAAGAAGGAGTTAGAACAGTATTGCATGCAACCCTCAAATTGTTAGGTTCATAGTAAAGCAAAAACGATTGTCGAAAATTGGTTTTCACTGAGTCTGCCGACTCAAAAATGTTTGACCAGCATGGAACATCTAAATATTATTTATTTCACAACTTAATCAATTTTATCAATACTTTATTGGATAAAAATGCTCGTGTAAACGCAAAAAAACAAAACGGAATATTGACATCTTTATCAAACTGCTTTAAACCTGGCGGAAAACTATTGGCACTGACCGCTCAAATGCGGTAACCTTTCTGGTTCTCTTTTTGTGGTGTCTTTTTTAATTGATCGAATTATAAACTGACGGCCTGAGTTTCATACAGATCTACGGGTTGTCTCTGTGGTTAAGCTTTTGTATTCTTTGACTGTGGGTGTAGCTGTTCCTAAATGTATATTTGACTAATATTTTTACTGATATCATACTAAACGTTCGCAAAGTTCTCTCGCAAAGTAATAAATGTACATTGTTTTCGTTCGAACACTATTAGAAAAACACAAATTTATATACGAAATCGATCGGAATTCACAATAAATAAAAAAAAAAATAAACCAATGCCTTATATATACTTTCCAACTCAACATCCACAGAGACTTATATCATGATCCAGCATGCTTGTTTTTGTCAACATTCATATTCTCAACAATGTTAACGTGTTTGAATGAAACCGTTATCAAAAAAGTCACTGTTAGGTATCTGAATATGGTAAAAATTGTACCCAGAGCTATTGTTACACACTGGACATAGCTTTCGCGCTTACGACGACTCTTTCGCGCCAACGACGAATTTCTATCGCGTCAACAACGCATTTTGATGGCGAATTTCGTAGGAAAAGAGCGTCACCGCAGTAAGTTTTCACTTACTACGTCTTTAGATGATAATACAATGGCAAGTGACTGATCGCAAAGTACCCCATCATCAATCTAGTTTTTGTTTGTATCACTAGAAAATGCACAAACCTTGCTGATTTTTTGGAGAATCGCCCACAGTTTTGCGAAGTAGGTGCAAAATGTTGTGATTTCAAAGAAAAAAATTATTTTTTACAATGCAACAAGGCATATGCCCATTCCCAACAGAATAAAAATATCGGGGGAAGTTATTATTTGACAAATAATACATTTCTTGTAAAATATATGCATCTTCTGCTAATTTATCGCAAAAGAAAGTAACTGAACGCGTCCAGAACGCTTTTGTCTGAACGCATATACGACGCTGCCCTTTTATAGTTCATCTGCCTAGTAAATTTGATGCGTGTTAGATGATGCTTACCCTAAGAAAAGAACACGCATTTGTCAAAATATATCATATGTATTATTAACATGCCAATTTTCCTCTTATTTCTTGCGTGGGAGCGATATTGATTACATGTTTAACGGAATAAAACTTTCGAGAATCGATTAAAGAGCTAAGAACCCGATTTACGCTGAAGCATTTTGCAGTTAATCTCTTTCGAACTCTTAATTGTTTAAAATAAAGACTATAGACCACCATGAAACCACCATTTAAACAAAGGCTTTGGACTAATTAAAAACCTTATTGTAATTACAGTTAAATATTCCTTTTCAAAGCTCTTTTTTCTGTTCAGAAATGAAAGATACTGACCACTTAACGACAAAAAATCTTGAAAACATTGATGTTTATTACTTAAGCACGAAAAATAAGACCTGTGTTGTGACGTTAGAAATGCACTAAATTTTCTAAATGATACATTTCTACTTTCATGCAAAACACATCTCATACGTTTTTCTATGATACATGATATTGAACACAATACTGTACTATTATTTATGTTGATTGTAATATTGTATTATAATTACAAAAAAAAAAACAGAAAAAATGGGAAAGACTTCACTTAAACAGGCCTGAAACGAAAAAGAAATGCCGTATTTGTCAAGTACGGTGTTCCGTTTAGAGACTTAGGAAATATCGTCAGCATGTTTTTCGCGTCCGTTTTAACGATAATGTTTGAACATTTACTCGTTAGGAGATGTTTATGACTGTGTAAACATTATCGTTAAAACGGACGCGAAAAACATGCTGACGATATTTCCTAAGTCTCTAAAGAGGAAAGTATATATATATATGTGTGTGTTCTAACGTGAATGAACATGCTTATGTAAAGAGACATACAACTTACATGTATGTGAACTTAAGACTTTAACTATTCCCAATAGACATTTTTTCTCTGGTGGCATGTTTTCAACCATACAACTCGCAGAAAAGTGAATATATTAAAATAATTCGATTTATTAAAGAAGTAAATATGAAATCTTCTGAAAGGCAAACTAAAATCTAATTTTATAAGGGAAAGAATGCGACATTCAAAACCGGAACACACTTAATTCGGACGCAAAAAAAAACCCGAAGAATTTCCAACTTTAGAAGATTTTGTTTTCACTTTAACGTTTGCAAAAAAAGGTTGGGGTTTTTTCTTTTGCAATGAACATTGGTTCAACTTTTATGGGTGTTTGACTTTGGTTGACTTTGACAAGTTGATAAAACAGTAGCATTATTGCGTGTTGTTAGAAATATATTCATATAATGTTTGTGTTCTCTTTCTTAATGCGCATGCATACAAAGCAGTTTTTAGACCAGTGGTGTCAGAAGAAATACTGTTCGAAAAAAATCTTTTTCATAGATCCTTCGTGGCAAATTTTGAAATCTGAGCAAGATAGAATCACTAAGTGCTACTACACGCCGAATATCCAAGACTTCGTTGGTTTTACATGCATTATGTTATATGATATTGTTTTAGCTCTTTTGTGTTTGAAACCATTTGAGAACATCTAAGAAAAGTCTGCATCAGGACGAATCTGCCATAGCTTGACAAGAAGCGTAGCGTATAAAGAGATATTCCCAGACACTTAATTTTATGTCGGTTTAAACACAATCCACACGAGCTTATACTTTGAATTGTTGGAAGCAACATGCTCCTCTGCCAAAACAAATAATTTACATGAAACAAAACGGATAGCGTCGTATATGCATTCAGACGAAAGCGTTCTAGACGCGTTCAGTTCACTCCTTCTGCGATAAATTAGCAGAAGATAAATATATTTGACAAGAAATGTATTATTTGTCAAATAATAACTTCCCCCGATATTTTTATTAGGATAGGAATGGGTATTGCCTGGTTGTATTGTACAAAATATTTTTTTTCTTTGAAATCACAACATTTTGCACCTACCACGCAAAACTGTGGGCGATTCTCCAAAAAATCAGCAAGGTTTGTACATTTTCTAGTGATACAAACAAAATCTAGAATAATGAGGGGGTACTTTGCGATCAGTCCCTTGCCAATGTATCATCATCTAAAGAAGTTCCAAGTGTAAACTTACTGCGGTGACGCTCTTTTCCTACGAAATTCGCCATCAAAATGCGTTGTTGACGCGATAGAAATTCGTCGTTGGCGCGATAGGCGCGTCGTTAGCGCGAAAGCTATGTCCAGTGTGTTGTTACTTGTAATTTACCCCGAGACCTGTAACAACATGCCCCATGACCGGGGTAAGTTGTTTTATTATACTGCAAAGAAATTTGCTTGAATTTGATTGGATAATTTGACGTTGATGTATATTCGTATTTACGGCTCGGCCGTAGATATGAACGCACGTGCCTTAATTTCACCCTCTGGCCTCCCACCTTTTGTTGTCGTCCGCCATTTTGTTTTTAATTTCCGGAAAAATGCATAATTTAAAGCCTATCTTGTAAATTATAAAGCGGTATGTATAGGGATTAATAAAATTGTTACAGAAAATATTTGTGTTATGTTTTAACGTTGAAAACGATAAGATTATTCTCAAATTTTGTAAATAAATATAAAATCGATAATCCATTCAATTTCTATAGAAGTGACGTCATGCAGGTAAATTAATGACGTGAGACATGTAATTATTGAGGTTCTCAGAGGGGAATTAAGCCGTTCGGCATTAAATAAGCGAAATAAATGAAAAAGCGATATTTTCTAAATTTTTTTGTCTAAAAAAGTCTTTGCTATAATAAAACAATTATTTGGTTCCTTGAAAAGGGTATGTGAGGATATATTGCCGGTCTGGGTGTCATATTATCCCTCGCCTGCAGCTCGGGTAATATGACACCCAGACCGGCAATATATCCTCACATTCCCTGTCTAGAAACCAAATAACTATATAGCACTTTGGTCTAGTGGCTAATTTTTGATTTTTTACGAATTCAATTTATATTCTCTAATCGGTCTAATTTTATATTAAACTTAACTTCCTATGGTTTTGATTGCCACTATTTATATTTCTGTCGCACAACTGATATAGTCACAATTCTAAAAAAATCCCCAAAAGTGTAACAACTATCCCCGGTCTCCCCTACTCAACATTTGCTTATATTTTATTTATACAGACATGTCGATTTCATCGATATCTTATGATCACCACATTTCATCGTACGCTTATGATCACCACAAACTTGTATCAAACAACCGTGTTCTAATGACTGAACAAGTCGCCTCTCACCAGCATAAGGCCCCTCACCGTTAACCAAAAATAGACATTCAAATTAAATGACATTAATGTTGTGTTCACGGAAAAATCGCAAAAATAAGAATATTGATGTATATAGACTAGTAAGGAATGTCACTGGTTCCATGTCATGATGAAATAGTATTGCAGTAAGTATGGAACTTACTTGTAAATCCATTCATTCGGGTACGACGCATACCATGTAAGCTTAGTGTCACTGTGGCTTATGTTGATCTGGAAGAAACAATGTTTAACATTATTTTGGTTGGTTTTGAAACTTTTTAACATTTTTGTGGTTTGGTGAACTACATTAACATGTTTACATTTTTCTTTGAAATTTTAGTATACAATGTCGATAGAAAATGCATGATTTCTACAGTGATATTTGTCTTAGCTCTACTGAACAGAAATGTGTTATATTTGTACGGCGAGGAATCATTTTTAGAGCTTAAACTTCCTTCTTGCCTCCTACGAACCGCATTTATAGTCGTGAAACACACTTCATTCAACAATACGATTTAACAATCAATAATTTTATCAACGAAAAGCTTTGTATTATGGTCAGACTACCTTTTACGAAAAGGAAAAGAATAATTCGTAAGTTTCAAACAATGCTGTGTTATGCCGCAATAAGAAGCAGACCAAACAAAAGAAATGTTTTAATTTTATGGACAATAAAAACTGAAATTCTCCATTCACAAGGCGGAAAACTAAGGAAACGCAGGTCCCTTGGTCAGTTAAAATGTTGTTTGTGACACTTTGCTGCTGTACCTGCTTCCTATGGTCTATCTTTCAACAAGTCTGTTTTGATGGTCAACATCAACGTAGGCTCCATGTTACTGAGGGGACTTGGGGCAATGCTTGACCCAACCGCGTCAGGTTGATGCACAGAGCAAGCGAGATTTCAGGATGTTAATCAAATAGAACATGCCTAGAACGTGCTCTAGCATAGGATATACGAACGGAATTGCCAACTGGTCAAAATTCCGAAGTATATCGCAAGGTGACATTTGAATCTATTTACAGATTCTATAACAAATGCTTAGACAAGATTTTTACTCTTGGTGGACAAAAAAAAACATAAGTTCATAATGTCATGTAAGTGGATTTAATTAGGGTGTTTAACACACCTAATCTGTAACATGCATTTTGTGGATGGTTACTTTTATTAGTTCAATGTGATATTTTGTGTGTTTTAGGTGAATGCAATACTAACCAATGACGCAGACATGTTACTTTGGATTTTGATTTTTAAATATTTTTCGTGCAAAGAATTCATAAATGTATCCATTGCTGTGTATAATCTGTAATTTACAACGAATTTGTAAAGTAAAAAGTCTAGATGAATGAGTGAACGAGTTTTATAAATTGTGTCTGATAACTATCCATTTTCCTGCCGTTTTGTTGGCTACTTCTAACGAAATAGACCTCGCCGATTCAGTTTCTGGCAAAATGATGTGTGTCGGCAAAGAAAGGCCAACAATTTGGTAACTATTGTTTGGTGTTTGATGTTTTCTTTGCTGAAATATCAAGCAAAATACACGTCATGGTTTCTCACTTCAGATGTTTTTTTTTGGAGTCTCGCTAAGTTTTATTTTCAAATTCGGATCGCAAGGGGAGCATTTTCCACAAAAAAGGTCAAGACTGATGTTGGCAGGAATTATGTGTGCCTTAATCAATCGAAATATTACCTCATATTACCTCATATTACCTCATTCGTAAATTACACATCGAGAAATTGACAGGATTAAGGTGCATATCGTTTTCCGCAATTGCTGATTGCTGAAATTTCGACTTTGTATCGAAAATGGCCCTTCAGTATCACAAGACACCGAGATTAATCAGTCATTTTTATTGACTTAAAAATAGTTGAAGTAGTTTATCTTTTGTTTTTCAAATTATCTGTCTGTTCTCTCGACTTTTAAAATCTGTTTAAACTTATATCCTAACAAGTATTATCACTGACTAAAAACGTAAGTTATAACATTAAGTAGCCAACCAGTATTGTATTTTCTAATTAGTATAAAATTCCACAGGCCAGCAATTCGCATAACCCTACATGATATTAGGTAAGCAAATCACACTGTCGTGTAACAGCTGCCCTGTACCAAATAGTGGGTACCCTGTGGCATTCCGCAAGATGGCGACCAGTTAAGCGACAAAAAGGTATGTGCTATTTTGTTTCCAATTTATATATATATTGTAAGGTATAGACTTGTATACGTGGGTCATAAAATGAAAAGGATTGTTGATTGATTAAATGATTGCTTGTTTTATTGCCGGTGTGTCTGTTTGACCCTGTAATTGATAAAAATAAATGACCTTATGGGCTATTTCAAAATTGAAGCGAGAGCGACGACTGATTTCGGCTTTTTATTCTATGACAACTTTGTTGTTCTCGGAATATGTGATATCCCTTTGAAGCGCCTCTTATTGCCTATCTTGTTGTATAACTATTAAACTGTTGTATAACTATTAAATTATGAGTAAAAACAAAACAGACATCATGAAAATAAACAACAATGTACAAAACTCCTGTATATTAGTAAAACACAATTTGAACAAACATTCCAGATAGGTTTTTAAATAAGAAAAATAATTCAAGAAAAAACTTACAGCATGCAGGAAACCTCATCAGTTCTAACCATGTTTGCAACGAATGAACTCTCGACATGACTGTTTTATCTACAACTCGTCTATCAGATATTGCAAGAAAAGATAATGATGCTCAAAATCGTATTAAGTAGTGGGTAAAGATTAATGTTCATATCTTAACATGTTTTATTTAAACGGGGCAAGATAGATCGAGATATTTATGGTTCGAAGTATGGTTTACAATATCGTAACATGACTGAGAAGAATGACTCTCGTGTGATCTATCGGGTCGGACATAAACATACATTTTTATTTGTTTTCTCTTTATCTGGGGGCCACTTAAACCTTAGAAATGTTTGTGGCTTGTTTACAGGGATAAAATGTCAGGGAAAGAAACGAAAGCAATTTTATGTCTGCATCTTGTTTGATAGAGGCTGACTAATATCGGAAGAGCGTATACAATGTATATATTTGTGGCACCGTATTTGCGATACAGAGTTTAAAATAGGGCCTGGTTGGTCAGTGATTAGTAATGTTCTTACAAGAAAATTTATCTCCAGTTTCTAGTGTATGTTTAAAAAGAAGAAACGTATATCTTCACATCCAATTATGGTTTGCTATAAATTAAGATGATAGAAATGATGTTAAGTGCACATTGAAGATTGAGTGAGTCCTATGGGAATTGGATTTTCTTTAATTCAACCATAAAATCCATCGCAAATCAAACAGAATGGCAATTAAAACCTCTGCTTTACTCTGCTATTTGTTCCTTTTCGTACAAAGCAAACTGAAAAGTAAACTTTTTCGGCGTTAGCTGTCTGAGAGTTTTTGGCTTAGTTTTTCAACCGATAAAGTGTTGTTAACTAAGCGAGTTTTACATTATTATGCGGATGAAAAATAAAATCCAGTATGATTCAAATATGATGTGAAAAGCATCACACAAATAAAACCATAAAATTAAAGAAAATGCATTCAATTAACAATAGTTTCTGACAGTCAATGTAGTAGTGGTCAGTGTAAAACCTCGCTTCCTCCCTGAGAGGTGAGGAACCACACAAGAAGTATGGCACCACACATTAAAAAGAGTGACCCAATAACAACGCTGGCAATAACCAGATTTCTGGCTCTTGTGGACATAATGTGGGCATTTGCCAAATCTCCCACGTCAGCAAGTCTTCTTGCCTGAAATTTAAGATTATTATTTAAAATACAGTCTTACCTGTGCTAAAGACTACATGTAAATAAAGACGCATAGTTGAATCATTTTTATTGCTTAGAGTAATAGTCTCTTAGTCTAGTACAGTATATATTTCACTGAACATTTTAACTTTGAAACAATTAATTTGTTGAACAGAATAGTGTGATAAATAAGCAAATAGGTTGGGCTACAAGTTTTTCCAACCAAAAAAAAACAACAACAAACAACCCACACGTGGATAAGGACCACATTTTATTCGTCCCATGGACTGATTTAAATAATAAATTCACCTCTGAACAAAGACCACCTGTCTTCAAAGACCGCTTTTCGATTTTCCCCAGTGTGGTCTTAGAAGACAGGTTTGACTGTATTTCAAGTTTTACTTTGGTATCATAAGTAGTCTGAACGTTATAGGCTAAGAGCATAAAACTTTAACGCAAAATATTTTATTAATTGAAAAAGGGACATAACTTTAAAAATATTTTCAGTAAAACGTCAAAATCAAAAGTTGAAATCTCAAGTAGTTTCAAATTTCGGACCAAAGTGCGGTCGTGGAATCTAAACCGATGTAAGTTAATGCATGCCTAAATAAAGAGAAAATCAAGATATTTCATAAGCAGTTATTTGGTTCGAGCCCTACTTTGCAATGTGATTTCTGTGGATAGATATACTACATGGCAGAAAACACAGCCTGGGTCCTTCAGTATGAGATAGTATAAACATGTTATTAATAACTAAAACAATCCGTACAAGATTTTCTGTCAAGGTTTACTCCTATAACCTTTAACCAGCCCAGGGCCGACCTGACAGGTGGCAGGAAGGCAGCAAACTCGTGGAGGGCGGGGTCGTTCATTTCCCGTGCAGTTGCAAAGCATCTGCCCACTGCCCATACTTAAAGAACCAGGACTTAAAACTGTGTATTCACCAGTCTAAGCAATGTGAATGAATTGTATGGTTACCCATGAAGGTAACAAAATCTACAATAAGTTAAAGATAATTAGACAGTCGTGTGAGAGACAATCTTATTTAAATATAGTTTATCAGCAAAATATTCTTTCGATGAGTACATTGCATCCATATCTATATGCCCCCCCCCCCCCCCCTCTAAAAATATAGTTCAAGTATGCCTATATACTGCATTGATTGTTATTCTGCATGGTTGAAATCAGCATGTTACCATCAAGGGAGGTAATTGAAACTGATAAATACACTGAAGTGAAGTACGGAGAGACATTACATATGTTTAATGTACCCTCATTTGCCGTAAATTATTTTGGTTATGTAAAAAAGTATCACGTGACTGTCTACTTATCCATAATTAGTTATACTCACTTCGGATGCAAAATAAATTGCAAATATTCCAGTGGGACAAAAACAACACAGACAGGCTAGAAATGACGACACCATGTAGTCTGACGGGCGGTATTGAATAACCACCTGACCGGGAACCATTGGTTGCGTCATAACCTAAAAGACGAGGAAATAATTCAAAATATTAATGGCCACATAGTAATACTTTGTAGTTTACTAATCGAAAACATCCTTTCACATGACGTGTCACATGTAATTGTTTTTCAATGAGCTATTTAGCTTTCTCAGTGAAAAGGGTAATTTATTGTTTTGAAACTTTGAAAATGCAATTTTTATTTTTCAATTTCTACTTGAACTAGAGTGGGTGTGCAGTTGACCACTTGTGTCGCCCTCTGGTACTATGTCAGAAAAAAATGCAAGTACGAAAAGGGGCATAATGCCATCTTGTCCTTAAAAGAACTTGGCATAATCATCGTAGCAATTAGCAATATAATTTGAATGTTTGGTGAAGAATGATTAAGAAATGGCAAAGTTAAATTCAATGTTAAGTTTTCGTGTCAAAATCCAAGTACAAAACGGAGCATAACTCCATCAAATGTGACCTTGACCTAACGAATTTGGCATCAACATGACAGTGTTGTCACGAGCAATACAATTTAAAAGTTTGGTGAGGAAATATTAAGACGTGGCAAAGTTATAGCCAATATTAAGTTATCGTGAAGAACGGACAAAGCGATCTTTATGTATCGCCTTTTCTTCGAAAGGGCGACACAAAAATTTACATCACGTTCCAGTTTTTCAGATTTGTTTGACAAGAAAACATAACATAGGAATAGAATGTGTTTGTTTTGATGAAATATTAATAACCATCACTCGTGAACACCAAAATTCATATTTCACCCTTGGCAAACGCCAAAAACCTTCTATTTTCACCCGTGACAAACACAAAAAGCTGGTATTTTCACACGTGGCTGCGATGCTACGGGGTGAAAATATCAGTTGTTGTGTTTTTTGTTGTTGCTTTCACGAATGAAATTAACTTTGGTTTGGTTTGATTTAAATTAATGTCAGTTACCAATGTCGTGTTATTGCTAACAACGGCTTGTACTCCATATTGTCCATAATGGTCTGGACGATACGGGTCTCGGTATAGAGCCCGTTCGTCTACGTCACTTCCGGGAGGCTCATAAGCTGGAGGTTGGTCATAACCTGTTCAGTAAAAAAACATGTAGTGAACAACGATTTTTTATTAGACTATTTGCTTATATTCGTCTTACAAGGGCGGATCCAGAGGAAGTTCAGTGGGGTTGCTGAACTCCCCTATTTGGCAGCAATATTTAAACTTTATGGGGATTTAGGCCCCTAAACGAACCCGATTTCTGGAAATACTGCATCGGACCCTGGTCAATCATAACACAACTTGTCTTTATAAACTAGAAGATAGTGGAACAGAAAGAACACAGAGAATTTGCCCTAACTGCAACTAGAATTTGATTAAATCTGAATATCACTTTCTAATGACATACATGTAACAAATATTTCAAAATTAAGATCTATGTTTTTCATCGAATATCGTCATCTGATACTTAAAAATTGTGTACTTTTATGTCATCAGAAAGGCAAAAACACTTATTAAATATATGTAAAAAAAGCATACAAATTTCGAAAGTAATCAATTTATAAAATGGTTTGATTTTTGTTTGTGTTTCGTGACAAATTATCTTAGTAAATGTTATATTTCAATTTTGATGATCTACATAGGCGAAAAAACAACAACAAAATAATTATATAAATCAAATGAACACACTTTATTCCGTATCAGTCTACCCGTGTCCTGTTCAGTAAACAAATGAACATTTCTTACAAATTAAAGACAGCGTAATAATTTATTGCTTAAATTTGCAGATAATATAGAAATCTAAAGAAACTTAAACTGTCACCAAAGCTATGACCATAAACTTTCGGTAGCATAAAATAAATGTAATAATGGCCGAGATTAAACAAAACAAGTGAAAAGCTTAACATGGAATTGTATATTTGACAGAGATGTGGCATGTCTTCAGGTTTTCATTAAAATGTTTAATGCCACGGGCGGATCAATAGGTGGTGGTCGGTGGGGGCCGGTGGTTCACTGGGATTGCTCGATTTTCTCCTGAATGTTGTAAATTATAATGTAACTGCCATAAGACTGATCAAAGCGATTCCCTTTTCTGGAAATCTTGCATCCGATCATGCAATGCGATATTTTCACTTTATGAGAAAGAAGAACACTTCAGGAAAATAAAATATAAAATAAAAATTCTTAGGTGATGGAATAAGGCGAAAGGGAGGCATCACCTTAGGGAACTGTTTATTTGGTTTGATTTTAGAAATTAACACTTACGAGATGTTACAAAACATAATTGGTAAGGGAATGGGGCACCTCTCACCAAACCAATATCGCATCATTATTTGTTTCGTTGGTCTGATTTTAGAAATCGAAAATATAAAGTATGAAGAAATCGAAAATATAAAGTATGAAAGTATTAGCCTATGGCATAACGGTACTTTACAACCCTTCACCCCCCCCCCCCCCCCCCCCCCCCCACACACACACACAAACACATCGCAAACCTGATTTTTGTGTTTGAATGTAAAGATAACCCCAAAACCATGCAAATAAGGCGGCAGCGCCTAATCTTGCATCCAAGAGACAAAGTACATACAATCCGAACAGTTCAGGTAATAAAGGATTGTTCAAATATGCCCATATACAGTCACCCACAATGATTGACATTCTGCCAGGTTTGAAATAGGCTTTTTACTATCAAGGGAGGTAACTAAAACTGACACTTGAGAGAGGATATCGTTGAGTTGCTTCCCCTGGAGATTTTTTTGTTCTGTAAAGAACAGAAATCTATTTTGTTTGTTTGAGATTCATATTAATAAACAAAAAAGTGATGAAAATCCTGGGTGCCAGACTCAAAACCCTCTCAATTTCTGAATAAAATTTCAAACAGAAATTTAAAATTAAAAACATAGAAGAAAGGGCAGTTTTCATTTGACCGTTTACATGGTGTCAATGTTTAAAGCTAAAACAGACAAGATCAAAGAGCGAAAATCAGGGTAGAAACCTAATCATCGATATTGATGGGTCATGGTAGTCTTAATAAGCCCCTAATAATGTCCTATTACACTAATAAACTGTACCCAAGATCATTAGACTAAGATTGGAGACAAGTCTTCACTCGAATCTCAAGCATCTGATTTGCTGAAATGGCGGCTGGTCGCCATTTCGGCCAATCAGATGCTTGAGATTTGAGACTAGTCTACAGATTTAGTTTTATAATCTTGAGACTTGGTCTATCGTTCAAAACAGCATAAAAAGCCATACCTGCACGTTTGGGGTCCATATAAGCCATGGTTTTAACAAACAAAAATAACTTTACGACAAAAAAAACACCCAACTGATAACAATGTTTGCACACGAATCACGCAACCAACACTTTATTATATTACAAAGTATTTCAGACAATGTTCATACAGATCCGTAGCTAGGGTTTAGACGCAGCATTGCGGGATAACATTTTAGAAAATAAAAGTATGTGTGCATCGATCAACGTATAAAAACAAATGGGTTGTATAAAGTATGTGAAGCCACTCTATTTTTCATATCCTGATGAACATAAACAAATATAGATTCGGTTCTTACTTTACTCTCCTTACTACGAATTAATTTCGGAATTAATTAAGCATACGAGTCAATCTTTGAAATGACGTCATAAAGGTAAGCAGACGACATTGATTATCGGTAATAAACATTTCGGGGTAAAATAACATATTTGTCAAAATGTGTAACATTATTACCGAAAAGTGATTCGTTATTGTTTAAATAACAACCATATTTTATAACGCAATTATTTCAGCCACTGTACATCGCAAAATGAAAACATATTTATCGCAGCAAAAAGAGCAACTGCGCGTATAAATATTCAGCATATTTAACGATATTTTTTTGCAAAAACGAGTATAAAACTTTAAGTCCACATTAAATAGTTTGCCGGATTATATAATTTAAATCAGAAGTCTTTTGTACTTAAATAAGCTGCCGGTATATGTTGTCATTTCTGTTGCTCTCGTATATCTGAAAGAACCTACAGCATACACAACAAGATCGTTCGGCTTTCCTGTATAGCCTCGTTTTGGCTTGATTTCCGGTCACGGGTAGTAACTCGTACTGGATTGCAAAACTGGTTATTCGAAAGGCGTATACACCCATGCATCTGCGGAAAGCAAAGTGTTAATCTCTTTATTGATTTCAAGATAAGTTCAATTCCTGTTTGCGGTCAGACCAATCTAACTGTGTTTACATTTTAAAGATATTGAAAGATACAAAAAAACAAGATCTAAAGCCGCTTAAAGATCGTTTTTGAAGGTCATACTAGGATTTGCAAATAAATGTAAATAAATTTCTTCTATTTCGGCCTCTTATAGAGAAGGAATCTAAAAACTTAGATAAGCAGCTAGATTCCTGATTACAGAATGCAGATTTCTGTACTTTCACATGATAGTTACTTCATTTACCGTTCATTCAGAAAAAAGGCGATTAAAATTAATTTATTTCCAACATTAACAATATGAGAATAGTATTTTCTTTAAACAAGAGTGTAACTGTATGGGCCGTCTTATTATCTCTCACGGTTACAAGTTTTCACCCGTGATTTTTGTAAAATTTCGCCAAGGTTGATTTAACCCATGAATCTAGAATGTTGGCGGGCATCAAATTTCTAGACTCCTGTGCCCAAGATCACATAAATACATCTGAAGACCAGTCTCTAATCTCAAGCATCTGACTGACTGATTTCGCGCACTTTCCCTAGCGTGATAAATGTACACGTCAAAATTAAACCGGACGAAAAAAAAGACGGACTCCCACTATGTTTAAATGTTAACTGGAAACCTTAGATAAATAATATATAAACACTGAAATAAATAAAAGTTAGACCTCCGGAAATTCAAATAAATATTGTTTAAACTATTTTTGATGCCAAGAAGGATAGACTGGGTAAGTGAGAAAATGTTTAATTCGAGTGAGGATAAGTGCTAACATGTTTTTAAAACTTGTTTCAAATAAGTTCAGCAACAGAAAAAATGCGATTAAATACTGTAGTATCATTTAATTTTGCGAGGGCGAATTTTCTCGCAAAACCCGTAAATAACAAACTCGCGGGGGCTTAAATTCGAGCAACTGCATTTTCCTATAAAGAAACTGTTAAATAGTTTCATTTCGCTGGGGTTGAATTTCGCGCTCTTGCCGTAGCGCGAAATACGCGAAAATTAAACCCGCGCGAAATAAAATGATTTAACAGTAATCAATTGAAAAAGCTTACCTGTGATAGGGACTTGTTTCGGAGTGGACTGATTTAAACATACTAATTGGATACGTCTTATTCTGTAGCCCAGTTCAGATTTTATTCATTCAAGAGAGATAAATCATTTTGTCTTGAGCTATGTTATTTTTGAAGTTATCTCCCTTTCATTACAATGTATTTATTCAAGCGTTTAATTTCTCTTTAAATTAAGGGTCAGCTATGGTCATTTTTTGCCAGAAACATTTAGGTCAGCAAGGACACAAAATTGTGTAATTTTTGCACATTAATCTTTAGTAATTTATCAGCAAATTAGATTTACTGGATTATTAATGTAACCTCAGTAACCAGCTAACAGCACGGAGAGCAGATGAAAGAGGAGTGAGAGCCCGATCCACAATTGGGCTTGTTGCTTGTTGCCAAGCTTGATGCTTTCTTGTCCATGATTTTTGGTGTTTATTTGTGATATCATCTAGTGCCCACTACATATTGAAACTGATATTGAACCTTCCCTTGGATTTATGTTGTTCATTGTAAATCGTGGTGTAGTGCCCTGGTAACATATTTATAGGTACAGTATGATTATATGAACAATTCTTGCATTTTCTGGACCAGTCATATGGAAATTGCAAAATTTACCAGAGTTATGGCCCGTGGGTAAAAAAACAAAACCTAAAGGACAATCCTAAATAATCTCCAAGAAACATAAACAACAGCAGTCTAGAGAGTTTACATGGAGGTTAATATTATTGTGTATGATCAATTTTTAAACACTGACTTTGACCTTTCTATGTAAATAATTTTCAACAGTGAATTTTCGCATATTTTGATAGAATGGAATATTATCAACAATTTTACGTGACAAGAAAACAAGGGTGTATTGGTAAGGGTAAGCAGGGTGTGGGGACGAGGCGGCTGGTCAAGGGCCAGTGGCAAGACCTTGCCCTTATGAACATAAAACTGAGAATCAGATTTGTTAAATATGAACATAGAAACATAACTGACCAATGGAAACCATCATTGAAGATTTGCGACTGTTTTTCTTTCTCAGATTTATAAGCTCAAGAACAACCACAAGGTTGGATGCAAGATTTTTAGAAATGAGGTTCATTTGGGGCAGTCTTAGGGTAATTACTTCATAATTTCCAATTTTCTGTCTGAAATCCCCAAGAAAAATAAATAATACTGCCCAAAAGGGCAATTTGAGGAGCCCCAATGAACCCCCTCTGGATCAGCCCCTGAACCAAGTGTTTCTGTGCCTTAAGTTTTACATTATTAAAAGGTGTAATTACAAATCTGATGCAATTTATTTTCATTCCCTTTTGAACTAAACACTGTATCTAGGAACTGACTATTTAGAGATGGACGGTTTAATTTTTTTAACTTAACTTCTGTGTATAGGAAATTAAAAGAAAGCAAGAAGTCAAGAAATATATTTGGCTAAAAATATGGGAAATAAGGCAGGACTGACAAATTACTCGGGCAAAAACAAAATACAGTATTTTCTTAATTTATTTCTTCATTAAAGAATCAATAAAGATGTAAAAAACCACTGAACTGAACTAAGTTTACATCTCAAATATACTACATATACAAAACATAATCATGATATCTAATATGGAATTAAAAAAATAACATCGAACAATATTTACAGTTAAAAGTATTATGACAACAAGTTACAGAAACAATATTCAATAACATAGTATCACAGATTAGCAAGCTCTTTAAGACCAAACTCTGATGCAGTGATATCCCTTCCAGTGATATCATTTCTAGTGATATCCACCACTTATATCCCTTCCAGTGATATCCCTTCGTGACTTCCCTGAAATTGATATCCCTACCAGTGATATCCCAACTATAGATATCCTTAACAGTGATATCCCTACCATTGATATTCATTCAAGAGATATCCATACCAGTGATATCCCTACCAGTAAAATCCCTAACAATGATATCCTTACCAGTGATATCTTTTTCAGCAATTTCCCTACTACTGATATTTCTTCAAGAGATATTCATACCAATGATATCCCTTCCAGTGATATCACCACCACCAATATCCCTTTTGGTGATTCCCCTCATAACGATATCTTTAACAGTGATATCCCTTCCCTGTCACATACTAATCACTGCCAACACAAATATTATAAGTATTAAAAGAACACATGGCAACAATGTACTCCCACACTTTAAAAACTCAGAATGGAAACCAGATCTCTGCTCTCAGCAATCTGATTGGATGAAATTTAGCAGTCTCAGAGCTGACAAATGCAGAGCTCGAGATCTGCAACTGGTTTCCTTGCTCAGTTTTCAGTTGCTACTATATTTGGAAAGAATGAACAATTATCAATTAATTTCTCATAACAAAATCTACCGGTATGATCTGTGATTCATTACAAAATTTGACTTTATTTTTTATTTTACTGTGAAATGCTGGTTGAACTACATGACATCATTTCAATGACTGTTCTAACTTGATCCAAGACACCTTTTCCTGTGACAAGCCCCAAATCATGATCAATCCTGAAAAAATTAAAAACAATTTTTGATTAAAAGAATTTTTTTTTACATGAACTATCATTTTTTTATTTCTTGTTCATGAGATGGTACAGTAACAGTTTTGATAAGCTATCAAAAATGTAGCTGGATAAGCTATCCCTTTCCTCCATATACACACTTTTTTGGCATAGGCAAACAGTGTAGATCCAGATTAGCAAGCACATACATGGCATCTGATCAGGAACTGCGCTGTTCACTTTTTGATTTACACATGTATTATGTTGTTCTTGATCAAAAAGCACAGTGCAGATCCAGATTAGATGGCATGGATGTGCTGGCTGATCTGGATCTACACTAGTCACACTGGATAAAAGGGGTATATATGGAATAAGGGCTATATTACATGTGGTGGCAGTGGGAAAGTTATCACTGCAGCAAGTTTGGCTTAAGTCCAGTCACATTAATGCCAGAGGTGATCTTCTGTGTTAAATAATACACTACACTTCTATCAGTAAAAGGATAATGCAATGAAGAAACAGTGCACTGTATTCCCAACATATAACACTCTGTCACTCGACCCAGTCAGTGTATATTTAACATAATACAAAACCTAGGCTTAAATGTGACTGGCACATACATAGTGGGAAATTAAAATCACTCAAAGTTTCATAATTTGACACCAAAGATTGCATTAATCTTACATATGTTCATTAAAATATGTATAAAAACACATTATGCCAACAGCTAAATGCAAAACTGTACTAAGTATTACAGAATTTCTAGTATGATAGCATGGTCTGGCATTAAACAATTGATTCAGTTAAAGGCAGTGGGTTTGATAAATGAAGGTTTGTAACAAGACAGGTTTGTAAAACATGTATGCCACCCAAACGCCACTTTGATAGTAATCTACTGTTATTTTGTTTTATTGAAGGTCACTGTGACCTTGACCTACTGACCTCAAAATCAACAGGGGTCATCTACTTGTGATGACTATCCTACCTACAAAATCTGAGGACTGTTGGTTTAGTTATCAATCTTACGAGGTTGATTTCGGATGGACCGACGTAGGGAACGACTGACCAACATGTGCAAAGAGATATACCCCCACTTCTTTGAATAAGACACAAAATGTGACAATTACGGTACTGTTATTACCCTAAATCTTGGGACATCCTAAATATTGGGACACCCTTATTTTTCAACATATGAATTAATTTTTGTGTCCCTATGACACATTAAGAATCTATATTTTTAGTGTCCCTCTGTTTTTGAACAAATAATTTTTTGCAGCCCTAATATGGGACACAAACTTTTTTCTTTATCAAGTCCCAAGACTTAGGGTGATTACTTATTGGGTTTTTTGCACAAAGGTGAACACATTTATTTTTAAATATTGTAAATACAGCTTGCTTTGATGCACTGTCCACTTAATGTAAACTCATTAATATTTGTAGGGTAGACATTCTCGTGGATTTAATGGGTAGACTCCAACAAAAATACATAATTTTAAATAAAAGTGACTTAAGACAAAATTGAAAACCATGAATTTAAGTACCCACGAAAATGGAATATTACCGTTAACCAAGAAATTTTATTTCCACAAAAACTGTTGCAATTACAGTACTTGATGAACAGGCAATAAACCCCATTTTGTCATGATTCAACGTTAAGTTATATGAAATTATCACATGACCTCCAAGATTTTTCTAACGACATTGCATTGGAGGGACTGTAATAAAATACTCTATATATCACTGTTTGGATCTACAGTGGTCACAAAGTCATAAGCCGCATTTTGTCATGATGCTAACAGTTATGAAAAAGGCAAGCCCCATAAACTTTTTTTATCAACTCGCATACCAAGGAATATCTTAAAGTAGAGCCCATGCCATTTAAATTTCAAAGAGACTTGTATAAATGCCATTAGAAATTATATTTAACCCTTTCCTCCATAAATACACCTTTATGACATGGGTAAATATCTGTACAGTTCGATCAGGATCTGCACTTTTCGCTTTTTTATTTATTTGGTTATTTCTGACCAAAAACTGAACTGTGCAGATCCTTATCAGACTTATGCATCATCTGATCTGGATCTACACTGGTCACACATGTGATAAAATGTGTTGGAGTAAAGGGTTAAATGTTCGATACTTATGTCTATATCAAAAGTTATACATTTGAACAAAACCCTTCTTAACCATTTTTTCATAATTTATAATCTTGATAACAACAACTATTTAAGTTTGGGTGAATGTCACAATTATTTGTCACCAAGATACAAATTAAATTTCCTTGGTATTAAACTGAAAATTCTTTTTTCCCTTTATGGTTTCCTGAAAATCCTAATGCAAAAAAATTATGTTAACATGTTATATTTTGTAACATTATATTGCAAAACGACATTATAAACTCATAGTATTTAGTAATATTTAGTAATAATACGTCGAAATATTATGCAAGGTAAACAATATAAATGAAATGCAATACAAGTCCTAGTTTTTTTTCAAATTCATTTCACTTAAAAATACCGTCATTGTTCGAATATAAGCCGCACTCAAGTATAAGCCGCACCCCCCCCCTAAACCTGATGGAACAGATGAAAATGGCTTAATGCAATGTATAAGCAGCCAAACCTGTGTATTAGCCGCACCCCCAACTTTCTACTGCCAAATTCTGGAAAAAAAAGTGCGGCTTATTTTCAGACAATGACGGTAAGTTAAACCAGGATATAAAATTCAGGAATGAACGATTAACCCTTTACTCCATGGGATATGTCTGTTATCTTGTGTGTGAACAATGTAGATACAGATAAGCTAGCACATCTGTATCTCCGTTCTGGACCTACACTGTTAATTTTAGAGTCATTAAGTTATTTCAGACTAAAAAGCAACCAATGTACCGTCATTGTTCGAATATAAGCCGCACTCATGTATAAGCCGCACTGCACCAAAACATGATAGAACAGATGAAAATGGCTTAACGAAAAGTATAAGCAGCCAAACCTGTGTATTAGCCGCACCCCCAACTTTTTAGTTCCAAATTCTGGGGAAAAAGTGCAGCTTATATTCAAACAATGACGGTATATCTGAAACAGATGGCATGAATGTACTGATCTTAATCTACACTGGTTGCACACATGATAACACCCTTATATGGGGTGCGTTACAGGAAAAGGTGACTTCGATCAAATTTTTTTTTTATATTTTAGTTGTTACTATATTTGGAAATAACTTACAATTATTTTCTAATTTTAAAAAGAGATTTTGTTACACAATTTGACAAAATGCATAAAAAGCAATGTTTTCTGCTCATTTTTATGACGTCATTCCAATGAATGACGTCAATTGTCCGAAGACACCTTTTCACGTGAGGCGCCCCATATATAGAGTAGAGGGTTAAGTCATAATCTTACATCTAGATGCATAAGTACTTGTCTATTCATCAACAAATGTTGCAACTCTAACAAAACTTCAAGCCCCAAGAATGGAAATCAGTCTAACATCTCAAGCTTCCCATTGGTTAGTGCAGAGACTGAGCTCAATTTCCACCAATAACATTTCTAAGATTCAAGACTTGTTTACAATCTTAGTTCTTTAACCTCAGGCCCAGTCCCTCAATTCAGATACGACATCAGCCATTTGAGTGATAATATAAGCCATTATCTTTAACAATTTCAGTGATCAGCCATTTCTGTGTTGCCAAAGGCCATTCTCTTTAACAATATATTGTTGTTAAGCATATACATGTATTGCTATTTCTGTGATGCATATCTTTATCAATCTTAATACATACAGCTGCAGTTTTGAATAAAGACTATCAAAATTTCATTAGATGCATATCTTTATTAATCTTAATAAATACAGCAGCAGTTTTGAGTAGACACTGTAAAAATTTATTTCAACAAGGGATGTCCATAAAATCTGTGTACCCCCTGATCTGGATCTACACAGTGTAGAGTGGTCACCTTTTGATGTGGAGTCAAGACTTATTATGTTATAGAGCTTTTATTCCTTCTTAGCAACCGTGATTTAAATTTGAACTAAATTCATATTCTGTAATTCTACTCCTATGCTTTACATGAGCCAATACTTGATTACCGTAATTGTTTGAATATAAGCCGTACTTTTCCCCCCAGAATTTGGAGGTAAAAAGTTGGGGGTGCGGCTAATACACAGGTTTGGCTGCTTATACACTTTCTTAAGCCATTTTCATCTGTTCCATCATGCTTGGGGGCGGTGCGGCTTATACATGAGTGCGGCTTATATTCGAACAATGACAGTATTATAATGCCAATCTCAATAATCGATGCATATAAAGACAACTGGCACACATGTAACCCTTTACTCCATAGACAGACATTGATTGTGCGGGCAAACAGTGTAGATCCAGATCTGCCGGCACACTGTGCCATCTGATCAGGATCTGAACTGTTTGCTTTTTGATTTGTTCGGTTATTTCTGACCAAAATGCGACCAGTGCAGATCCTGATCAGACAGCACATATGTGCCGGTTGATCTGGATCTACACTGGTCGCACATGCATAAAAATGCGTATATATGGAGGAAAGGGTTAAGCAAATTTCAAATTAAAACTAATTTATACATGAACAATTCTTCTTAAACACAACAGGTTGTATACTAAAGCACTTAAAAATAACAAGAATGAATTCTTCATCTTGAACACATTTAACAAAAATACACTGAAAAAAAAACTTCTGTTGTGAATAACATATTAAAGCAGCCATTTGAAATTCACGTAGTGGGTTTATAATTAGGCCATCCAGACTACAGAACAAGTTCCTCTACTCATGAGCAAAATTATTCTGCTAATACAACAGGAGCTCCATCTCCAAAGCTCCAACTCCAGTGCTTAAGATTATAAAACTGAAATTGGAAACAAGTCTCAAATCTTAAGCATCTGATTGGCTGACATGGCAACCAGTTGCCATTTCAGCCAATCAGATCCTTGAGATTTGAAACTGGTTTCCCTTCTCAGTTTTACAACCTTGGGACCAGAGCTCCATCTCACTCCAGAGCTCCAACTCCAGAGCTCCATCTCCAGAACTATTGCTGCATAACTCTGTTAAACTCCACTGTTTTCATAAATAAAGCTCCGTTAATTTCCATCTAGAATTCAGCAGCATTTTTCATACACTATCAAGCTCCGTTAAGTTTCCAAGTATAATGGTGAAATCCTCAATTTCACTGTGGCAAGAAAAAGAGCTTGCACCCAAGTGTTCCTCTAACCACGGTAACCATTCAATCGTCACCCTCAGTCTATATACTCCACATAGTTCTCTGGTAGGAGTCCCACTTTGCCATTTAAGTTTCCTTCTAACCAGCCGGGTTCTTTGGAAGGTCGAACTGAAATATACAAATAGTTGAAACTTATTTAATTTTACATCGATTGTAAAACAAGTTATTCAAACTTATAATAATCACACTCGATGACTGCTTCTTGGTTGCAAAACAGTACTTGGATCAAATGTGTATTAGAGAAACTGCAGATGAATCTTATCGCTGATTGAATATACAAATTCCATGTACTAAGGATGATAGAGTAATAACCTCAATGCCGAAAACAAACTTGCCATCATTTGAAGAAGGTTTGGAATAGAATCTTTTTAACATAATTAGTCATGGTGACATTTAACCCTTTACTCCACCTCAAAAGGTGGCCAGCCTTTATTGACAGCCTTTATTGAAAAAAATCTGTCCACTCTGAAATGACAGAACCCTTTGAGCCTAGTGTTCTAAAACTTGGTAGGATGGTTGATCATGACAAGGATGTGTAAATGGCCCCTAATAAGTTTCAGCTCAAAAGTTGAAAGGTAAGGGTCAAGTAGGACACCTATCAACTATCAACAGCAACTGCTATAAGCTATGCACACTAATGGGCTGCTTTCAAGGGGGGAATACATGTTTTACAGACATCTCTTAATGAAATGAATTTTAACAGTGAAATGAAATGTTTGCAGAAGTATTAAGAAAAAGCTCATAACACTCTGAGTTAAACTCACTACTATTTGTTAATGCCAATCATGAGAAAGCCAAATTTCAGTAAAAATGTCTCGGTAAATAATGTCTGATTGCAATGTCATTGGGATTTTGAAGACTTAGAATCCCTGCCATGGAGTGACGGGTAAAAAACAAGCTGTTTTACCATTTTTAATAATCTCATTTGGTTCAAACGATAACTCTGATGAATTTTCTGCTTCACAGTGATACAATGTCCTCACAGTTCTGAAACAGACAGAAAATATCATCTTAGTAAATGTATTAACACTTGACTCCAAAGATTATCTTGGATCCCTCGAGGATATCACATGGATTATGTAAATAGTTAAATGACACAATTTTATGGCTACGGGGGTTTACTTGTTTTCAGAATCAGATACATTTAGTTCCAACTGGATCCGAAATCTACAAGGAAAACAATTACCTTCTTGTTATTGGTGTACTGTTACTATTTATAGAACCACCTCCCAGACTTCCAGACACACTTCCTGTCATGCTCACAGAGTTTCTGCCAGTAGTGGGAGTACCATGCATAGATGTTGACCTAAAATACATAGATGTTGACCTCAAATATACACCTAATATACAAATATTTTTTTCTAAGTCATCATTTCAGTGCAAGAAGAGGGAAATAAATAATTGAGGGACACATTATTGTTTACAAATTGCAAACTCAACAGGAAACGAAAGCCCTTTACATGCTCAAGTTATGTTATATGAAAACATATTATAAGACAAATTTTGAAACAAATGACCATATTTCCTAACAATTTATAGTTGATTGTCTGAATGTTTACACATACAGTACAATGAAAAAAGTTACAATAAAGTTACAAAAGTACACAATTTATATGATGTAAAGACAAGAATGCTTTACAGTGACGAGACTTAGAAAAAGAAACAGGTTTATTTTATGCTTTCCAGTGAATTATAGAATTTTTCAGGTGAAATAAAAGTGGTATTTCAAAAAGTGGAATATCATTTTTATTTTCACTGTTTTTTTCATGTTGGTACCCAAACGTACATAACGTTTCAAATGAGAACGTAAACTTTATAAAACGGGCAGAAGTTTGGGTATATGACGTCACTTCATAAACAAACATTTTTGGCGCCATTTCATGGCATTTTTCTGTCAAATTCACATTAATTGTGCACTACAAGCATAAAATAAAAAGAAAATTTGTTTTACCAGTGAAAGATAGAACTATATTTCACTTGTGAACTCTAGAATTTGCCACTCGTTAAAAAAATATGAATTCCGGAGCTCACTCAGTGAAATATATTTCTATCTTACACTGGTAAAAACAAATATCCTCTCTATGTTATGCGGCTTACAGATATGAATTTGCCACTCGTTAAAAAAATATGAATTCCGGAGCTCACTCAGTGAAATATATTTCTATCTTACACTGGTAAAAACAAATATCCTCTATATGTTTTGCGGCTTACAGCTATGAATTTATGTGTGAATCACTTTAACCCTTTGCAAATATCCCACGTTTAAGTTAAACCCTTAACTCCAAGGATACAACATGTAATTGATGTGTGACCAATGTAGTTCTAGATCACTCTGCACAGCCATGCCATCTGATCTGGATCTACACTGTTTGCATCTTATTCAGAAATGACCTAAATATGCACAGATTTGCAGACTGATCTGGATCTACACTGGCTGCTCATGGGATATAAGCCATATCCATTGATTAACCCTTTCCCGTACAGACACACCTTAATTGCTAGGGCGAACAGTTTAGATCCAGATCAGCCGGCACATCCGTGCCGTCTGATCCGGATCTAAACTGTTCGCTTTTAGATTCATTAGGTTATTTCTGACCAAAATGCGACCAGTGCAGATCCTGATCAGACGGCACGGATGTGCCGGCTGATCTGGATCTACACTGGTCGCACACGCGTAAAAATGCGTATATATCCAGGAAAGGGTTTATGGATTTGCCAGCTCTCGCGTGCACGTCCAATCTGCATGAACCGCACCAAAATAAGAATCATTCCTTAAATATACTTATATTTCAGCAAACAACAACATACATTATACAATATGTTTTACACATAAATATATTTGTGCTGATTTGGATCTATTTAACACTATATACAATGTACAAGTTTAACACAGAATGATGTTTCAACTCTGAAAGATACCATTTACCATTTCAGAATATTGTTAATCAAGTGCACTTTATGAAATGGGTGCACCTTAAAAAAGATGAAGTTACTTCTTGTTGACTCTGACTTTTGATTCCTGTTATCAAAATTAGAATAAGAATATGACATGCTTACCTTTATGTCAAAAACCTATGCTCAAAACTACAATCTGGTTTCAGATATTTAAATCAAAATTTGATTGATATTTTCCACAACAAATAAAATAGTTTTATTTTGAATAAAAAATTGTATGTAACTTTGTTTTCTACTTATCAGAAATGTTATGTTTTCCACTGTCTTTTAACATTGTATGCATTCTTTTGACTTGTAAGCAAATATGCAAAACAGTAATTCAAAAGTCAAGGTCAACCAATTTTACATTAAAGAGTACAATGTCATGCAATTAAAGGTCAAGGTCATATTAGCACAGAAGGTGAGGTAGGTGAAGGTCATGCATACAAATCTTACATAGGATTTGATGAGTGATCACAAGACGTCCGTTTCTTGATACTTCCGCTAGCAGAACATAACATAACAAGCATTATTATACCAGGGATTCCAGTGTTGTTTAATAGCGACCAAACGATCTTTGGGAAAATTGCACTAGGTCATGTAAAGAGAAAAGCTGGTGCCTGCCATAGTTTTCTCATGGTTAGTGAAGTTCCGTACAATACCAAGCTTCCCAGGACAGAAGGGTGGTTGAAAAGGTTTAAGATTATGTTAATTGGAAAGAACAATTTTTATGCAAAAGTAATTACATTTTTATGCTTGGAGAAAATTTTTAAGATAAAAAAGTTGAATACAAGTTTTAAGTTAATCCTATCATTTTATTAGCCAATATAAAACATTTAGCTGAATTTCAAAACTGGCATATATCTTCTGGTCTGGGAAGTAAGATCATATCATAGAGCTAACTTCCCTTGGTAATGATTGTGAAGGAACATGTCTGCAACAGGTGACAAAATCTAAAGCATATGATTGGTTAAAATGCAGACCTGTCTCAATTTCAATGAATATGATGCTTGAGATTTGAGATTGCTTTACTTTTCAACCAATCAGATGATGGAGATCTGAAGCTTTTATCTTTAAATGACCTAGGCTAGTGCTCTATTAGCAGAGGAAAATGATTATCCAAGCAATTCTTCCAGAATGTATCAAATTAAGACTAACAGCAACTGAAAAGGAAGCTCTGTTTGTTCAATGAAGCCATTCCATTATAGCAGTTTCCTGTGATCTTCACACAAAGCATTCGGATAAGTTAACCCTTTAGTTCATATATATGCCTATAGGGCATGGGTGAGACAGTGTAGATCCTGATCACCCGGCAAATCAGTGCCATCTGATCAGGATTGCATTGTTTGCTTTTGATATAATTAGGTTATTTATGACCGAATCACAAACAGTGTCGATCGAGATCAGACAGCATAGATGTGCTGGCTGATCTAGATCTACTTTTTTCGCAAATGCGATAAAATGCAAATATATGGAGTAAAGAGTTAAATTGTTTGCAAAGCAAACTAAATGGTATTCAACAAACTTGATTAAAGAAAATTTCAGACTGAGGTCAACTTAAGTGAAAATAAAATTTATGACATAATGAGGGTCAATCACCATTGCACTCCCTTCTATGAGATATGCAACTTCTGTTCTAAATCACTCAATTAATGCAGATATTCATGGGGATGCATTTTCATGTTTTTCAGTGAAACATTATGATTTGCGTGGGTTTTAAATTTTTTTTTTCATGTTCTAAAATATGTGCTCATATTATATAATATTTTATATTATTACCTGATACCTTATAAAAATGTAATTTGGTATTTCTAACTGTTTTCTGAAATTCTTAAAACGTCCACGTTCGCGAACTGTTGACCGGTCAATAGTTTGAACTGTTTCCCTCCGTGCTCAGACGTCATAGAGGATCCCCCCGTTGAGCGCGCTGTTTGTTGAGCGAACTGTTGACCGGTCAATAGTTTCGACTGTTTCCCTTGTGCGCTCTAAAGTCATAGAGGATTCCCCCATTGAATTGATCAGGTAATAAAACAGTTGTTTCATATGTGATCTGGGAACAGTCAAACAGTTGTCCCTCGATGTCGGGGATAGTGTTCTGAACTGTTGCCCTCGGCCTACGGCCTCAGGCAACAGTTCAAAATGCTATCCCCTCCACCTCGGGCCAACAGATTAACTGTTCCCAAATCACATATGAAATAACTGTATAATGGTTTTATATTTCAGAATCAATCCGCAAAATCCACAAAAATAGTACCCAATGAACAATGAATTTACTGTCTAATCTTAGCATAGCCTAGCTTGAAAGCATTTCTATCCAAATATTCTTTTTGGCATCAAAAACCAGGGCCCAAGATCATAAAACTAAGTTTTGAGATCAGTCTCAAATCTCAAGGATCTGATTGGCTGAAATGGCGACTCGTCGCCATTTCAGCCAATCAGATGCTTGAGATTTGAGACTGATCTCCAGATTTAGTTTTATGATCTTGGGCACAGTCTTTCTCATTGCCTTAGCAATGAGTAAAGCTTTTTGAAACAGCTAACTTTTGATGCCAACTCCGATCTATATTCCTTACAGATCCAAAAAGTTAGACTTAAAACTGAAACAGGACACCAGTCTTTAAACTCAAACCTGTGATTGGTCAGTTTGGAAAGCGAGTGAAATTTTAACCAATCAGCTGCTTTAGACAAAAGACTGGTTTCAAGTCTCAATGTTATGATCTTGAAACCTGAACCCTCAGGGCAAAAGAACAGCTACAGGAAAGACTTAGCACCAAGATTTTCTACTTTTATTTTCTTCTAACAGAATATGCCTTTTTTTAACCCTTTCCTCCATAGATACACCTTTATTGCATGGGCAAACAGTTTAGATCCAGATCAGCTGGCACATCCATGTCATCTGATCAGGATCTGCACTGTTTGCTTTATGATTCGTTATGGTTATTTCTGACCAAAATGCAACCAGTGCAGATCCTGATAAGACGTTATGGATGTGCCAGCTGATTTGGATCTACACTGGTCGCACATGCGTAAAAATGCGTATATATGGAGGAAAGGGTTAACTTCATGGATATGGGGCGCGTCACGGGAAAAGGTACCTTCGAACAATTGACGTCGATTCTTGAAATGACGTCATAAAGTTGAGCAGACGACATTTATTATTATGCATTGCGCGTAAAAAATATCATTTTATTGTCAAAATGTGTAAGAAAAGCACTTGTTAGTTAATAAAAAAAATATGGGTAGTTGAAAGTTCTTGCTAAATATAGTAACAACTAAAATGTCACAAAATATGACCGAAGGTACCTTTTCCTGTGGCGCGCCCCATATGACTTAAATCACATGGCAGACCTGTATTGATCCAAGTCTGCCAGCACATCTGTGAAATCTTATCTGGATTTACAGTTTGCTTCTTGGTCAGAAATAATCTAATGAATGGATGTGCTGGCAAATCTACACTGTTTACCCATGTGATAACAGGCGTATCAATAGATTTTTAAAAAATGCTGTCCAAGAATTATGGGCTGGTATTTTCTTCTTTTGGTTTTTCATGTTTTGATGTAGTATATTCTTAATTTTTACTCAATCTTTTGAAATGTTTTTTAACTCCAGTGTAGATCCAGATCAGACAGCACATCCCTGCCATCTGATCATGATCTGCACTGTTTGCTTTTTAGTTAAGTATTTTATTTCTGACCAAAAAGCAAACAGTGCAGATTCTGTTCAGACGGCATAGATGTGCTGCGCAATCTGGATCTACACTGGTTCAACATGCGTTAAAATGCATTTATATTGGGTAAAAGGTTAAAGCTATAAACCTCAATGTCTAAAACAGCTGTTAGAAATGTTAAATTAGGATAATTAATAAGACATATTCTGTACATGTTATACACATGTATCAACTATTAAAAGCCATTTTTTACTAAAGCTTTAATGCAAATGGGATCAACCCTTTAAAAGCAGAAATGCAAAATGTCACCCGCTGGTATATAAAAAATCATAGTTTGAAACATCAGTACTTACAATGTAGGAACATCAGAAGTTGACAGTATCAGTCTATTTGCTGTAAGAAATAAAAATGATTCTTTATTAACACATTAACAATAGTTAATCTTTATAGTGTTGCTGAAATAACTCCTATACAGTATTTTTTTCCAAAGGATTTGCACTGTTCGCTTTTTGAAATAACCTTATCAATCAAAAATGGAACAGTGTAGACCCTGAGCAGATGTCATAGATGTTCCAGCTGATCTGGATCTACACTATTTGCCGATGCCATATAGGGATATATATGTGAGAAAGGGTTAACATCAATCATGTGTGATAACCCGCAATTATTGCATAATGTCCCATTTTTCATCCCTAAAGCTTAACAACAGGCAGTAGAACTTATATTTCATATAAATATAATGGCAAATTTTTCAACAATATGGGAAAAACAGGATTTCCGACTTATCTCTAACATGAAACCAAAGTAGATCTTAATCAGAAAACATTATTTTTAAATGCCACTGTTTTGCTGAGCTTTAGTAACAGGTTGTTCTAACAATGAGTGAGTTTGATGCACAACTATAGGTACTAAGGTCGAAGCATCACAAAATAGTCACAGTAAAGTTTATGTGATGTTTGCTCTTCACAGAAGGAAGTGTGAAACACTACTGGGCCAGGCCACAATCACAAAACTAATATTGGACACCAGTCTCGAATCTCAAGCATCTGATTGGCTAAAATGGCAACTTGTCGTTATTTCAGCCACTAAGATGCTAGAGATTTGAGACTGGTCTCAAGATTTAGATATACGATCTTGGGTACAGAGGTTACCA
This sequence comes from Corbicula japonica, assembly GCA_038501625.1. Classification (NCBI taxonomy): domain Eukaryota; kingdom Metazoa; phylum Mollusca; class Bivalvia; order Venerida; family Cyrenidae; genus Corbicula; species Corbicula japonica. Next base: position 7,894,877 of record JAZAYU010000012.1, read on the forward strand.
AGTACTCACCGAAATTCAACCATGCTAACTTAAGGTTCAGACCAGGGTCAATCTTTGAAGTTATTTTTTCACTTCTTCTGTGCAAAGCAAAAACAGAACTAGAATGTGTCCTCGTACACTGATGCCCCACTGCTGCAACACCATTTGCTATAACAAAGTGCCACAACTCTGGTAAAAATGGTTTGCCCGAAAAAATCTTTTCTTTTCAATTATTTAAACATCCTGCTTGATCATCTGTGAAAGTTTGAAAGAAATCTGCCAGATAGTTTAGGAGGAGTTGATGCCACAAGATTTGGGGGACGTACAGACAGCGGACAGACAGACAAGAGCAACTCTATATGCCTCCCAATTTGTGGGGGCTTAAAAAACATACAACAGTCTGACTGCACCCATGCTTCAACCATTACTACAGCTGCTGATCAGACTCACTCCATGCAATCAAGGGCTGCTGTGTGTGAAACATGCATGTGATGGCGATTCTGGTGAACATGTCAACTACTAGTTTTCATATGCTTCAATCAATACTACCGGAACTTGTGTGTGTGGTAAACTGCAGTTAGTCAGAAGTTATGTTTTAAAATGAACAAACTTGATATTTATTTACTGACCATCTGTGACAATTTAATACACTTTCATTTAGGATTAGATACATACTAGTAAGGACAGGCACAAATAACAAAGTTAGACTCAAACAGTTTGCCTCTGCATACAACAAACTGCGATATTCAGTATGCATCTACCCACTTCTATTCATTAAATTTGAATAACCTTTTTTCTAATAGCGGCATGAATACTTTATATAACTTGTTAGTTTCATATGACACATATCAAAACCCTTTACTCAACAGATACACTTTTAAAGCATGTACTAACAGTTTTGATCAAGATAAGCCTGCACATCCATGCAATTTGATCTGGATCTGCACTGATTGAATCTCGGTCAAAAATAACCTAATAAATCTAAAAGCAAACAGTGCAGTTCTGATCAGAAGGCACAGATGTGATGGCTGATCTGGATCTACACTGTTTGCCCAAGCAATAAAGGTGTATCTATTGAGTAAACAGTTAACAAATATATGATGTATTATGTGAATAATGACAACATCATCAAACATTTTTATCTAAAAGACAGTGTGTAGAAGTAGGTTAGACTGGATCAACAAACAGTATACATGGGATCTTCTGTAACCATTCAATACCAGGGCTCAAGATAATAAAACTATTAGAGTGGGAACCAGACATGGATTTCAAGCATCTGATTGGTTGGAATTGAGACCAGTCTCAAAACTAGCTTTTTATTGGTCCATTTCCATATTGGTCTCAATCCAACCAATCAGATGCTTGAGATTTTAGTCTGGTGCCCAGACTCAGTTTTAAACTCCGAGGCCCTGCTTACCTTTCAATCTAGTGTTTTCAAACTCTATTTTTTCCACAGGGCACTTATGACCTAAACAATTTTAAGTTGGAATGAAATCTTTAAAACTAACTAAAACTTACTATATATCTTGTTCATGAACATTAATGGTTAGCAAGTAAGTAAAGGGGACTGGGCTCCAAAGTAACAAATAGCGGCTATTTCACTTAACCCTTTCCTGCATATACATGCCTTTATGGCATGGGCGAATGGTGTAGATCCAGATCAGCTGGCACATCTGTGCTGTCTGATCAGGATCTGCAATGGTCGCTTTGTGATTTGTTAGATTATTTGTGACAAAATGTGACCAGTGCAGATCCTGATCATGGCGGCACAGATGCCGGCTGATCTGGATCTACACTGGTCGCACATGCGTAAAAATGCGTATATATGGAGGAAAGGGTTAAATAACTGGGTTGTATGGCCAATATTGACGGGGAAAATCCTCTTATTGAGACCACTTGATAATTAATTACCCAATTCTCTTAAAAAGAAATTGGGCAATCATCAAACAATTGTTACATGTATATTATTAAATTTTTATATTGATTTAAACTTCATTTAATTTTGGGCACTTTTTAGCATCAGCATTAACACTTTAAAATATACAACATCACTTCAAACAGAGTGACTCAAATCCACACCCAGCCTATCACACCCAGCCTAACAGTTAGTGTTTAATGCTGATAGCTGTCTCTAGGAAGGTCTAAGTGGGAGATACATGTACTGCCATGTTTTCTTGAACGTTTTACCCTATCTTGATGGTATATTTTACATATTAACGCAAAACCAATAAAATAAACCCTTTCCTCCATATATACGCCTTTATGTCTTAGGCAAACAATGTGAATCCAAATCAGCCAGCACAGCAGTGTCTTCAGAATATAATCAACACTGTTAGCTTTTTTAGTTATGTAGTTATTTCTGACCAAAAAGCTAACATTGCAGATCCTTATCAGATAGCAATGATGTGCTGGCTGATCCGCATCTACACTGTTTGCACATGCAATACAATTCGAATATATGGAGTGATGGGGTTATTACTGATGCAAAAAAAACCTTAATTTCTACCCACCTAACTCAGTGACATTTATATTTGAGTACGTCGGAGCTGTCCCCTGTCCCCTGGCAGGATATCCTCTCCTCTGTGCATCATACAGGCTGGAGGGTGTCGAGTTATTAACATGATTTGAGTGGGTTGAGTTTAAAGAGTCTGAGCTACCACTGATACTGTTGTTTGTTTGTGTCTCGAAACCTGTAAGAAAATATTTTTACTTTTCCAATTAAATTTTGTTAACGCCTTTAACATTATAGTTGCTTTCCTTTTAGCCTCAGATAATAAAACACAAATAAGCAGTCATATGACTTAGTATCTGTAAATTAAAGTGGCAGCGAAATCAAGATGGGGTTAATCGAGGTTCTTGGAACCCTCTTTTTTGGACAATATTAAACTTCCATGGAGATTTTTTCCAGATATTGGAGATCATCATTAATTACAGTAAGAAATCCGCAAATGAACCTCACTTTCTGAAAATCTTGCATCCAAGCCTGGGCAAAAGATCATAAACCCGAGTTTAGAGACCAGTCTAAAATCTCAAGCATCTGATTGGCTGAAAAGGCGATTGCTCGCCATTTCAGTCAATCAGATGCTTAACATTTGAGACTGGTATCCAGCTCTAGTTTTATGATCTTGGGCCCAGCTTATCTCATAACTGATCTGCTTGAATGCAAAATTAACATCTTTAGACAAAAATGCATAAAAACAGCAACTTACTTCCTGTAGTGGGATTGTACACATCTACTGCCCGAATTTTGCCCCTGTTGGCCGGACCCTGCTGGGAATATGGAAGACTTGGGGCAACATTGGAGTACGGCCGCTGCTTCTGATTCGATGGAACACTCTGTGCTGTGGCAGTAACCTTAGCCATGTGGTTGTTGGGAGGCGCAGGGGCTTGAGACTTAATCCGTTTAGTTACTTGATTGGATTCTGGATTTTGAGTCTTGACAAGATTTGTTCTTAATTCTGTGTCTTCGGGAGCTTGCTTGAAAATCTGTCAACAAAATGGCGGCTTTTATTCATTTTAAAATTTCAAAAATCATGATTACATGTATTGTGGTATCATAATATTTCTAACAGGTTTAAATTTATCTATTTTGTTCAAGGATATATGAGTGAATTTTAACCTTGTGAAAAAAATAATGTAATAGAACGCCTCATTAAAAAAATACAGTCGAGAGAAATGCCCATGCAAAAATATTATTTTAAGCTTTTATGTGAAAATTTGTTCCCTCAAAATTAGAAGACGCCACAGTATTTTCTCGTTTTCCATCAGTCTATAGTAAAATTCTGGATGTGAATTTTTTTATAGAACATATTCTGTAAGTTTTTACCATACTGCCCTGTTCAACACACCCAGTTAAGGTGGATTTTGCTCTAAATTTTACTCTGAAAATTAAATTGTACTCTTTTGTGCCGTCTTATCATGATTTGCACTGTTTGCTTTTTTGATTTGTTAGGTTCTTTCTGTCTCCATGTCATAATGGTGCATGGAGGAAATTAGCTTCCCAAATCAACAAACTGACCAGTTCATAATGTTCCACCAGTATTTCAATAACAATATTGCAGAATTTTATGTCCATAATGGCCGCTACGGTTTCTTCTTCCGGTCTCATCAAAGTGGGACCAAAACACACCCCAAGGTTAGCTACAGTCATCAGATTCTTATCAGCATTTCGGGACACTCTGAAATAAAATACCAGACTATTAATTCTTAAATCTATAAATAGCTTTCTTTTTCATGTGACAATCAACATATATGGAATATGCATCATAATGGCAGTGTTTACAATGAAAAAATAATCTTGTTTAGTTTCAAAGCTGTAACTTATATTATGACTAAAATGACAAAAGTGGACTTGAAAACAAAACTAAACAAATTTTTAAACAATGGCAGATGATATAAGTTTACCTGTGTTAACGCTTTACTCCATATATATGCATTTTATTGCATGTGCCACCAGTGAATATCCAGATCAGCTGGCTAATCCATGCCATCTGATCAGGATCTCCACTGTTTGTTTTTTTTGTCAGAAATAACCTTATAAATCAAAAAGTGAATTTCCAAGCTTATCTGGACCTACACTGTTCACTCACACCATTAACCTTTTCCTCCATATATAAGCATTTTTAAGCATATGCGACAAGTGTAGATCCAGATCAGCCGGCACATCCATGCCATCTGATCAGGATCTGCACTGGTCGCTTTTTGGTCAGAAATAACCTAATGAATCAAATTGCGAATAGTTTAGATCCTGATCAGAAGGCACAGATGTGCCGGCTGATCTGGATCTAAACTGTTCGCCCTCGCAATAAAGGTATGTCTATGGAGTTAAGGTGTATATATGGAGTAAAGGGTAAAACATAACCGAAGTGCAGACAGGTAGGTGGGCAGTGGGCTGGCAGGCAGATATTAGAGTTAACCTTATTATACCATTACAATTTCTAGAACTATGAAAATAATGTAAGTATAATTCATATACTGTTAGAATTTCTAGATCTATGACAATACACAGAAGCATAAATCATACCTTCTAAGATGAGATATTATGAGATCAAGCATTTCCACATTAGTGGCTGGAAGTTTGTGTACAAGTATATGGATGTCCATCACACGTAAATTCGGAGACTCGCGTTCTGAAATAAACACAAATATTTCTTTTGTACAAAACAAAAACATTGAAGACCCATTTGTGTTCCAAACTATAAACAAATTACTGCACCACTTCCCTATAAATAGATATTTTGTGATTTTTCTAAAAATAAAATTCAACACCACATCCTAGATCTAATTTCTTTATATTATAAGATCCCAGTTAGTTTGAATGGTATTATATTGACGTTTGTTAACCCTTTCCTGTATAGATACACCTTTATTGCTAGGGCCAACAGTTTAGATCCAGATCAGCCTGCACATCCGTGCCGTCTGATCATGATCTAAACTGTTCCCTTTTTGATTCATTAGGTTATTTCTGGCCAAAATGCAACCAGTGCAGATCCTGATCAGACGGCATGGATGTGCCGACTGATCTGGATCTACACTGGTCGCACATGTGTAAAAATGCGTATATATCAAGGAAAGGGTTAAGTTCAATGTTTTTTCCAAATTTTCTTAAATTTAAAAACTTAAAAAACTTTTTTCCTCTATTTTTATGCTAATTTTCGTAAATTAATGCCAAGTAACAGAATAATAGAATTGAATTCTTACTAGCAGCAGCAATAAAATCAGCGTGTAGTTTGAACGTCATCAGTGGTTCTGGCAATGTCCTGAAAAAGTACACCATAAAACAAATTACATCCACAAGTTCTTAGTTCAATTGTTTACTATGATTAATTTACTCCTGGGCTGAAGGTTATAAAGCTGAGATTGGAAACCAGTCTCAAATCTCAAGCATCTGATTGGCTGAAATGGCGACCAGTCGAAATTTCAGCCAATCAGATGCTTGAGATTTGAGACTGGTTTCCAATCTCAGCTTTATAATCTTCAGTCCAGGTTTGTAAACTGTTCTTGCATGTCTTAAATGTCAAAAGGTAGGACATATTTGTAAATATTTATTTTATTTTCATGATTTTCTAATTTCTGAATAAAATAATTCACGGAACAGCTACAACACTAAAGAATCTACCAAGTGCGAATATTCACAAATGTAGATAAATTAACAAGATGCAAGCAAATTACTATTACTAGTATTCTGTCATCCATCTTTTTGTCAACGGTGGATGGAAAACTGTAGTAAGCTAACAAAATCCAATTAATTTTTTAAATCCTGTGAAATTATTTATGAGAACTAATTTTTGTGCTTTTATGCCAAGAAAAATTAATTGGTTGAATGCTTGTTCCTCAAGTATTTTATCAGAAAAAAAAGTCCAAGTTCATAGGGAGCATTACTCGCTCAAATATGACCTTGACCTTTAAATTTTGGCATCATCGTAAGCCTGTTCCGAGTGTTGTCATAAGCAAAATAATTTGAATGTTTGATGAAGAAATATTTTAAAAACGGCAAAGTTATAGCCTAAGTTTTTGTGACGGACGGACAGACCGATTGCATTTTCTTCGAAAGGGCGACACAAAAAACTTCTCCCTATTCTAACAACCTAAGCCAATGCCTGTAATGCACAAAATCTCTAGTTACCTGAGGTAATGTTTGACAGCACTTGTGATGGTTTTAGTTTCGTACTGGTTTGGATCGTTAAGATCGAGCTTATCAGCCTTTTTCCTATCGAGACCCAGGGTGATCAGCTTGTTCACTTTAGAACTGACGCCCACCACTCTGTACAAACCCTGGTCATCCAAACCTACAAGAAATTATTATATATATGCTTATCCCTTCACTACATGGGATATGGCTGTTATGACATAAGCAAACAGTGTAGATCCTTCATGCAGTTTGATTAACACTGTTTGGTTTTTCACTCATTAGATTTTTTTTTATTAAGAAGTGAAGTGTTAGATCCTGATCAGATGGCATTAATGTGATAAATTCCATAAACATGATAGTAAAGGCTTTATACCTTTACTCCATAGATACACCTTTATTGCATTAGCAAACCTGTAGATCCAGATCAGCTGTTACATTTGTGCTGTCTGATCAGGATCTACACCATTAAACTTTTGATTTATTTGATAGATCTGGATCTACACTGGTCACACATGTGTTAAAATGTGTATATATGGAGTGAAGATACTTTTTGTTTTGTAACAAGAATGTATGTAGTGTGCTTTTAAAGGATTTAAAACAATTCTTAAGCTTTTCTACAAACTCTTAAAAATAGTTGTTATAAATCATGTTTATGAACTGTGTGCTTAAAACTTTTAGTAGTATAGCAGAAATATCCTATTCAGCTTTCCATAAAGGAAATAGCATGCTTAACAGCTAATAAAAGATTCAGTTATTGTAGAATAATCAGAAAAAAGAAGCTCACCTCTTTGTTCTATTGCACTTAAACATCTTTTGATAAAATTAAAACCTATTTCATCCAATGATGCTGAAAATAGAAACAAAAAGAATCTGTAAATAAAGAGAACATTAAAAATTTGACGTTATATCAGCTGCTGCAATGCAAAAATGTGTTTTCAGCCAGTTGATGTTATTTTTTTTTTAAAAACATCATAAAAATAAGCAGGTAAACTGGTTATGAATATGGTGTAAAAATTAATATTATGCAAATGATTCTATTAATAATGTCTTTGATGTTGTTTTTTTTGTTTCAGATAAATCTATTTTCTGCCATTATTTATATTAACCCTTTCGCTGCCAGAGGGTTATTAATTTATTGCTCACCTATTTGCCAGAGGGTTTTCTAAGAAATTACAGTGCATTATAAATTCTATGCATAACTTTTTTATTTTTCAAGATATCCCAACAAAACCTATATGTTTCTGCATGAGAATTGAATAAGTTGCTCAGATTTGATTGTCATACTATTTCCAACATTTACATTTGTGGATTTGCCGTATGGACGGCTTTTGCTGTTTCTATATATATATTCTATATTTACCAATACCAAGGTCAGAATGAGCCTGGTTATTAATATATATATATCGACGTAATTACTATGTTTACATGTGAAAACCAAAGCAATAACATTATTGGTCAATATTTCAATGATCTGCCTACGTCAGCATAAAAAACCCCGCTTTGCATGCTGGTCTATATATAGAAACGGCAAAAGAAGTCCATATGGCAAATACGCCGAAAATAATAGGGACGGCATATGCCGTCCTCATGCCAGTGAAAGGGTTAATAATTTTGACATTGCTTATTACCAAACAAATAATTGTGAAAATATGTAATTATATCATTCATTATATTAGTAAAATCAAATGAAAATTTTCAGGTTTTTTTTCTAAAATGTCCGCACTTATACAAAATTTACAGAAAACACAATAAAACATGGCACCATTCATACGTAAAATGACCATGTGAACTACGTTCAGACTATTTCCAAACTGGCACTCAAACAACAAAGTTAAAGAAGTAAGTTATAATTAAAACCTATAAAGATGTTACTGAATGTGTCGATTTTGTCACAGTATAATTTATATGTAACTTACAATCCTCTGTGGTACTGTGGGGTTTGTTGTAGACCTGAAAAATTAAATGTACTTTTTAAAAATATTTATTATTTAAATCCAAATAAGGTACCGTCATTGTCTAAATATAAGCCACACTTTTTTTCCAGAATTTGGCAGTAAAAAGTTGGGGTGCGGCTAATACACAGGTTTGGCTGCTTATACATTGCATTAAGCCATTTTCATCTGTTCCATCAGGTGTAGGGAGGGATAGTGGGTGCGGCTTATACATTAGTGCGGCTTATATTCGAACAATGAGGATAAATTTTCACAAGACGATTATCAAAACCGATGTCATAAAGACCATATAATTTATGAGCTATTTATCTGCTATTAATTTGCCGAGAGCAGATAATCACTGTTTAAGCATTTCAGATTTTATATTTTTATTAAGGTTATAAAAACTGGAGTAAATAAAAACCATGTTTAAAAGCCATTTTATTAAAAAATAATGAATAATTTTCAAAAATGATAACCGTTCTGGCATAATTTTGTTCTATGTGATATTATATGATATATATTATGTAAATGTTCAGTTTTCACCATCTAATGCGCAGTTGGAACTACAGAGAAACAGCAATCTACAAAAAGGAATTATCCCTTTAATCAATGAAAAATGGCTAATATCCCAATAGCAACTATTGTAGATCTAGATGCACATCCACATAGTGTGATCATGATCTAACTGTTAGCATTCTGATGCAATGGGTTATTTATTAAGAAGAAAGGTTAAGTTGTTCAGATATGCATGTTGATTTGGATCAACACTGGTTGCCCAGTGATAAAAGGCAAGAAGTAGACAAGAGTTAAAAATTCATATTTACTGGTTCTTTTCCATCCATAACATCCATCCACATTTTCCTGTCTTCTTCCGATAATGCTTGGAATGTAAAAACACTGGTCCTGAAAACATGAACAAAGGTTTTATTATCTTTACTCTATGGAATATGATTGTTGTCACATGTGCAAACAGCACATTTGTGATGTCTGACCATGATCTACACTGTTTGTTTCTATGTCAGAAATAACAAAATATTTACATTCCTATTGATTTCTTCGTTTAAAAAAATTCGGTTCATTTTGCATGAACCGCATGACCCGTAATGACGTCAGTAATGTAATGGCTGTTACTATTGAAAACTCCCATGTATTACTCCCCCTTTTCACTTAATACTAATGTTTGAAAGCGTTCGACTTAAGTTTATTTAAAGAAAAAAAATGAATAAAATGTAAATATAAGGAATGATTCTTATTTTGGTGCGGTTCATGCAGATTGGACGTGCACGCGAGAGCTGGCAAATTTACCATAAAGTGCTAGCGCGCTTTATGGATTTGCCAGCTCTCGCGTGCACGTCCAATCTGCATGAACCGCACCAAAATAAGAATCATTCCTTAAATGAATCAAAAGCAATGAGTGTAGATCATGATCAGACGGTACAGATCTTCACTATTCGTCCATGCAATAACAGCCACATCCCATGGAGTAAATACATCAAGATAATCTAAAAACAACTGATCTTAAAGGCGAACAGATTAGATCCAGATTAGCCATCACATCCATGCCATCTGATCAGAATCTGCACTGTTCACTTTGAGATTCATAAGCTTATTTCTGACCAAAAAACGGATGTGCCAGCTGATCTGGATCTACATTGGTCACACATGCGTGAAAATGTGTATATATGGAGGAAAGGGTTACAAGTCCAGCTTACTTTTCTTGAACAGTTATATCTAGACAGAAGCGTCTGTCGATGGAATCTGATGCCCTCCGGGTACAGGACTCTAACGTCACAGTTTCACCATTCGGCATCTGGAAAATATACAATAAAACGTCATTACAACAGATTTTTTTGCATACTGGATAAGTATTTCCACATAATTAACCGGAGAAAGCAAATCTTATCTTTGCCCTAGTGACGTCTCATCTTCAGGTATCTGACATAATATATTCAAGTTAGTGACGTCATTTAGAAAATAAGGTTTTCGTTAAAGTCAATATTTCAGCGTAAGGAAACAAACATTAGTTTGTATAAATGTACACAAGAGACATTCGATAAAGATAGAAAAATATGTCACCTCGTTTATAACCTTTAACCCTTTACTACATATCAGGGACTGGCTTAGGTGGTCAGAATAAGGTTTTTCCAACTTTAGAGAGAAGTCAATTTAGATTTTTGGTTTCTGTATGAAACTTATACGGACAAACTTCCCTTAGATTTTGGCTTGAAACCAAAACATCAAAAACAATACGGGCAACTGGTATTTTCGTTAAGTAGTGCCGGAAAGTAAAATTGACAGAACGTTGTTCATAGTTAATCATGCCTGCAAGTTGCTTTACTTATAGCCACAATTTTTGTTTCAACATCCACAAGGGGAATGAACAAACAGCGACAAAAATATGATTGACAGCGAGTTGGAAGTAAAATACAGCATCTCCTGATTGGAGCGGCAGTTTTAAGTCTTTTGACAAAAAATGTGATCGGCGTCTTGTGAAGTGCTGCAGTGCAACAGATGTCTACAAAGCTGCTCGCTAGGTGAAAATCTAATTAAAATTGAAATATGTAGTATCATGTCTTAATTTTGAGAAGTTCGATGACGAAAATGAAAACGGCTAAGGACAGCATGTTCGTATATACAATTATTAAAATGCACAGAAATTTGCTTGAATTTGATTGGATAATTTGCCGTCGATGTATTTTCGTATTTACGGATCGGCCGTAGATATGAACGCACGTGCCTTAATTTCCCTCTCTGGCCTCCCACCTTTTGTTGCCGTCCGCCATTTTGTTTTGAATATCCGTAAAAATGCATAATTTGAAGCCGATCTTTTAAATTATAAAGCGGTATGTTTAGAGATTATTAAAATTGTTACAGAAAATATTTGTGTTGTGTTTTTTACGTTGAAAACGATCAGATTATTCTCAAATTTTGTAAATAAATATCAAACCGATATTCCATTCAATTTCTATAGAAGTGACGTCATGCAGGTAAATTAATGACGTCAGACATGTAATTATTGAGGTTCTCAGCGGGGAATTAAGCCGTTCGGCATTAAATATGCGAAATAAATGAAAAACCAATGTTTTCTAATTATTTTTGTCTGAAAAAGTCTTTGCAGTATAATAAAACAATTATTTGGTTCCTTGAAAGAGTATGTGAGGATATATTGCCGGTCTGGGTGTCATATTATCCCTCGCCTGCGGCTCGGGTAATATGACACCCAGACCGGCAATATATCCTCACATTCCCTGTCAAGAAACCAAATAACTATATATTTCTTACCATTTTTCCAGTAGCTTGATTAAAAGGCAGCATGTAAAATTTTTTAGAATCTTTATTGTAACAGCACCAGTACTTGGTCCAGGAATTCGCCAAAGCTTCTGTAAATATAACATAAATGGGTTCATTATCATTTGTATAACAAATAACTTTTGAATCAAATAAATAAATGGAGTCCAAAAAGGTTTTATATGTAGCTTTTGAAATGAAATAATAGTTCTAAGTTTTAAGTTGCCTATTTTAAGGATATACTTTTTTTCGATTTTATATGGAAGCTCATCATATATTCCCTGTATTTATAAACTCATGTGGTAAGCACTTTACAAATATTAGTGAAAATAAAACTAACATGAATAAAACCAGTTCTACAGTAATATTTTCTGTAAAAGAAATGTTTCAGAAAACTTTGGACACTTATAAAACAAAACCAAGTAATAACAAACTCCTACTTTTCTCCATGAGGTAGAGGTAACCTTGTCGTGTCCAAGTCCCTCGTAACGACCCCGTCTGATCCATTGGCCTCTGGAAAAATATTAAAGTACTGTAAAAATGTAATAATCTTATCGTACATTGTCTCAGTCAAACTTGACTTTTAGGCAATGTATTAATGAACAAACGGCATTAACCTTTTATTTTACGGATATGGCTTTTAATTCTTGTGATTTTAATATAGAACAAGTGCTCAAGGTTATAAAACTGAGCATGGAAACCAGTCTCAAATCTCAAGCATCTGATTGGCTAAAATGGCAACCAGTCGCCATTTCAGCCAATCAGATGCTTGAGATTTGAGACTGGTTTCCAATCTCAGCTTTACAACCTTCAGACCAGATCAGTCTGCACAACCATGCAGAATCTACACCAGTGACTTGTCAATTATGTTAATTTGGAAACAGAGCAGGCAGATCTGGGTCTACATTGGTCACCCATTGGATACTTAACCCTTTCCTGGATATATACGCATTTTTACCCATGTGCGACCAGTGTAGATCCAGATAAGCCGGCACATCCGTGCCGTCTGATCAGGATCTGCACTGGTCGCATTTTGGTCAGAAATAACTTATGAATCAAAAAGCGAACAGTTTAGATCCTGATCAGACGGCACGGATGTGCCGGCTGATCTGGATCTAAACTGTTCGCCCTAGCAATAAAGATGTATCTGTACAGGAAAGGGATAAGCCATACCAGATGGAGTAAAAGGTTAAAGAGTTTACCTTGATCAATAGAATGACTTTGTTTTAAATCTTGTTGAAAATTACAAAATTTCTATACAATAGCACAACCACTATCTTTAAATTAAAAAAAAATTTGAAAATTAAAAATTAAAAAAAAAGCATTTCAGTGTATCCCAACATTAATATATGATAGATTTTTTAATGCCATATTCTAACTGTAATTCCACTCCAACCTAAAATACATTATGGAACATGTAAGATTTCAGGCAATAAATTCAACTACGATAGCTTACATTTTTACAATTACACCACTTAATAATTGACTAACATGTACAAATTATATGAATATTAAATTCTGAAGACATAAATCTGTAATAGAAACTAATAATTCATTAACCCTTTACCCCAAATCTATGGGTTTTATCGCATGTGCAATCAGTGTAAATCCATATCAGCCAGCACATCTGTGCTGTCTGATCCAGATCTACACTGTTTGCTTCTCAGTCACAAAAAACCAAATGAATTAAAAAGCAAACAATGAGGATCCTGATCAGATGGCACAGATGTGCTGGCTGATCTTGATCTACACTGTTTTCCCATAGGATAACAGCTGTATCTCGTAGAGTAAGGGGTTCAACAAAATCTATGAACAAAACTGTGTGTAGTGCTTTTACAGGTAAAGTCTACATTACAACACATCACAATAACTGAAACGAACTGACTGGGACTGGTACGATAAAAGATGCACTTCAATTAACAGATAGTCTAAATAATGTTGTAGGTGTAACAAAATAATGAAACAGATGTGCATAACATGAAATGTTTTACATATGTCTGTCATTGCTTAATACAAACTCAAAATGAAATGTTTTACATATGTCTATCATTGTTAAATACAAACTTAAAATGAAATGTTTTACCTCTGTTTTTCTTTGTTTTTAACAAATGTAAAATGAAATGTTTTACTGGTGTCTTAATTGCTTAATACAAACTTAAATATCAAATGTTTTCTGGGTATTATTTTATGTTCTCTGCACATTATGTTATGGACTTGCATGACTGTATACCACTGAATTTTAAAATACTTGATGTGTGTTCAGTTGATACGCTTGTGACATCCTCTGGTACTTTGTCAGTATAAATAACTAACAGTTTGATGAAGAATATCAAGAAATGGATAAGTTATTCGCAATATTGAATTTCTGAACAAAATTCAAATATAACAAGGGGCATAACTCAGTCAAATGTCAAGTACAACAAGGGGCATAACTCAGTCAATTGTGACCACGACTTAAATCGCAATTCTGTTGTCATCAACAATGTAATTTTGAAGTTTGATGAAGAAATATTAAGAAATGCTGAAGTTATTGCAAACAGTAAGTTTTTGTGACAGACAGAATGATGAACTAGCAAAGCAATAACTATGTTCAAAAGGGTAACAAAAAATGAAGAAATAACATTTTATGGGTCTGAATGGGTTTTTGTTACTTTGCACCTATTTAGGACTAAATGAAATCCCCAGTACCATATCACTGCTTGGTATATGTATTCTATGTGAAACATAGAAATATAAGGGACATTCAGCTTTATATCATCATGCAAAAATACAAGAATACAAAACTTAAAGTAGAATTATGAGCACTGACGATACAACTGAAGTATCTTTTAAAGAATCTCACTACATTTTTGTATAAACAAGAACATAATGAAGAATGCATACCATCTGAAATGATTCTGTCATAAAGCAAGATGAAATACATTCCATTCTGCCTAAGGTGCCACATATTAAGCAACAGTTTATGATATATGATAGTTTCAAACTGTCGTCTAAAACAACTTTGAGGCTTGAAAATGCTTCACTTTAAAATTATTCAAACATCAAGATGGAAATGTTCAAGATGATCTAAACATTTAATTCAATCTGATGAAGATTCAACATTTTTTTTTGTAACAAGGCACCATATTTCTATTACATTCACATTCCAATTTAATCAGAATGGGACATAACTGTACTTTTTTGTAAAATTCATAACAGACATAGTTATGGCACTTAACACTAAAACAAAATTGTAGTCAACACCGGGCATCAGGAGGGGTTTGGATCTGACACAGGCAATACATGTACCTCTTTTTGTTTTTAACAAACTTAAAGCTCACACTGGAAGGACAAAACATGATCATGTAATCTTAAAACAGAAGACAAATTTGTGCACGAACGGGGGAAGCAGACAGAAACAAAGAAACATGATAGGTTTGAACACTGAATCAAAATTATGGTATGCACAAATACAAACTAATATAATAAATAGCAAGGTCATACAACATGTATACAGTCTCTAGTCTTACCACCATTGAGGCAAAGCTCAGCGACTGGGTCTGAATATAGTAAAGTCACCAAATCTATCTGACTCGTTTTTATATTCCAACAGTGTTTCAACAGAGTTTTTTTTAACCCTTTACTTATACATGTATAAGCCTTTATCACATAGACAAACAGTGAAGATCCAGATCAGCTGGCACATTGTTACATGCCATCTGATCAGGATCTACATTGTTAGCTTATGAATTCATTTGGAAATTTCTGACCAAGATGCAACCAGTTCAGATCCTGACCAGACTGTACAGATGTGCCCGCTGATCTAAATCTACACTTGTCGCACATGCATTAAAACTTCTATATATGGAGCAAAGGGTTAAATAGTAATAGATTAAAAGAATATACAGCTAGTATCCTAAGTATGACCAGTGTAGATCCAGATCAGCCTGCACATCTATGCTGTGTCTAATCAGGATCTACATTGTTTGCTTCTTGATTTGAAATAACCCAATGAATCTTAAAGCTGCAAGCACAGATCCTAATCAGACAGCACAAATGCACAAATGTGAAGGCTGATCTGCATCTGCATGGTTCACAAACAGAATATAAGCAGTTTCCATGGAGTAAAGGCTTAGTATCTAATCCTTACATAATGGAAGGGTCAGTAATTTTAAGAAATGGCAGGTTTTGTGGTTAAACAAATTCCAAGGTCAACGAATTTGATAAATTGGTTTATTTCTGATCAAGAATTGAACAGCAGAGATCCAGATCAGACAACAGTCACAGATTTTAACACATGATAAAAGACCTATCCATGGAAAAAAGGGTCAATAATTTTCTGTAAAACATCCCTATGAACAAAGAATGGTCTGTCCCAAAGAGATAGTAAGCCAAGTCCATTACATTTATTCAGCGGGTAAAACATTAATGATGGTGCAAACACATAGATGTTTCTGGGATCACATGAACTCAAAACATTTAAAAACAATTAAACATTATACACCTTGTAAAACTGTGTCTTTGCAAATTTAACAACATTTTTAGCAGATGACATTGTTTATTAAAAAAAATCAATATTCGTGGGGTACTCATTTTTGTGGATTTCGTGGGATGATCAATCCACGAATTTAAAATCACCACGAAACAAGATGTTTGTAAAAAATGCATGTTCCCAAATGCCAATTGAATAGTAATCTGCTGTTATTTTATTGAAGGTCACTGTGACCTTGAACTTTGATCTACTTATTTCAAAATTAATAGGGGTCATCTACATGTGATGACAAACCTCCCTACCAAATCTAAGGAATGCAAGCTGACACATTGTCCAGTTAATGATCGGAAAAGGTTTATTACAACCAGCATGTACATTGTAACTTTTAGCAGAAATCAACATTAACTTGTGTTCTATCTAAAAATTGCCTAACTACAAATATAGAAAAATGAAGACACATTTTCGCAAGATATACCTCAAACAAACATGTATTACCCAATCACCTAAAATCAGAACTTCATTTAACCTTTTCCTTAATATATACACCTTTTATTGCATGAGCCAACAGTGTAGATCCAGATCAACAGGCACAACCATGATGTCTGATCTTCATCAGCACTGGTCGCATCTTGATCAGAAATAACCTAATAAATCAAAAAGCCAACAGTGCAGATCCTCATCAGACTTTATGTGCTGGCTGATTTGGATCAACAATGGCTGATCTGGATCAACACTGTTTGCCCATGCCATATAGGCGTATATAGGAAAGGGTTAAGAAACGATTTGCACATGTATCTCGTGATTTCACAAAGAAACAGAATTTCTGTTTAAGAATCTCTTTGCACATATATTCTTTGCACACATATTCTTGTGACATTTAGTAAATGATGCACACTTACATACTTTTTGCACCGAGGGGACAAAGTGTAATAAGTTATTCTTCTCTGAAATAAATATTCAAAATTGATTTTGATTTACTTCTGAAAGTAAGGCACTGGTTCCTTCCAATGTACCACCTATTCATTCCATTTCGTGTCAACATGAAGTGCAAGACCAAAAGAATGCCCCAATTCTTTACTCTCCATGTAAAGGGTCCAAATATCATAAAATTATAACTGGTGACCAGTCTCAAGCATCTGATTGGCTGAAATGGTGACTAGTTGCCATTTCAGCAAATCAGATGCTGAGATTTGAGACTGGTCTAAGACTGGTCTCCAAACTCCGTTATATGTTCTTGGTCTAAGGTGTTCAGATTTGCATTGGGTGTTGTTTGAATTGAATAGTTTCTATTTTTAGATTTAGATTTGAAAAACTCTGGATCTGCTGACCCAAATAATCCTGGGAGTACTTTCTCACACATATAATTTTGGACCACCTGGTAAATCAACAGTTTTGCCTAGCCAACAGTAAAAGCACTGAGAAATCTGACACGTCAAGATTTCGTAGATCTTTCCAAAAGGAAATACCTGCTCACTGAGGTCATAAAATTACCCCAATAATGTCATATTCAGCCAAAAAATGTAAAGAAAATTTGAAATATTCAAGAAAATCTTTAAGTAATTTCACTATTAAATATGTATTTTCCTGTGATTCAGATATGCAAGAAAAAGACTCTGACATGTGCTGGAGTAACAAATGAAAAAATCTTTATAATTTGGACAATCTTGCATATCATGCAAAGTAGCAGTACCATTTGCAATGGATTTCCCTAATAATGAGAGCTTTAAATTTTTACTTTCTGCACTTTTAAGATTATTTTCCACAAGTCGATTTGAATGTTGCCTAACATGATGGTTTTTGAGTCCTAAGATAAAGGCAACAGTGGCAGGTCAATTTCAGCGACCAAGATAGGTGTTCTAGAAATTCTCAACACATCAACATCCACAGATACCCAAAAGAACAGTTTTTTGGACTGTAAAAAATTACATGCAACAGTTTCGAAAGGTATCATTCAACAATATCAGCATGCCTTAACCCTTTCCTCCGTAGACACACCATTATTGCGCAGACGAACTGTGTAGATCCAGATCAGCCGGCACATCTGTGCCGTCTGATCAGAATCTGCATTGTTCGCTTTTTAATTGTTAGGTTATTACTGGCCAAAATGCGACCAGTGCAGATTCTGATCAGACTGCACGGATTTGCCGGCTGATCTGGATCTACACTGGTCACACATGCGTAAAAATGCATATATATGGAGGAAAGAGTTGAACAAGACTGAAATAAATAAAACTCATTAGCTTTATTATAAGCCATATCATGCCATATTTTACATATCCATTCACAGTTTTCATGCTGCTGAAAAAATGTGTGCACAATACTGAAATTAGCAACTATAAATTCACTATGTTACATAAAAGTCGAACAAACATCACTGAAATTTCATTGTATAGTCATATTTGCTTTAAGTTTAAAGTTTACAATGTTTGAATTTAAACTTACACTCATCTTATTTCGGATATTTCCAATGTTATCCATTTTTCTTATTTAAAGGGACATAACTGTTGTGTTACTGGTCAAATATGGCTTATTATTGAATTGAAAATAGACAGTGTGCTTGTGACATAGAGTCTCTAAATTTCATATTACATTCGTGTTACAACTCAGCAGAACCACCAAAATATTGTCAATTCCCTGCCCAAAAGTGGTAGTCTTTAACAATTGATTAAAATTTCATGAATATGCATTTAACACAAATGAGGGGTAATCTAAATGTTCACGAAATTGACATTCAGCCTCTGCATTTTAAACAACCTATGAAAACACTATGACGGGTTACATTTTATTTTGTGCAGGTTTCAATAACATGTATTTTGTGGTAGGGAAACTATTTAACAGCCTCAATAATACTGTTCGAATTTAAACGATACCACAGCATTCTTTCACATTTTCCAAACTAATATTAATGAATTTTCAGAAATGCTTATCTTTAACAGTAAGGGAAAATTCCCAACATACAAACTACAACAAACAAGCAAAGCATTATTAGTGAATACCTTTTCTGCGGTCTGGTTGATTAAATCTGGCCATGCATAATTCTGGTATGAACTTGGCATAAGCTGGCAAAAATGGAGGGTAGAGTATTTGGTTAGGACATACCCGCTATCAAGTTTTTATATACATCTCATGACCTAGAAGTTTAGACATCTAAATGTTTACGGCAAAAATTATTAACCCTTTACTGCATAGATGAGCCTTTTATTGCATAGACAAACAGTATAGATCCAGATCAAAGCACATACATCATTCAGTGCCGTCTGGTCAGGATCTTAACTGTTCACCTTAAGATTCATTAGGTTATTTCTGAACAACAGGCAAGCAGTGTAGATCCATATCTGCTGATCCAAAGTGTTCAAGTAATTAGTTCACAAATTAAACCCCTTTCCCTGGCAAATGCTGACAAGAACCCCAAAGTTAGAAAAATACATCGGTGCCGTTCACCCATGTAAAATGCATACAAAGACCCAAATTCCATTAAAGGTTGGAGATTAGCCTTAAAACTCTAGCTTGGTCAGTTTGTAGACTGGTTTTAATTTCAACCAAACAGCGACTGACATTTGGAGCGTGGTCTCAAGTGTCAGCATTGAGTTTGGGCCAAGATTTAATTAAAAGAATTAACCCTTTCCTCCATAGATACACATCTGTGCCGTCTGATCAGGATCTAAACTGTTTGCTTTTTGATTCAATAGGTTATTTCTGACCAAAATGCGACCAGTGCAGATCCTGATCAGACAGCAAGGATGTGCCGGCTGATCTGGATCTACACTGGTCGCACATGCTTAAAAATGCGTATAAATATATATGGAGGAAAAGGTTAAGGAAATTCAATATAAAAGTTGTCACCAATTCATTTTCAAGCAAATGGGATAGTCTAAACTTCTAGTCATGTATAAAGCTGGTAAATGGAAAGTGATTATAGAACCTGGAAATCCAGTATGCTATCAGGGTAGTTATGCCAGCTTAGTATAAACATTTTTTCTCTGTATGTAATGTATACATCTTCTATTGACCCTTTCATTGTTTAGCCCAGCATTTCTCCATATACCATTTGCAACCAGTGTAGACCCAGATCAGCCAATATATTGTGACATCCCATCAGGATCTACATTGATTGCTATTCAGTTAACCTTTAACTCTATAGATTAGGTTTTTTATCCCATCTCCAATCAGTGTAGATCCAGATCAGCTGGCACACCTGTGCCATTTAGATTCAGTTCAGATGGCAAGAATGTGCCAGCTTATCCTGGATCTACAGTTGTTGCACGCACAAATAAATCTGTATATAAGGCATAAAGGGTTATATAGTTAAGTTACAGAAAAATTCTAGCATGGTATTCTACAACCCATTAAGAAGTGTCATTTAAATAAAGTGTCATCAAAATTTTATGACAAATCTACGAACCACCATAATTTTGCAAACAAGGTCAAATCATTGTTACAGTTACTAATTAACCCTTTACTCCATGGATATAGCTATATTCACATTGGCACGCATATCTGTGTAGAAATGCAGTCTGATCTGGATCTACACTGCTCACTTCAGGGCAAGAAATAACCTTCTTAATCTAAAAGTGAAAAGTGTAGATCTAGATCAATTTGCACAGCCATTAAGTCTGATATGGATCTACAATGTTCACTTCTTGGAAAGAAATAACCTTCTGAATCTAAAAGTGAACAGTGTAGATCGGATCCTCATCCCAATGCACAGAAAAGCTAGCATATTTTGTTCTTGCATACCAGATCAGGTCATCCGGTGTTTTCACCCATGTAGGAAATTTTGATTCTACACCCCCCAGGTAGAATGAGTCACGCGCCTTATATGACGTCACGACGTCTTACGCATTTATGAATGAACGATGGAATGTCTCGTATATCACTCCGCTACTATAAAAAAGTAGTGCGAAGAAAAATGTGCAGGAAAATACCCCAAAATGCGCAAAATATACGGTATGCAAGAAAAAGTATCATTCACTTACGTTGGGTTAAGATCGTGTGATCCAGCCCTTGTGAAATATGCACTTAGGCGGTAACTCGGTAAAGCCTCGTTATCGCCCTTGTGCATATTATAATATACAATGGGTGCCCATGGGATATAAACCCATACCCCATAAAGTAAAGGGTTAACCCTTTCCTCCATAGACAAACGTTTATTGCGTGGGTGAACACGCGATCTGTTCAGGATCTGCACTGTTCTCTTTATGATTTGTTAGGTTATTTCTGACCAAAATGCAACCAGTACAGATCCTGATCAGAATGCACTGATGTGCTGGCTGATCTTGATCTTCACTGGCTGCACATGCGTATAAATGCATATATGGACGAAAAGGTAAGTCGTAACAATTTTCAAACACTACTAAGGAAAGAATCTTGACCTCATTCATGTGTCTAACACTGAAAAATACAACACCATGCTCGTTAACAAATGAATCACAAACCAAACATAATTTCGAAGAAACATTAACAACACTTAAATTTAATAAAACATTAGGTAACCAATGTTGGTGCAATGATGTATACCAGCAAACAGGTGATAAAAGCTTCAGAGCTGTGAAAATTCTGTGTAAGCAAGTTATGAATTTAAGTATATTAATAACAGCCCTGTATAAATTTGCATAAATAAAAGCGTAAAATTCATGTCATTTCATGTAAAAACGTGAAGCAAGTCATTAGCTAAATTAACCCTTTACTCCAGGAGATATGGCTGTTATCCCATGGGCAAATAGTGTAGATCAAGATAAGCTGGCACATCCATGCTGAAGATCAGGATTTTCACTGTTCGCTTTTTGATTCATAATGTTATTTTTTACAAAGAAGCAAACAGTCTGATCCTGATCAGACAGCACAGATGTGTCAGCTGATCTGTATATACACTGTCCGCACATGCGATAAAACCTGTATATATGAAGTAAAGGGTGAGGAATTTCCAGTTTTACCTATTTAGAATCCATTTAGATCTATAAGAATTTCATATATCCGCTAATAGCTTCATAAACTATGTATCATGTTAACTTTAACGCTTTCCTCCATAGACACACCTTAATTGCGTGGGCGAACAGTGTAGATCCAGATCAGGCAGCACATCAGTGCCGTCTGATCAGGATCTGCACTGGTCGCATTTTAATCAGGATCTGCACTGTTCGCTTTTTGATTTGTTAGGTTATTTCTGACCAAAATGCGACCAGTGCAGATCCTGATCAGACGGCACAGATGTGCCAGCTGATCTGGATCTACACTGGTTGCATAGGTGTAAAAATGCGTATTTATGGAGGAAAGGGTTAAGAGACTTTTTTGTCACTTTTTACGCTTTTATTTTCAAGGGTTTAACTATTATTATATGAAAATAACATTGTTACATTCTAGATTACATGTGTAAACCATCCTCCTTTTAAAAGAATGTCCTTAAAAAATTATTGTGACATAATAAACCAGTATCATAAGCACTAAGATGATCTTATAATCCAAGACAGTCGGTTACATTATTATATGAAGTTATAGGGGAAAGCAAAATGTTAGTGGAATAAAGCACACCTCAAAATAAGGCCGGGCCTAATCTTTTAATAGAAAATTATATCTTCTTAAGTAAGGTACACACAACCAAGCAATAGGTCATGCAGAATTTGTTTACTTGGACCCTTCAATACCTGACAATATATGAAAATAATAAAATGTGGGGTTTTGAAAAACTTTAACTTTTACTCCATGAATACAACTTATATCCCATTTCTAGTGTAGCTCTAAATCACCCTCATACATCTGTTCAGTCTGATCAGGATCTATGCTTTTCGCTTCTAGGTCAGAAATAACCAAATGAATTAAAAAGAAATTGTGTTGATCCTGACCTGACTGCACAGATCTGCACGCTGATTTGGTTCTACACTTGTCCCACTCAGGCTTTAAACTTTATCTATGAAGAAAACGGTAAATTTAGTATGCAACAAATAATCCTATCCCCAAAAAATAGAATCTGGTATGAACGAGACTGAGTAAACTAACTCAACATGACCTAACTGTTTAAAAACACTCAAATCTTGTGATGCATGGTTGGAGGAATGGCATATCATAGAGCAATGAAAAGTGGTAAGTAAAAATACATACTGTGCCTCGACCATCCAACATTTTGAACATGAGGTTTTCAGCTTGTTCCCTTGTCGTCTCAAAATTATTGCGGGTCTAAAAAGATATGCAACATTTTACAATGACATTGCTGATGTTTTGTATATTATTGAACCTCTTTTCTTATAATAAGCCTATAATCACACTGGCGATCACAGTAGATCCAGATCAGCCTGCACATCCAAAAGGGGCGGAGTTACGGAAGTCACGCAGGAAGCAAGATCGGGTCGGTATCCGATATGCAAAACAAATATCACCCCAGCATTATATAGGAGCTTTAGCATTAAGGTCCATGAAAAATAGAGAATAGCAGGTTACTGTCTTGGGATATAAGTGTTATCAGGTGAGGCTGATATGGGTAGCGGAGGGGCGAAGCTCTGTTCACTTCTTGCATACAGTGAAGATCTTTATTAAACCACAGGGATGTGCAGGCTATTATGGATCTACTCTGGTTGCAAATGGCATGTTAAGTTGTATCTATGAAGAGACTGGTTAAATCTTAAACATCACAAACCAGAGCTTTTAAGAACATGGCTTAATTTTTCTACATACACAGTAGTAAATCCTACACACTTGTATATTTCATAAACGTTTTACTCCACAGATTTAACTTATAGCCAACATTAAGATTTCCTGTCCTAATCCAATAAATAAAACAATAAATAACTTTTAACTTGTGACTTTGACCTCTGACCCAGTGACCCAAAAGAACTGGGTCATCTACCCACAAGAGGACAATCATCTAGTGAAGTTTGAAAACCCGTGTCACCATTTCAGCCAATCAGATGCTTCAGATTTGAGACTGGTCTCCAGATTTAGTTTTATGATCTTGGGCCCAGGCTGGCTTATATCTGTTTAACCCTTTCCTGGATATATACGCATTTTTACGCATGTGCGACCAGTGAAGATCCAGATCAGCCGGCACATCCGTGCCGTCTGATCAGGATCTGCACTGGTCGCATTTTGGTCAGAAATAACCTAATGAATCAAAAAGCGAACAGTTTAGATCCTGATCAGACGGCACGGATGTGCTGGCTGATCTGGATCTAAACTGTTCGCCCTAGCAATAAAGGTGTATCTGTACAGGAAAGGGTTAAAGAACATACCTTTTGTAGAGTGTGTTGAAGGTTTTCTAAATATGGCTTGCTATCTGCCGCTGTCTCATGACCTACAAATATAACAGTGTTGGTTCATCCATTTCAGAGATAGAATATTTTTCAGTAAATAAAAGTGAAGATCCATTGTTCATGCATACTGGATAAGTATTTCCCAGTGATTTTCCGGGGAAAGAAAATCTTATCTTTTCCGTAAGGAAAAGATAACGTTTGGGTGCTACATGATTGACGTCACATCTTCAAGTATCTGACATAATATATTAACGTAAGTGACGTCATTTACAAAATAAGGTTTGCGTAAACGTCAATATTTCAGCATAAGAAAAAAAAGTTTCTTTAAATAACACAAATATTATGAACAGTAAAAGCTATGGAAGCAAAAGTATCTTGCATGAGACATTCTGTACAGATAGAAAAATCTGTCACCTCGGGTTAACTGTTTTGGCAGGAACTCGGCAGAGCCTAATTCCCGCAAAACCGTTCCCCCTTGCTGACAGATTTTTCCATCTTCACCTTACACTCATGCAAGAAACTTATAATCTGATAAAGCAGAGTAACATTTTTATTCTCAATGTTCTTTTTTTATGATCAAACAGAAACGATGTTCAAGCTGATCTAGATCTACACTGGTTGCCCGTGGGATATGAATCATATCCCATAAAGTAAATGGTTAACTTAAGAAAGAAAAGAACAGAAAAGTAAAGGGTTAACCAGATCAGAAATTAAATTTAATCTAACAATAAAATAACGCTCCGAGTTTAAACACTTAATAGCATTATTGAACTCTGGTAATTTCAACTAAGCTGCTGTTAATTTCTTTCTTGCAAATTTCATCTTGAAATATAAATACAGACATGAAAGTAAATTAGGAACCGTGCAATCTAGATCTCCTATTCTTCAGACCAATAATACACCTTCAAAAAAACAACAACAAAAAACCCTGAAATTTATTATCTTGTATCAAATACACGAGATTAGTTATCTTGCAACAAATATAGCAAAAAAAGATATAGCTGAGTGAAACCATAACACTGGTCTTAAGATGTAATATACTTCTGTAAAATCTGTCAATAAGATTACTCCAAAATTATCTGATGCATGACCAGTATAGATCCAGATCAGCTGGCCCAACTGTTTAGTCTGATTAGGATCTACACTGATTGCGTCTTTTTCGGAAATAACCTAATAAATCAGAAGGCAAACAGTGCAGAACTTCATCAGCTGGTATGTGCGAGCTGATCTGGATCTACACTGGTTGCACTATAATACAATAGAATAAAATGAGGCACGCCATGGGAAAAGGTACCTTCGGGCAGTTGACGTCAATCCTTGAAACGACGTCATAAAGTTGAGCAGACGACATTAATTATTATGCAATTCGCGGTAAAAATACCATTTTATTGTCAAAATGTGTAACATAATCACTGTTTTGTTATGAGAAAATAATAGAAATTTGAAAGTTCTTTCAAAAATGACACAAAAAAAGACCGAAGGTACCTTTTCCCGTGGCGTGCCTCAAATGTGTATACAGTGAAACCCCTCTATTAAGACCATCATTGGGACTGGGAAAAAGTGGTCTTATTAGTGGTGTGGTCTTAATATCGGGGTAGAAAATAGTGCAAAACTGTAAAATGGGACATCGGAATCATCGTCTTATTAGCTAGGTGGTCTTATTTTCGAGTTGGTCTCAATGAGGGGTTTTACTGTATATGGAGTCAAGGGATATGTAATTATTGTCTTACCTTCATGGTAAAATGTGAGTAAACTGTACATGAACACAAGGAGCTGAAAAATAAAGATTCATTTTTAAAATTCTACTGACCAAAGGAGATGAGCCACATTTTCAGGAAATGTGACTTTTGTGATATATTCGCATTTTTTGTTGATGACAGAGTGAATGACAGCAATTTTTCTTTACAGCAACATGTTGCAACATGTGAGCACTTTCGTATGACTAGTAAAATCATTGTGCACAGCACCAAAATTTGCGAGGGGCTTTAATTTTAGCCATGTCCTGGAGCAAATGTTTTTCATTGGAAAATGAAAGCAGCCTGATGACTGTCAATATTTGCAATAAATTGGTGGACTTTAAAACTGCCTATATTTATACATTTTTTACAGAGTACTCAAATTGTATGTAAACT
Source organism: Corbicula japonica (assembly GCA_038501625.1). Lineage (NCBI taxonomy): Eukaryota > Metazoa > Mollusca > Bivalvia > Venerida > Cyrenidae > Corbicula > Corbicula japonica. The sequence goes on from JAZAYU010000012.1 coordinate 7,921,552, forward strand.
AATGCTATTATAATTTGTCACCAATTTTTGAAGTCTACACAAATTGGAACAATACACATGAAGACAATTAAACATGCATTTATATCAAAATACAAAACAATGCAGTACTACTCACTATTTCAACAAATTCAAATTTCTTTCGCTCTTGAACTTCCTGTAATTGTAGAACATATTTCATCGACTGCTCGTAAAACCCTCGTCTTTCCATTTCCAACCCTGCATCAGCCTTAAACAACACAACATAACCATTTACTTCATAGTAAGAAACAGGAGTTTAATTTTTAATTCTTTACTGTAAACACATAAATATTTGTGGGTTACTAATTTTTTGAGAATTTCATGGACAGATCAATCCACAAATTTAACCCTTTACTCCTTGAGATACTGTAGAACTGGTTTATCCGTGTTAGTTTTATTTATGCCAATATTTGCAAATTGCTAACCTCATGAACTCATAAATACCTATAATATATATTGAGTTTCCATATATCTGAAAAATCACTATATTCGAAAATAAGCAATTGAAAGTAGAGCTGTAAATCACATCAAACAACACATACAATACCTTTTTGGCCACCATTCATTAATTTGATTTAATTATTTAAATATTTTTGGCAAAAATATAAACCATTATTTCCTTAAATTATGTTAAGTGTAGTTGTTGTTTTTTGTTCTGTATAAGGATACCCAGCAAGGGAGATCACTGATCAAGTTTTGAGTCTGATGATGTCATGAATTCACAAATATGCAAATAAAGAAAATATCTGATTTTTTTACAAAAATCAAGAATTTTTGACCTCACAAAATTGAAGTGTTTTACATTATGACTATTATTGCACAGGTGAACCGTGTACAACCAGCCCATCAGTGACGTCTGTTCAGGATCTGAACTGTTTGCTTTTGATTTATTAGGTTATTAGGTTATTTCTGACCAACAAGCATCAAATGTAGATCAAGATCAGACAGCACAAATGTGCTGGCTGATTTGGAACTACACTGGTCTTGCTAGTGATAAACCTGTTTATATGCAGTAAAGAGTTAAATCATCAACAAAATGTAGAATTTTATGATTTTAACAAAAATGGAAAAGCACAAATTAAAGATCTAAAGAAAAGGCTGTTTCACTGAAAATCATGAAATCATATGTCTCAAAGTATATAAGTATTCTAAAACTATGACTGAACATCAACAACAATTAAAATTGTAAAAACACAATTTTTTAACATAAAAGTTACCTCTTGAAGCTGGCTGTCTGGAACTTTAGTCTTCAAATTTAAGTACCTATCTAATGATGCACAAAATTTCTTTGTTTGGTTATCAAAAGCCTTTTTTCCTTCCTGAAAAAGATAAATTTACTGGTTATTTTAGAACATAGCTTATCTTTGTGATGCATATATTCAGGGGTGCAAGTTAAGTAAATTGAAAATCCTGAAATAAATGCTGGGGGCCTGGGGCCGCAAGGGCTCCCGGTAGGTCCAGGGCAAAGCCCTGGCTGGGGCCCAGGGAGCCGGAGGCTCCTGGTTTTTAGCAGTATCTTAGGGCTTCTGACTTATTCCTGGGGAACTAATCTACTATTTCATAATAATGCCAGGTCTAGTGTAAAATCCGGCACCCGATATTATTCGTGTAAAGCACCACATATTCCCCCCCCCTTCTCCTCGAATTTACGACAATCCGGAAAACTTTTAAGGAATTGGCAAACAGTAAATTGGCAAACAGATCCAGATCAGCCTGCACATCTCATTAGGATTTGCACTGTTCGCTTTTTGCTTAATTTGGTGTAGACCAGTATAGATCCAGATAAGGGGACACAACAATGCCACCTGATTCAGGATCTGCTCTGTTCGCTTTTTAGTCAAGAATAACATAATAAATAATAAGGCAAACAGTGCAGATCCTGATCAGATGGCACAGATATGCTGGCTTATCTGGATCTACACTGTTCAGCACACATCATAAAAAAGTATTATGGAGGAAAGGGATAACAATCAATGTTGTTTACTCAATGAGGTTATTTCACAGTTTTTTTTGCATGATATTTTTACTTGAATTCTGATATTCGAATAAATTATAGATAAGCGACTGTATCATACTATACATTGACTGCAGCTGTTACAACTTCCTAAAAACTGCAAATTGTTCAGAATATAATCTATGTATCAATCTATTACCATTCCTAATCCACCCAAAATACCCTCCTTTCATCATGGTAGTGCAAAAACCGCATAAGTATCATTGAAATAAGAAGGATTTAAACTATTCTTGCACTATGGTGAGGATTTACTGCCTCATATCCCTAATTGACATTGACTTGGCTTAAGCTATAATCTAGATATTGTAAAAAAAAAAAAATTATTTATCCTTTATCTTAATAACCACTAATTATTGCACTAATATCATTCCAAATACAGTAACTCAACAAGAATGTATCCTTTTAATGAAGAGTATGCAATGCAAAACCATTACATCACAAAGACAGCTACAAAATTTAATGTTCCTATGTTTCATTTATAACAAAAACAGAAAAATTGAAGATAAATGGAATTCTATCAGGTAAGTATCAGTTGTTTACCTTTACACTTTTACTCCATATATACAGGTTTCATTGCATACATGTGCTACCAGTGAAGATCCAGATCTGACAGAACATCCATGGTGTCTGATCTGGATCTACACTGGTCACACTTTCTCAGAATAACCTCACAAATCTAAAGGGGAACATTGTACATCCTGATAGTTAACAAGAATTGCTGACTGATCTGGATCTACATTGTTTGCCCAAGCAAATGGTTAACCCTTCATTCAGGAACTGACCTTAACCACATATAACATGGCCTTGGGATTACTTAATATCCACATGCCGCATAGGGGAAAAATGGTCCTGTCAAGGGAAATTACTACAAACAACACAAAAATTACCTTTGCTTGTCCAATGTGGTGCTTTCGGAAATTTTCCAACGGCTTGATAAACTGCTCACTGGCCTTCTCCAACTAAAATTGTATCATAAAAGTTTTTTACACTTTATTTCTTAAATATTTACATTTCAACTTCATTGTCTACGACGAAGTCTTATTCACTTACGAATCATAATTTCTAATGGTAAACAGTGTGACGTAATAGTTTAAAAGGCGTGGCTCCTGAAGAACTGTTCACAGTTTATTGGATGTTGCGCAATATTTTGACGTGTGACGTCGCCGAGCACGCACATTTTGCCACGAGTTGTTGCAGAAAAGCATGCCTTCATTCACTTTGTCGTGAACGTGGCTGTTCTAACAGCCATAAGAAAAAAAACGTTATATAACAAATTCTTCTAATAATTTCTGTATTAATGAGAGTATTTATGTGTGTAAATATAAGGATTGAATCGATATTTGATGTTTTTCATTTGGGTATGAAAAACAGTTGGATTGTTTAAAGTACGCATGAAGCCCTTCGGACTTCACGCACTTTAAACAACCCAACTGTTTTCCATACCCAAATGAAAACCATCAAATATCGATTCAATCCTTAAATACAGACTGCAGGTTTTAGTGTGTTCATGAATTAACAATTTTCAGTTTTTGAAAATCATATTTACTAACAGTTATACAGTAAAACCTCTTATAAAGACCAGCCTGAAATTAAGACCCCTTTAATAATAAGGCTACTATTTCAAAGTCCCTTTTAACAGTTTTGCACTATATTCTACTCCAAAATTAAGATCAACTCACTATTATGTCCAGTCCCAGAAGTGGTCTGAACAGCAGAGTTTAACAGTTTTGCACTATTTTCTACTCCAAAATTAAGATCAACTCACTATTATGTCCAGTCCCAGAAGTGGTTTGAACAGCAGAGTTTAACAGTTTTGCACTATATTCTACTCCAAAATTAAGATCAACTCACTATTATGTCCAGTCCCAGAAGTGGTCTGAACAGCAGAGTTTAACAGTTTTGCACTATTTTCTACTCCAAAATTAAGATCAACCCACTATTATGACTGCTTCTGTCCAGTTCCAGCAGTGGTCTCAACAGCAGAGTGCGGAGTTTAACAATATATTTGATTGGGATTTAACCCTTTCCTGGATATATACGCATTTTTACGCATGTGCCACCAGTGTAGATCCAGATCAGCCGGCACATCCGTGCCATCTGATCAGGATCTGCACTGGTCGCATTTTTGTCAGAAATAACCTAATGAATAAAAAAGCGAACAGTTTAGATCCTCATCAGACGGCACGGATGTGCCGGCTGATCTGGATCTAAACTGTTCGCCCTAGCAATAAAAGTGTGTCTGTACAGGAAAGGGTTAAGTTTCTCTGATGAATCTTCCAACAACATCCAGGAAGATCAGTTCCCCATTACTATCTAGGAATTTGCATTAAGTGTAAATGTGTAAGCATGTTTAACCCTTTCCTCCATACACACCTTTATTGTGTGGGCGAACAGTGTAGATCCAGATCAGCTGGCAGATCTGTGCTGTCTGATCAGGATCTACACTGGTGGCAAATGCATAAAAAGGCGTATATATGGAGGAAAAGGTTAATTTTCTTAGTACAACATACTCTTGCACTAACAAATCAATCATACTGTTTGTTCTTAATTTGTTGCAATAAATGTCTTGATTTAGTGATCATGTAATACATCATTTATACACTTAGTAAACTGACTTCTATAACCATTTACTTTATGGAATATGGTTCATATCCCATGGGCAACCAGTGAAGATCCAGATCAACCTGCACATCCATGCAGTCTGATCAGGATCTACACTGTTCATGAGAAGCAAATTGTGTAGATCCAGATAACATGACATAGATGTACCAGCTTTTTAGGGATCTACCCTATTTACTTTTATATTGATTATTTCTAACCAACAAATAAACAGTGTAGATCCAGATCAGATGTGCACTGGTAGCTCGTTGGATATGAGCCATATCCCAAAAGGTAAAGGGTTATACAAAGTTTAGTGACAGCTGATCTAGATCAACACTGGTCGCCGATGTGATAAAAGGTGTATTCATCAAGTAATTAGAGGATATTTGTTTTAACCAGTGTAAGATAGAAATATATTATATCCAAAATACATAATTCAGGAGTTCTCGTTGAAATATATTTCTATCTTTTACTGGTAAAAACAAATTTTCTTTTTATTTTATTGCTTTAAGTCCACAATTTGCGTGAATTCGACAGAACAAATGCATGAAATGGCGACAAAAATGTTTGTGTATTACGTTACATCATGATATCATATACCCAAACTTAAACCTGTTTTTTAAATGTTCTCAATTGGAATAGTATGTGCGTTTGGGTACCAACGCAAAAAAAAACTGTGGAAATAAAAATGATATTCCACTGTTTGAAAACAGTGAAATACCACTTTTATTTCACTGAGAAATTCTATAATTCACTGAAAAGCATAAAATAAATAGTTAATTTGCTGCATTAATTGGCTTAATTTGATAATCTCGTTATACGTCATTAGTTAACTTACTGAACTGACTTCATAAAAAGAATCTTAATCAAGAGTTGTGGCTGCCAACTCAACTATTTCTGGATTGTTCTGCAATAATTATTATCAGGTGCAAAACTATTAATAAATTTCCCTTTGTTTAGAAAACATGATAAACAAATCAAATTTTCTTAACAATATTTAGTTCTAATCTTTTTTTATTGGAATGAAAAACAAACAAAAACATTCAAATTTAAACAATAAATAAACTGTTAAAAACAAAAAGAGTACCCAAAATATCACAAACTGCACCTGGTTTTGATGCATTTATTAGATACTGTCTGTTCAACTTTTAAGATATCTCCAACTTCTTTTTATGCATTTAGGCAATAGAAAATTAATTCCTAGATTATAATCCACGCCCACCCCTCGAAAATTACGCCACCCAACATTTGTTTATTTTGAAAAAAAAAATGCATACATCAAAATTTGCAAGTACAAATCAGTATAGTATGAAAACTCAGTATAAAATATTTAAGTGCGAATCAAAGTTAATAGTCGGCTATATGCTTTTTTACCTTTGCACTACACAAGCATCATTAGAAACAGTGAGAATGATAAATAAAAAAATTTAAAAAAAAACAAAAAAAAAACACCAACCCGTCCCATTTTTTCCCAAAATTTGGATCAGAATCTAGGAATTAATTTTCTATTGCCTTACTGTCAAAACTTTTTAAGAGATTGGACTTGGCACTTAACAGTATGATATTAAAATATTGCGTGTTCAGTGTTGTCGGTACTTAGTCTGAATTAACTACTTGTTATAAGCAATAAAATTTTGGAAGTTTCATTAAAATAGAAATATTAAGAAATTTCAAAGTGATAGCCAATGTTAGTTTTTTCAAGATGGTCAGACAAATAGAAAAACATATCTCCTTTTCTTAAACAATTCTCACCAGATAAAATACAAAAATGCATCTATATGAAATATAAAATAAATTAAACTTTATTGGGATTCAAACCCAAGGCTGCCAGAATATTTTAGATTTTCAAAATTCTCGGCCACCAATTTTTACCTCAGGATAGACCAACCCAATACTAAAACTACTTATGTTCAGTCCAAAGTGGTCTTATTTGAGAGGTTTCACTGTATTTATTTATGGTTTTAAGCTGAAGATTTTAGGGCACATAGTATGACACCTACCATTCTTTCTCTTTCATCTTCTATTCTGCTCATCAACTGACCAAACTCCTTGAGAGCTCCAGCTGAAATGTACAACACAAAGTTGTTAGTTATGGTAATCATCAACATCATCATCAGTATTATCTTTATCATCATGCTCCTGCTCTAATCATCATCATCATCATCATCATCATCATCATCATGCTCCTCCTCCTCATCATTAACACCATGCTTATCATCATCATCATCATCACCATCATCTGCAGCAGCAGTTCCAGCAGCAACAAAAACAACAACAACAACAACAGTAATAATCACAGTAATTGGTAGTCCTTCTCAGTTGTTGCAGAGAGACTTTCATGGAAATGTCAAGACTGAGGTCCGAGGGTATTAAAAGAAACAAAATGCACAAAGGGTAAACCAAGAAACTGTTAACATCATTGTATTTTTGCAAGGGGCATCTTCCATCAGAAACTTTATACTGCCTAATTAATACCAAAATATCTGTAAAAGTGATCAGGATGAGAATAATATATGAGTTTATCTAAAGGTTAACAACATCAATTTTATTGTTTAGGCTACATACGCCATGTATACAAGCATCTCTATGATGGTCCTGATTCCAACAAACAAAATTGTGAAAATTTTCGTTAACTAGGAACTATTATAGATCTATAATTATCACATGATCAAACAATGGAGATCCGGATCAGCCACACATCTGTGAGAGATCTAGGGTGTCCACTTCTTAGTCTGAAATAACTAAATGATTCAAAGCGAACAGTGTAGATCCTGTTGAGACAGCACAGATGGGTGATCAGAAAGAGCTCTCATCATTGTGTAACTATTGCTTCAAATTTTAATTTTAAAGTGTTTTTATGCGGATAATTTATGCATGTTATATGGGGCTCTGACCCACACCAGGTGCTTGAGCAACAATTACATCTATACAATATAATGTATTTGGAGCAACAATTACATCTATACAATATCATGTATTTGGAACTACAGGCACAAATTTGCAGTATTAGTTCGGGCTAATAAAATTTTATTTCACTAAAATAAATTTGGTCCGCACGACTAAAAGCGAAAGTAGGATTTCCAAAATGTCACAGAAATCGAGATCGTGCATGAAGTGGTCTCTTCGTCAAAAATCGCTGCTAAATATACCTCGATTATATTTAGCTTCTTAAAAGTTCGTTAACGATAATTTAACAATGTCATTGAAAATCTCGTCTATAAGAAAGAATTTGATCGGACCTTTTGTGTTCTGTTAGAGAGTTTATATATTGGAGTCTATATGGACAAATATGATTTTTCAATAGTAAATTCTTACTTAAGTTTAGTGCTGGGGTTTTAATATGCCTTTCATCACAAGGGTGACCTGTTTAGATCCTGATCACCAGTCAGGTCAGGTTCACACTGTTTGCTTTGAGATTCATTAGGTTTTTACTTAGTACCAAGTGGCAGACCGGCTTGACTCAGATTATACAGCTGGGATGTGCCTGCTGATCTAGATCTAGACTTTTCCCCATGTGATTAAATGGTTATCAATGGAACAATGGTTCAATAATCTAAAATGAATATGAACAACCATAAATAAATTATTAAGTACTTTACCATCACATTTTTTGGCAAGCTTATTCTATCAGTAAATTGTCCATTTCCCCTTTATAATTGCTAATAGGTCCTATTTCTATATTGATTGCTAATGACCTATCTAGTAGATCACTAAGAGCTATCAACAACAACAAAAAAACAACAAATGAATTGTTGTACTGTTTTCTATTTGAGCACTTAACTCTATATATGGGTTTTTTTGGCATGTGTGTCGAACTGAGATCTAGATTAGCTAGTGCCATTTGATCAGGATCTACACTGTTGATGCTTTTAGATTCGTAAGTTAATTTCTGACAAAAATTCAACCATTGTAGATGCAGATGAGACAGCACAGTTGTGGTCATCCGATCTTGATCTACAATGATCCAACATGCAAAACCTGTTTATATTAAGGATAGGGTTAAAACATGCTTTTCTAAAAAAATCCATTTTCACTGAAATCATGTTGTTATTTTATTTATATATATGTATTCTTTAACAAATCACAAAAATGCCACCACAATTAAACCTTAACTCCATAGATACACCTTTTATCACATGAGTTAATGGTGAATTTAAAGCAATGATCAACCTGACTCTGAATTTTCGACATCGATCAGCACCCCCACCCCTTCCCCCCCTTCTGAAATGTCTAGCCCTTGGAGGATTCATACAAACAAGTTATTTCACTATGTGATAAGTAAGATACAATCTGAATATAATATAATATATACAACAGATCATCCTGGGATTTCAGCAACTGTCATAACTGAAACTGAAACTTCAACCCTGAAACTGCAAGAATTGGCTTATACGCCTTTCCAATAAACAGTTTCGCAGTCCTGTACGAGTTACTTCCCGCGACCGAAAATTAATCCAAAACGAGGCTCTGCAGGATAGCTGAACGATAGGGCTAATGGCTTAAGCACATAATAGCTAACCTTATCCGCTATATTGCAGGTCTGCGTTCGTCGCCGGCGGTGAAAAAATAAGTTGCTGGTCTGTTATTCTAGCCAGACTTTTTATGTTTACTATTTGTTAGATATTTAGATTTTTTAACGATTTAAGAACATGTACCATTCTTGTTGATAGTAGGCAGTATGAAACGCAATTTGGACAAACATAAGCATTAATTTTACCAATTATGTACAACAATTTCTTCTTAATATCTTTTCTGCTGAAAATATATTTTACTGGTGTAAATGTTGCAAATTGCTAAGGCTAGTAATGCGCTATTATCCGGTAATCGTGATATGTCAACATCTGGTTACATGATCTGTAGACAAAAAATGCAATCTGAATTTGTTGATACTTACACATTTGAAAAATAGAATTGTCCTAAAATTTTAAGGCGTTTATGGTCAACGAATAAATAATTTGAATATTTAAAATGTTACGTATACTTCACAAGCAAATATGATTGATTCTGTCTTGAAATAAAACAGGATCGGTAATCTGATTGTTTGTTGTAGAATAAAATCCTTAGATTTAGATGCCGGCTTCCAAAAAGATGGGCATATTTATATCACAATATGGTTGCATATCCAATTTAGATTTCTTAGGTTCGATAGATTGTAATTTTGGCATAAAAACCCAAACTCTTAATTAAACATATATAAAATGTTTTGACAAGATTTGTTTCTTATTGACGGCTTTTTTTCTATAACGTGTCGTAATGTTGATTAAGAATCCATTTAAGTGCTAAATAAAATACATTTGCTGGCACATCCAGTAGTTAAAGGACTCCGAAATACTTAAGAATTGGGAGGTGTAGATACCTTGCGAATAGAAATTACACGATCTCTATTGGTCAATGATATCTGCCCCTTTAAGTAATTGACAGATGACCCCGTGTGCGAGACAGTTTGACATGTTTATGGCATGCCGCCTTCAAAAACAATCACCGCCGACATAATCACAACATGATGTCAGTAGTTGAATAGACACGCTAATCCGGAAACGAGACTCAATTAAGCCGTGAAGAGAACAAGTTCAAGTTCAAAAGATTTATTAGGCATAAACATTAACAGTTTTTTGCCCTTAACACTGCGACTGTCTGTTAGTTCAAGTCGTTTAGTGTTTAATGCGAGGAATAATGAATTGACACTTTTAGTCAGAAACTTGGTTGTTTTACAAATTATTTTCAAAAATATCATGACGCTGATGTATTATTACTAATTCAAAGAGAAAATATATTTTTCAAAAAAGAATTTTATGATAAAAAAGAAAGTTGTAGGTACATATTCCCTATTATGTTATTACAGCGAGCAATCATTTTTCCTGTTGAGCAGTCACGTGACTGGACAGGGGAAGTAACCAAATAAATTCATCGAATTATTGGAAAGGCGTATATGACAGGTTTTCTTAATGTAATTTAATAAATGATTTAATCTGACTAGACCATTATTATAAAGGCCAGAAACTGAGGTTTTAAAGGAGTATAATCAGTATTGAAGAAATATGGGTAAAAAGAACTGCCAAACTTTTAAAAGCTATTGAGTTACATTCAAATTTTGTTACAAATATCTTCAATAGACAAAATGTCTGCTTAATCTACTGAAATTCATTAAAAACTAGATGTTTTTTGTGAAAAACGCATGTCTCCCCCTGCGCCGCCCCCCCCCCCCTCCTGCGCCCAGACCCCTGTGACCTTGACCTTTGACCTACTGATCCCATATTTAATAGGGTTCTTCTACTCAATAAGGGCTATTACCCTATTTAGTTTGAATGCTCTGGGTCAAGCGGTACTCCATTAATTGACCGGATACGGTTTTTAAGTTTGAATGGTCTGGGTAAAATAGAACTCCTATTATTGAGTGGAAACGGTTTTCACTCTTCAGGCTCCAGTGACCTTGACCTTTGACCTACTGACCCCAAAAACAATAGGGTTCTTCTAATCAAAAAGGGCTATCACCCTATGAATTTTGAAGGCTGTGGGTAAAACGGTACTCCAGTTATTGAGCGGAAACGGTTTTCACTCTTCAGGCCCCTGTCACCTTGACCTTTGACCTACTGACCCCGAAATCAATAGGGTTCTTCTACTCTATCGCTATCAACCTATGAAGTTTGAAGTCCCTGGGTCAAAGGGTACTCAAGTTATGGAGCAGATACGCCTTTCACTCTTCGGGCCCCTGTGACCTTGACCTTTGACCTACTGACATCAAAATCAATAGGGTTCTTCTACTCAATAAGGGCTGTCATCCTATGAAGTTTGAAGGCTCTGGGTCAAAGGGTACTCGAATTATTGAGCGGAAACGGTTTTCACGCTTCGGGCCCCTGTGACCTTGACCTTTGACCTACTGACCCCAAAATCAGTAGGGTTCTTCTACTCAATTAGGGCTATCACCCTATGAAGTTTGAAGGCTCTGGGTCAAAGGGTACTCAAATTATTGAGCGGAAACGGTTTTCACTGTTCGGGTCACTGTGACCTTGACCTTTGACCTACTGACCCCAAAATCAATAGGGTTCTTCTACTCAATAAGGGCTTAGGGTTCTTCTACTCAATAAGGGCTATCACCCTATGAAGTTTGAAGGCTCTTGGTCAAAGGGTACCCGAGTTATTGAGCGGAAACGGTTTTCACTCTTCGGGTCACTGTGACCTTGACCTTTGACCTACTGACCCCAAAATCAATATGGTTCTTCTACTTAATAAGGGCTATCGCCCTATGAAGTTTGGAGGCTCTGGGTCAAAGGGTACTCGAGTTACTGAGCGGAAACGGTTTTCACTGTTCGGGTCACTGTGACCTTGACCTTTGACCTACTGACCCCAAAATCAATAGTGTTCTTCTACTCAATAAGGGCTATCACCCTATGAAGTTTGGAGGCTCTGGGTCAAAGGGTACTCGAGTTATTGAGCGGAAACGGTTTTCGCTCTTTGGGTCACTGTGACCTTGACCTTTGACCTACTGACCCCAAAATCAATAGGGTTCTTCTACTCAATAAGGGCTATCACCCTATGAAGTTTGAAGGCTCTGGGTCAAAGGGTACTCCAGTTATTGAGCAGAAACGAAGTGTGACAGATGGAGTGAGGGACAGACGGACAGACAGACAGGGCAAAAACAATATGTCTCCCCCAGAGGGGGGGGGGGGAGACATAATAAACCAACTATCCCCATTCTGTTCTTCCTGTACTTGGGTGAATGTTGTTAGCATCATGATAATTTCTTGATAATGAAATGAATGTTTCATACGCCCTTCGAAAAACCTAACCTTGTTGCGCAACCAATTTAGGTTACTCAAGAATAGAAGTATATGTAGCTTTCCATTGTCAAAATGGATATGGCATTTATTATAAACAATTTTACTCTATCCTCCATATACACGCCTTTATGGCATGGGTGAACAGTGCAGATCCAGATCAGCTGGCACATTCATGCTGTCTGTGAAGAATCTGCACTGTTTGCTTTTTGATTTCTAGGGTTATTTCTGACCAAAAAGGGAACAGTGCAGATCCTGATGAGATGGCACGGATGTGCCAGCTGATCTGGATCTATACTGGTCACATAATTATGCCATAAAAAGCATACATATAGAGGAAATGGTTAAACAATTCACCAATGCTGACAACAGGGTTAACCACCTTTACGATTATCTGTTTCAGGTGATGTAACTACATAGTTACCGCAAACCACTGTATCCCTATGATAAGACATGCAGTTTATTGTGTTAAACATGCAATTTCAAACTTTGTTTAAAGATAAATCATTGTTAATTTATTAAGTCCAAGCTATATAAATATCATTAAAGGCATATAAACACTAAACCTGTTATGTAGACACCAGGCACCATTTCAGGCAATCAGATGCCTGAGATTTGCAACTGGTCTCCTGATTTAGTTTTATGATCTTGAGCCCAGATGTCTTTGTCTTTTAATTGTTATTAATTTGCATTTAACTGTGAAATAATTAATATTCTTGGGATACTATTGTATCATTTAATTTTGTGGGGTTCAAATTTCGTGCAAATGACATAATTGACATTTTGCGAGGGCTGAAATTCGCGCACTTGTATTATTCTAATAAGTCTAGAAATTCAATGGTTTGATTTTGCAGGGGTTTGATTTCGCGCACTTACCCAAGTGCGAAATATGCAAAAATTGAACCACCTTGAAATATAATGATAGCACAGTACTAATTTTTTCGTGCATTTCATGAGCATATTAATTCACAAATTAAAAGCTACCACAAAATAAAGAACTGAACGAATGTGTAATTAACCCTTTCCTCCATATATACGAATTTTTACGCATACATCCGTGCCATCGGATCAGTATCTGCACTGGTTGCATTCTGGTCAAAAATAACCTAACGAATCAAAGAGTGAACAGTTTAGATTCACAGATGTGCCGGCAAAAAAGGTGTATCTGTGGAGGAAAGGGTTAATTGTTGAGATCCACAATTTTAGGAAACTATAAAAATGGTGTCTTAACGGAAAATGATGAAATTTTATGCCCAAGAATATAAGACTGTTATTTCATTTTCACTAATTTTGCTGTTTGTTACTTAATTCATCACCTTAGTGCAATAAGGGGGGTATATCTCCTTCATACATCAATGGTACAAAAAAACGTTATGCACTAAGGTGACGACTTCAGGTTTCCCATTTTAAAGAGTTTACTTTGATCACTTCAGAGACTTTATTTAAAAATCAGTGAATAAGCTAGCCCATGTGTCTATAATGTAGCATTTCCATTTAATCACTGAAAGTTCCCCACATGCCAACTATTGAAAATTTATCTTGCATAATTATAAGATTCGAAGTTCCAGATCAACAAGTACGAAGGCAGTGTTAGCAGCTGACCATAATACATGAATTATTAACTGCTGGCATCTATTTTCCACCAAAAGGCATACATTCCCACAAATGTTTTTTTTGCCATGAAATTATATATTCAATGGTTGAATTTCGCCGAAGTTTAATTTCGCACACTTTCCCATTAACACTTTCCTCCATATATATGCATTTTTACACATGTGCAACCAGTGCAGATCCAGACCAGCCGGTACGTCTGTGCCATCTGATCAGGATCTGCACTGGTCGCATTTTGGTCAGAAATAACCTAATGAATCATAAAGCGAACAGTGCAGATCCTGATTAGTTGCATGGATGTGTCGGCTGATCTGGATCTACACTGTTGGCCCACGCAATAAAGATGTGTCTATGGAGTAAAGGATTAAGAAAAACGCAAAATTTAAAACCCACGAAACATAATCATTCTGCAGAAGATTATCCGTTATAAATTTTCAACTTGAAAAACATAAAACATCCTGAAAATAGTGCCAACAGATTATCAATACCTGGATTATTGGCAGATAATCTTCAGCATTTAAAAGCATAAAACACCAGAATAAACTGGTGCCAACATTTTCTCAATTCTTGAAATTCAGCACTTTGAGCACTAGAAAATCTGCAGGCAATCATTTTACTGTGCTAACAGAGGGCCAATACATCATGGAGTGGTCTGACCTAACTCACAGAGATTACCAACCTTCTATCATTTTCAATGTCAAGTGCCCAGATATTGAACATAAATCAAAATAATGTGTAATTATGTTTCAAAACTGTTCCAATCTTGAAATGTTTCAATTTTAATCAGACCACCATCATCAGCGTTCCGGATTTATAACACAAGATAATTAGAGAGATTAAATAAGCAGCACTCTGAGTTTTTCAGTTAGGGCTTCTTCGTATGTTTAAACCCTTTCCTCCATAGATACACTTTAATTGCGAGGGCAAACAGTTTACATCCAGATCAGCCGGCACAGATCTGCCGTCTGATCAGGATCTAAACTGTTTGTTTTTTTTTATTTGTTAGGTTATCTCCGACCAA
Organism: Corbicula japonica; assembly: GCA_038501625.1. Taxonomy (NCBI): domain Eukaryota; kingdom Metazoa; phylum Mollusca; class Bivalvia; order Venerida; family Cyrenidae; genus Corbicula; species Corbicula japonica. The sequence goes on from JAZAYU010000012.1 coordinate 7,936,592, forward strand.
AATGCAGATCCTGATCAGCAACATGGATGTGCCAACTGATCTGGATCTACGCTGGTCGCACACATATAAAAAGGCATATATATGAAAAAAATGGTTAATCCCTATTTTCAATACGGACTACTATAATGTGTGTTCAGTTAGGGCAATCATCAGGACTTCAGCTGAGTTTTCTGCAAGGGCTTTCACCTGGTTTTCTGCAAGGGCTTTCACCTGGTTTTCTGCAAGGGCTTTCACCTGGTTTTCTGCAAGGGCTTTCACCTGGTTTTCGGCAAGGGCTTTCACCTGGTTTTCGGCAAGGGCTTTCACCTGGTTTTCGGCAAGGGCTTTCACCTGGTTTTCGGCAAGGGCTTTCACCTGGTTTTCGGCAAGGGCTTTCACCTGGTTTTCAGCAAGGGCTTTCACCTGGTTTTCAGCAAGGGCTTTCACCTGGTTTTCAGCAAGGGCTTTCACCTGGTTTTCAGCAAGGGCTTTCACCTGGTTTTCAGCAAGGGCTTTCACCTGGTTTTCAGCAAGGGCTTTCATAATGGTATTAAAAAAGGGCTATCATTCAGATGTTGAGTAAGGGCTATCATTCAGATGTTGAGTAAGGGCTATCATTCAGGTGTTCAGTAAGGGATATCATTCAGATGTTCAGTAAGGGCTATCATTCATTCAGGTGTTCAGTAAGGGCTATCATTCAGGTGTTCAGTAAGGGCTATCATTCAGATGTTGAGTAAGGGCTATCATTCAGATGTTGAGTAAGGGCTATCATTCAGATGTTCAGTAAGGGCTATCATTCAGGTGTTCAGTAAGGGATATCATTCAGGTGTTCAGTAAGGGCTATCATTCAGGTGTTCAGAAAGGGCTATCATTCAGGTGTTCAGAAAGGGCTATCATTCAGATGTTCAGTAAGGGCTATCATTCAGATGTTCAGTAAGGGCTATCATTCAGGTGTTCAGTAAGGGCTATCATTCAGATGTTGAGTAAGGGCTATCATTCAGGTGTTCAGTAAGGGCTATCATTCAGATGTTGAGTAAGGGCTATCATTCAGATGTTGAGTAAGGGCTATCATTCAGATGTTCAGTAAGGGCTATCATTCAGGTGTTCAGTAAGGGCTATCATTCAGGTGTTCAGTAAGGGCTATCATTCAGATGTTCAGTAAGGGCTATCATTCAGATGTTGAGTAAGGGCTATCATTCAGATGTTGAGTAAGGGCTATCATTCAGATGTTCAGTAAGGGCTATCATTCAGATGTTCAGTAAGGGCTATCATTCAGATGTTCAGTAAGGGCTATCATTCAGATGTTCAGTAAGGGCTATCATTCAGATGTTCAGTAAGGGATATCATTCAGGTGTTCAGTAAGGGATATCATTCAGGTGTTCAGTAAGGGCTATCATTCAGGTGTTCAGTAAGGGATATCATTCAGGTGTTCAGAAAGGGCTATCATTCAGGTGTTCAGAAAGGGCTATCATTCAGGTGTTCAGAAAGGGATATCATTCAGGTGTTCAGTAAGGGATATCATTCAGGTGTTCAGTAAGGGATATCATTCAGGTGTTCAGTAAGGGCTATCATTCAGGTGTTCAGTAAGGGCTATCATTCAGGTGTTCAGTAAGGGATATCATTCAGGTGTTCAGAAAGGGCTATCATTCAGGTGTTCAGAAAGGGCTATCATTCAGGTGTTCAGAAAGGGCTATCATTCAGGTGTTCAGTAAGGGCTATCATTCAGGTGTTCAGTAAGGGATATCATTCAGGTGTTCAGTAAGGGATATCATTCAGGTGTTCAGTAAGGGCTATCATTCAGGTGTTCAGAAAGGGCTATCATTCAGGTGTTCAGAAAGGGCTATCATTCAGGTGTTCAGAAAGGGCTATCATTCAGGTGTTCAGAAAGGGCTATCATTCAGGTGTTCAGTAAGGGCTATCATCAGATTCTGGGTGTTCAACAAAGGACAATCATTCAGGGGCTCAGTAAGGGCCAACATGTCATTTTTTGATGTAACAGAATTCAAAGATGCTATACATCGACATTTCGGTTTTAAAAAAAATTACAACAACGAAAAACTGACCAGCTGAAAAAAAAAACTGAAGCAGAATGAAAGAGGTAACAGCGATTACAGAAAATGCAACGAAATTAGCTCTTCTGTCTAAATCCGATGAAGTTATAAAAAAAATCTTAATATTTTTCTATAAAACTTTATGTTCTTATTTATAACATCCATAAAAATTACATCTACCATATGGTGTTCTCCTAAAAGAATTATTACACAATCCTGTTTAATGGGTTATACATCAAATCGCTAAAACAAATGAACCTCGATCGTAAATCTATTCATAACTGAACCATTGCCAGTAATATCTTCATTTCATAGCTAATAAACCATACCAGCTTCTGCTTTAAAAATCTCTTGTGGTGTTTTTTAAAGTTAATTTCTTTCACACACTTATAAGCTAGCTTGATCCAGTTAGAAACATTTCTAACCAAATAATGTATTCAGAAACTAATTAAACCTTTACTTCATAAAATTTATACGCCTTAACCCTTTCTTCCATAGATACACTTTTATTGCATGGGCGAACAGTTTAGATCCAGATCAGCCGTCACATATGTGCCATCTGATCAGGATCTAAACTGTTCGCCTTTTGATTTGTTAGGTTAGTTCTGACAAAAATGCGACCAGTGCAGAACCTGATCAGACAGCACTTACATATTTCTCAACTTATTTAGAAACTTTGTTTTTGCAAAGCCATATCCATGGCCTATATGGTAAAAATCTTATACGGATCGTCAAACCCAAGTACTAACGATTATTATCTCACAATGTCATAAATAGCAGTTTCCGATATTTGGATTTATCGGACAATATTTGGCAATGTCAAGCCAATACTGGTAACAATTCATGATCATAAATGGCAAATGATGTTTAGTCTCATCACAAATTATTATAACATCAAGAGGATTGAAGTCGGGGGATAGTGGGGGATTAATAAACAAAATAATTCCATATTAAATGGGATTGCTCCTATGCTCTTTTTAAAAATCATTAATATATGATGAAAATCTTTAATCCATATATATAAATATTGTTGCCGTAGTGCAATAATGATATATCTCCTTCATATTTCAATGGCACATACTGTTTTTACACTTATTCCTTAAATACTCCATATATACGCCTTTTATGCATGTGCGACCAGTGTACATCCAGATCAGCCTGCACATCCGTGCCATCTGCCATCAAAATGCAACCAGTGCAGATCCTGATCAGATGGCACGGATGTGCCAGCTGATCTGGATCTACACTGGTCGCACACTGGAGGAAAAGGTTAATATTGGGAAACAACCATAAAATATATGGTGTCTGATATGGAATCTGATCCCTGCCAAATTAAATGATACTTCGGCTTACCCTTTATTTCAGATCTGATCAGCCAGCGCATTTGTGCTGTCTCATCAGGATCAACAGAGTTTGCTTTTAGAATCATTAGGTGATTTCAGACCAAGATGTGACAAGTGTAGAACCAGATTAGATAACACAGATGTGCCAGCTGATCTGGATATACACGTGTCACACAGGCATTAAAACGCTTATGTATCCAGAGTAAAGGGTTTTAAAAACAAAGACTAATCGAGTCTTTCCACCAAGACATATATATTTTTACCTTCTAATTAGGCCCTTTCCTAAACCTTTTACCAAACCTTCTGTCTACAGTTCTTCAATTCTTATACCAATTACTGCCTCTGCTTTTATCACTTAACCACATTTTCTCCAACAAGTGGCAGAGACTTAAGCTACCCATAATTCATATCAATCCGGCAACAATTTGTTATTTTTCTTTCACTTCAGAAACCTGTTCTCAAGCAATACATAACACAAGTTTCAAAATAACCACCATCTGTATAGTAAGACAATAGCTACTGTCTTTTCATTATATTTCACAGTGGTTTAATTTTCGCGTAATTCACCCAGAAAAAAATTGTGAAATCAAACCCTAGCGAAATTAATGCATTGAATAATAATTCTTATAGGAAAAATACAAGTGCATGAATTGATACCGGTGAAAAATATTCATTTATATCTTTTGTGCGAAATCTGATCATCACAAAATTAAATGATACTACAGTAAAACATCCAATTCTCCAGTGATTTCCAAGCCTGCAAAATATATCTGCCAGATTGTTAATAAATTGATAGGACAAAAAACACATGGGACCTTTCAACAAAATTCTAGAAAAATTTTACAGTATCTGATAGAATGATTTATTATTTGGGCTGATTTTAAGATCAGTGTACAAAAATTATTCCACAAACTGATCGCTTTGCAACATTCAATTTATGGACACCAAAAACACAAATAAATTTTTATTTGATTGATGCCTTCATTAACCTTTTCCGCCATACAAAAAGCCTTTATAGCATGGGTGAACATTCTAGATCCAGATCAGCTAGCACATCTGTGCCATCTGATCAGGATCTACACTGGTCACTTTGTGGTCTTAATCTTATGAACCTAAAAGCAAGCAGTGAACATTTTGATAAGATAGCACAAATGTGCTAACTGATCTGGATCTAGACTGTTTGCCCATGGGATAAAAAGCAATTATCCAGTGGAGTAAATGCCATAAAATTAACCCCGAAAAAAACTAAAAACACAACAAAAGCAGAGTGCTGTCTGATCAGGATTTGTACTGGTTGCATTTTGGTCAGAAATAACCTAATGAATAAAAAAGCAAACAGTTAAGATCCTGATCAGATGGCATGGATGTGCCAGCTGATCTTGATCTAAACTGTTCACCCCCGCAATAAAGGTGTGTCTTTGGAGGAAGGGTTAAATAAATCATCAACATAATCAGCCAGCATGGACAATTCATAACAAAACAGCATAAAAACATATCCCATAAACAAACTCTTAGAATCAGGAATTACTTCACAAGCCTGGCGCAGGTAGGTTACTACCATGGAAATTCTTCTCGATGCTAACATACCTTCCTGGCAGTATATTATACAAGAAAAACTACTGTTTGATAGAACATGTCAATCAATCCATTTAGACAGATGGCCAAATCCCAAACGCCTGCTAAGTTAACTGTTCATAAACTTGTTTTTCTGAAAGATCTCTACAAATGAAAATGTATTTTACAACCATAAAAACAATAAGGGCTAATAGTCTTTTTAGAAACAATTATCAGGTCTTTCATTACATGACTTGTATATCAAGTGCCAGTTCCAGAAATTAGCAATAAAAATTTGCCATCTGAAGTGTATAATCCACCTTTCTAGTGAATAATCACTGTTTTTAGTTTGGCCAGATAAAATCCACCTTTAAACCTTTGCTCCATTGCGTATGGCTGTCATCCCATGGACAAAATGAGTAGATCCAGATTAGTCAGCACATCTGAGCTCTGATCAGGATCTGCACTGTTCCCTTATTTTTGATTCATTATGTTATTTCTTAGATCCAGACAAGACAGATTGGAACAAATGTGCTTGTTATTCTGAATCTACTCTGGTTACACGTGCCATAAAAAAATGTATAAATGGAAAAAAGGGTTTATTTGACCAAATAACCAATGCCCAAGGTTATAAAACTGAGATTGGAAACCAGTCTCAAATCTCAAGCATCTGATTGGCTGAAATGGCGACCAGTCACCATTTCAGCCAATCAGATGCTTGAGCTTTGAGACTGGTTTCCAATCTCAGTTTTATAACCTTCACTGGTCGCCATTTCAGCCAATCAGATGCTTGAGATTTGAGACTGGTTTCCAATCTCAGTTTTATAACCTTCAGTTCAGATCAATCAAAGCACAAAAAGTGACAATCTTGATCCAGGATATAACCCACATCCTAATCACTTCTCAGTAACTCAAATCCTTAGATGTAACATGTATCTTCGCTTTACCATGATACTGTGTCTAAATATTTCTAGACTAAACCAGAAAATTAGAAAATTAACCGAATTTTATACATTTCCTACATTTTATGATCTTAATGATAAACCATAATAATCTGAAATAATCTAACATTGCTGGGGTGGAATAGTTTATCTAGAAATCTCATGTGGCTATAAACTGTATGTATACTTCTGGATAAATTCCTACAGCAGTTCATTATTCTATACTGGAATATGAAAACCTTTACATCATTGATAAGAATGTTATGGCATCAGTGAACAGTAAAGATCCAGATCAGCAGGCACATCTGTTAAGTCTGATGCATATCTATACCTTCTGATCATGATCTAGACTGTTGGCTTTTAGATTTATTAGTGTATTTCTTACCAAGAAGCAAACAATGCAGATCTGGATCACACAGCATGGACAGCTGGCTGATCTGGATCTACACTGTTCACATATGTGAACCCCTTCATTGTGGAATAAAGTGTTAAGCAATGCAGTTATTTACAATACATTGAGCATAATAATCTTGGATCTTTGTTTCTGACAGAAAATGCATTTTCATAAATTTTTTCTCTCCATTCTGCAAAAAAGCATCTTTATTTCATCATAATGTGTATTGTGTATAGGTAAACATCTGACAATGTAAAGAGCATGGTGCAATTAGTCTCTCCATCAGCCCTATCTTATCACTAATCATCAAACAGTCTTGCATGTGCTACCAGCCATCAAGGCATTTTACACTTTTCTAGTGCTTCACGAACCCTAAAAATCCATAGATATACCTCTACCCTTTTCTCTATAGAAACACTTTTATTGCGAGGGCACAGTTTAGATCCAGATCAGCTGGCACATCCATGCCACCTATCAGGATCGGCATTGTTCGCTTTTTGAGTTGTATGGTTATTTCTGACGTAAATGCGACCAGTGCAGATCCTTATCAGACAACACAGATGTGCCATCTGATTTGGATCCACACTGGTTGCACATGCGTAAACATGCATATATATGGAGGAAAAGGTTAAATTGCATGGGTGATTTTCTGATTATCTGGAATGCTGATCTAATCCAGATCTACACTGTCGCTTCTCAGTCAGGAATAACACATTTGATTGTAGTTTGATCAGAAAGCACAGATGTGCTGGCTGATCCGGATAAACTGTTCACCAATTGGATACGACTCATATCCTATGGAATAAAGGGTTGACCCATGCAAACATTTATATGACCACCATATTGCAAGGCAAACATTGTTCATCGTAGATAAAAAAGATAACCATTTCCAGTTTGGTTTATTCTCATTCATGGAAATCTAAAAATACTTACAAATCAGTATTTCATCATCCGTCTGTTGCTGTCCGATACATTCGAAGTTGAAATCCATCAAATTGTTCGAAAACTGCTTCTGAGCTTTTGACAGATCTGAAACAAACGAAAGGTTTCTTCTTTGAATCATTGTGCCAAGTTAAGGCAAAGGAAATGTGTGGTATGTATCATTGATACAAAGTTATTATCAGGGGAATTCTTTTTGATCCATGAAAATACAAGAATACGTTTTCAAGTCATGAAAATAAAAGACAAGTTTCCAAATCATGAAAGTATAAGACATCTTTTCAGTCATGAAAATATTTGTACAAGACATGTTTTCAAGTCATGAAAATATTAAACATAATTGTTTTCAAATCATTTAAATGAAGGATGTGTTTTTTCAGTCAAAATATACAAGTCATGTTTTCAAGTCATAAAAATACATTATGTATTTTTTTTCCAATCACAAAAATAAATGACATGTTTCGGGTTAGAAATACAAAATGCCTTTGCCAGTCAAAAAATACAAGACATGTTTCCAGTCATGAAAATACAAGATGTGTTTTTACATGAAAATACAAGATGTGTTTTTACAGTCACAAAATTACAAGACATGTTTCAAGTCACAAAAATACCAGATGTGTTGTCCAGTTAAAGAATAGAAGACATGTTTCCAGTCATGAAAATAAAAGATGTGTTTTCCAGTCAACAAATACAAGACACATTTTCAAGTCATTAAAGTAAACATCATTGTTTTCCAGTCACGAAAAAAAAAGAGCAATACAATGTTTCCAGTCATGAAAATACAAGACATGTTTTTAAGTCATAGAAAATACTTGTCATTTTTTCATTTCAAGAAATAAACAACATTGTTTTTCACTAATGAAAATAAAAGATAGGTTTCTAGTCATAAAAAATACAAGAAAAGTTTCCAGTCATAATAATACAACATGTGTTTTTCAGTCATAAATATACAAGACCTATTTTCAAGTCATAAAAATATATACACTGTTTTTCAAGCCATAAAAATACCTGTCATATTTCAAGTCAGTAAATCACAAATGATGGACAGATGCTCATTCACGTTCAGAAAAACCAGTCTCAAATCTCAAGCATCTGACTGGCTGAAATGGCAACCAGTCACCATTTCAGCCAATCAGATCCTTGAGATTTGAGACTGGTTTCCAGTCTCAGTTTTATAATCTTGGGACCTATACACCGCAATCCAGAAATCCACAAAATTGCCTGGAAACTCCTTTCCTGTGCTTTTGCCAAATCTTAAATGACTAAAAAACAAAAATCTTGTTATGTTTGATTACAAAAAAGTCTGTTGCAATGAGAGAGTCAGAGCATGAATCAATATATTTGGGATACAAATCTAAATGCTGTGCAGCAATAAATGGATTGCGTAAAGGAAACAATAAAATCAAGCACTGCATTCTTGCACTGAATTACGTCGACATGCACTTTTTATATCATTTTACTGGATCACACTGACATAATAATAATAAAAATTATATCTGTAACTACATTGTACAAGGCTGAGAAATCATGAAATATTGAATATTTAACCATTTCCCCATTTTACAGGATTTATCACATGTGTGACATGTGCAGATCCAGATCAGCTGAAACATCTGTGTTGTCCAAGGATTTCAATAGATGCAGATTCTTGCATTTTGATCTGTTTTGTTCAAATGAAGACTATCTATTTCAACCAGTCAGATGCTTGAGATTTCATACTGGTCTCCAGTTTCTGTTTTATGACCTTGGGCAATGAGACTGGTCTCTACTTTCAGTTTTATGACCTAGCTCAGGACTAAAGATTATAACTTGAGAAAGGAGATTGGAGACCAGTCTTGAGTCTCAAGCATCTGATTAGCTGAAATGACCACCAGTAGCCATTTCAGCCAATCAGATGCTTGAGATCTGAGACTGGTGTCCGGCTCGAGTTTTATAATCTTAGGACCAGCTAATTTACAAGTAACTTCAAACTATCAATCTCTTAGACTACAAACGATAACAACATTTTTACACAGTTTTACTGCACTAGTTCATACTTGAAATAAATGGCCTCAAGATATATTATTATAAAATTACAATAACACTACTTGACAGTAAAAATTATTAATTAATTTACAAAAGTTTTAACAATGATAAATATATCCATCAATGTCTGCATTGTTTTGAGATTACATGCAGATTAAAGATGATGTTGTTTGTTTGACTGGGTTAAACCCAGTTTTATTAGCAATTTCTCAAATGGAAATGGCATTCATTTAAATTACCCCATCCATGAAGATAGACACTGTCAAGTTTGGAAAACCAATATCAATAAACTTAGCAGGGTGAAGTTCAAGGGGCAAAAATCACTTCTAACATTCAACGTCATTTACCCATTATTCTATCTATACAGGTTTATTGCATGTGCAATTAGACTAGATCCAGATCAGCTGTCACATCTGTGCCATCTGATCTGGAGCTGCGCTGTTTGCTTCTTGATCAGAAATAACTTATGAATCAAACAGTGAACAATGTAGATCCTGATCCGATGGCACAGAGAACATCTGTGCTGTCTGATCTGGATCTACACTGTTAGCTTTTAGATTCATTATCATAAGGTTATTTCTGACCAAGAAACAAACTGTGGAGCCAGACTGCACTGATGTGCCAGCTAATCTGGATATACACTGTTAATCCTAATGATAAAAGCCATATCTCTGGAGTGGGTTAACCTTATTTA
>JAZAYU010000012.1:7947011-8082174 GCA_038501625.1 Corbicula japonica
TGTAGTAAAGGGTTAAATTATGAAATCTGAAATAAAGATATCTAATTTCAACAAAGGATTTTTGTGAGCTAATGCTACCTACCGGGTCTGTAGAAGATTTAGGGAAATTTTCAATTGGTAAGGGGTCGCTGGAATCCCTGTGGAAGTTTTTAATCCACTTTGCACGCCACGTGCTTGTTTGAACCTTTTTACAGGATCCTAATGTTCCATCGTGTTGCAGTTTATAACGCAGCATTGTAAACCCGACAGGAATATTGCCTGGTGAAAATGGAACACTTTAGACACTATGGGCAAAAGGGGAATGGGTAATGCAGGAAGACTCATCAGTAATCGCCAAAAATTATATAAAAATCGATATTTTCCAGTGATCAATACTTATTAAGAGATTTTTCACATATCAAAATTTTATAAAGTAGATATTTTATAAATTATATATTTGACACATGACCGTCAAATTATTAATAACGTTTGAACAGAATACAAAAAAATGCCGATGACTATATTGATTCACAGTCAAGTTGATATGGATAACGTACAACAGAAATAATAAAAAACTGCCGATTGCCATATTTATAAATAAATTTATATGTCACATGACTTTAAGTTATCGATAACGTACAACAAAATACAAAAAAGCCGATTACCATATACATGTATATAAATTATTTTTATGTCACATAACTGACCAGTAATCGATAAAGTAAAACAGAATACAAATAATGTCGATTACCATATTTATAAATAAATGTATGTCACGTGACTAACAAGTTATCGATAACATACTGTACCTCGCAGTAGATAGTTGTCCTCTTGATCACCGATGGAGACGTGTACTTTCACCTCGGTAACATAGTAGACCGCAGTGATCAAAAAGATCCTGTCTATGTTGATGAAACCTGTATTTGAAAATAGTGCATGTGGTAGACAATGTGAACCTGTCGTATACAACAATAGCCCCATCCACACCCCGCCGCCGAAATGATTATTGCATGGACCTCGCCCATGACCTTGATGTGACAGTGATCTTAAGATTTTGGTGAGGTCAGTTTGTTGTTGTTTTTCTTTATAAAATCGAAATTATGACGGAAAAATATGAAGCAGAAACAAAACTATACCAAATGTTAAGTAATTGTATGTTAAAATGAGTTAAACGTCATAGGCAACATGACTTTTTTAAACACTGTGACCTTGACCTTTCAGAGTTTGTAGTGCTTCTTGCCTTTCAGCAGCAGTACGTGAAATTTGTTCCAGATAATCAGCTTTAATTTCCAGAGAAAATAAAAAGATAAAAAACAGTAATATTGTTTTATAGTGCACGATGGTGCAAAAAAGAAGTGCTGTTTTGTCGATGTTCAGTCGAATATTAATAGCAAACATTTGATATTTGTCATTTAAATCAAACATTACAATTACTGGGTGTTCCGGTATAAAATGCCACAGGGGCTATATTAATTTTATAAAAAAAGACATAAACCAAGTTTTGCAAACCTTTTCGTAACAGATCGACCATCATATCCCCAGCTTTTGGCTCGTACTCCATGGCGCATTTCTGACAACCCCACATCTGAACCGTCAAGGTCTTTTTGACCCCGAACTTCATGTCCGATTCGAAAAACTCGTATGCCTGGTTGAGCCGATTTTCCGTGTCCTTTTTCACACTGCCCAGTCTTTAATGGTAATCGGTGTTTTAACTTTTTTAAATGTTCTATTTTAATCAGGATTAAGTTAACAAAACATATGGCATCTCTTCAAAATAGACGAAAAGGGAACTTTGAAAGCCACCGAACCCGACAAACATGAAAAAGTTGCAGGCTGGATTTGATTGAGCTTGTTCATGGGCAGTAATGGAAATGCATATTACTGCCCTCGCCGCCTAGCCGCAGGTTGAGCGCAACTCAATATTTACACCAAAAACAGAATAATTTCAAAAAGTGTTTGTATGGCGTAAAAATAAAACTGGCGAGGCAAAATGTATTTACCATATTTTAAGATTGTTAACCTACTATTACGTGGAATCCCTGAATACTTGTTATGAGTTTTTCATCGCACTAATTTCGGAGTAGTTTTAATTTAACTTATGCGAATGTACGAACAATTTAAACATTTTCTTAGGTTCCATGGTGTGCTTTTAATTTCCCATGTTTACCGCGGATTTTTGTGTTTACGCTTTCTAGGTTGAAGGTTATAAAGCTGAGATTGGAAACCAGTCTCAAATCTCAAGCATCTGATTGGCTGAAATGGCGACCCGTCGCCATTTCAGCCAATCAGATGCTTGAGATTTGAGACTGGTTTCCATGCTCAGTTTTATAACCTTGGGACCTAAAGTAAGCATCATTGTGGTAGAAGTAAATCAAATACAATAATAGCATTATGTTCAAGCCAAATACAAAACTGGGATTATTATTGTAATATAGTTGGATTTTTTTAAATATTTTCAAAACGATTTCTCTACTCTTTATCATAATAATCGCATATACTGATCTAACATTTTTTTTAGATCTTAAGTCTGGGATTATTTAATAATGCAAGGGAAATAAATCGTGAAATCTATTCAGTATTGTAAACAACATTTACTTACCTTACATTTAGATGTTTTTATTCCTTCTAAACACTTATGTTGTCGGGAATAATATTACAACGACGTTTCGTGAATTTGATTTGCAACATCTCGGTTAAATGTTTGAAACCATATCTTATTACCCAACCATTGTTATATTTTGCTTTTCTCAAATGTATTATGTTGACTATAAAGTGTATATTTACACGGCTTTTAGACCATGCGTGTACCTTTTCATGAGATTGTCGTCGACAGTGACAAAATTTGACAGCTGGCCTGCTGACAGGGCGGAAGATTGAATCCCAGTAAGCTTCTCTATTCTCGTCCGTCTTCCTTTCAGTATCACGTGACCAAGATCAAAGCTAGCAGCATCTCTCAGAAACGGAACCGGAAACACGTTTTCTCCTGTTATGGAATTGAAGACGGGAATTAATTTTTCGTCAATATCTTCATTTTAACCGCCCCCCCCCACCCCCACGCAAAAGAAGTTTGTGGGGGTATTCAAGAACCAAGCTCGTCGTCCGTTTGTCCATCCGTCCGTCCCTCTCATCCAATCCTGATTTTGATTTTGTATCCGGTTGTTATCTTCGTTATTTAAGATTGTATTTTAAAATAATGTGGCAGAAGTGGCAACCATTTTATGAGGATGTGTTGCGCATCAGTTCCTACTTAGAAAGTCAAGGCCAAATTCTCTCTCTCTAATCTTAGTCAGTTTTGCTATCATTTTAAGCTTAACTGATGTTTGTACGTGTCCGGTCCATATCTTTCTAATGTATGTTAAATTTTAAAAATTAAATTAAACAATTTTAAACATTAAACTTATTTATATTAGAGTGTTTTTGTTAATTGTATCATAATGGCCTTTTCGTGCAGGTTCAAAATTTCAAATCAAGGACCCTGTTGGAAATTTAGGACCGTGTAAATAAGCAATAAGGCTTTAACAGGTTATCCTTTGTTTTATATATTATATTATGTCATGCTAAAATTATGTTGTTCTGTGCTATATAAGCTAATTGCGATATTTGTTATATTATGATATACAATGTATATATATATATTATTACACGAATAAATTTATCTTTCATTTTTGAAATAATGCTGTCCTGTTTTCTTTCTTTGCTTTGTTATTGTAATAAGGTTTGAGTGTATTTAAGATTTTCGTTTGCTATTGAGGTATCTGGAAAGAAAAACGAAAATAATTTACATCCTTATCACCCCATCTATTCAAAATCGTCCAGTTGTGAAAAATCTGCCAGGGCATATTTAATTTTGCGCAGCCGAATTTTAGGGCAAACGCTATAAATGACATTTTTGCGATGATATTAATTCGCGCGGAAGTATTATTACTTTAAGAAAAGCAGTTTCATGCAAAAAAAGCGATTAGGTGAAATTTAACGCTTTTTACTTAGCACAAAACACGCGAAAATTAAACACTCGCGTAATGTAATGATACCACAGAAAATTGTGAAAAAGTGAGTTTCTTAATGCATGCGCCAAATCAACAAGACTTTACATATTTTAGGGCGAGGTATTAGAATTCTAACTTTACCCATCAACTGTATGGCGACCACGTCTCGGACCTTCTCCCACGCACTCTCTGCATTGCACGTCTGAAGCTGTTTGAACAATTTTGCGTCCATTTTATTATTTTATTGTGTTATAAGTGAAGGGAGAGTGCCATGCTGGCTGCTTTACTTTTGACGTTAGAGACGTACGTTTCTTAGCAACGTACGTGCGTCACTTTAAGCAACATGGCGTGAGCGCGTCGCCGCCGTGAATTTTGTTTTAGGAATATATAACAAAGTATATAGTGTAGAATAAATGAATAAATATCAAGCATTTATTTTTTTAAATTTAAATCCAGTTAAAAATCACTAAGCTCGTTACCTAAAAATCTTATTTCGTTTCATGACGTCACAGACGTTGTCACGTGTTGCGACTTGGTTACGTCGATTACGTTAAACTCGATGGCAGTTCAGAAATAAGTGATAATGTTTTCACCGGGAGCGTGCTTTGGGGGCCGTTCACCGATTTGCAAACTCCAAAGATTCTATGATTTATGGTTAGATAATCTTGTTATTTACAAGAACCATCGTGGTCGACCCCATGACAACGACGTAAGTCTGTATCCAGTGGAAAACGTGGACATCCACAAGGTTTGGGAGGTTTTCCGCCAACAGCTTATTGACGAATGCTTCAACAAAGGTTTGTTCAATGTTGTTTTTTTTATTCGCTGTATATCCAGTTAACACTTTATGGGCTAAAATGGAACAGTCTTAGGGATAATTGGAGTGATTCTAAGATATGAAAAACCAATTTTTGTATAATAATAAAGCAATTTTTGTATAATAATAATAATAATAATAATAATAATAATAATAATAATAATAATAATATATCTTTATTTTTATGAAGACACTTTCGAACACACACTCACACGACCCCACAATAAGAGCAACGACTTTTGAAAACCCAGTCGTCCGTACAATTATAAACCATCTGGCTATGAACCTGTTATATATAATAGAATAGTACGCAACCGGTCTTGGATAGAATGTTCCCCATTAGTCAGTTCTAGGGCACAGTTTCAACCGACCAGTGCCCAAGATCATAAAACAAAATCTCGAGGTCGATCTCTAATCTCAAGTAACTTATTGGCTGAAATGACGACTAATTGCCATTTCAGCCAATCAAACGCTTGAAATTGGAGACTGGTCTCCAGTCTTAGTTTTATGATCTTGGGCCCAGATTGCTGGGATCTGAGACTCTAGTCTCGGTCTCTAATCTCAATTTTATAACCATTTTACCTGCTGGTCTTAACGGTTATAAAACTGAGAATGAAAACCATTGCCGAATTTCAAGTTTCCGATTGCTCAGTTCTGAGACTGGGCTTAATTTCAACCAATCACTGAATCAGATACATGTATATGATACTTTGTTAAAACAGTATAACTCAGTTTGTCAAAGGTACTCTTATACTAGGCCAGCATACCCCAAAATAGCATCAAGGTGTGAAGAAATTGCAAAAGAATTGATTGTATGTTTTTTTGTTAGAAGAACATGCCTACTTTAAAGGACAAAAAGTTGCAATTTCAAAACTGATGTGAAATTTGAAAAAAAAAACGCGTTTGAACTGACTGACCGATAAAAATCTGCAAATTTTGAACATATCCATTTTTGGATAAAATGAAAGCATTGATAATAGTTTTAATAAACCTTTCGTCATAGAATGCTGGAGAATGTCGTTATTGAACTTGTAAATGTTCAAAACTTGCCACAGTTTTGCATGAAACTGGTTTCCATCTTCTGTTTTATGATCTTGGACAAAGACTGAGCGCAGCCTCATAACTGGTCTGAAGGTTATTAAGCTGAGATTGGAAACCAGTCTCAAATCTCAAGCATCTGATTGGCTGAAATGGCGACTGGTCTATTAAACTGAGTCTTGTACGAAATCACCGAATGTTAACATAAGAATCAATTTGTTGGTCTTTCTCAGGCAGTCGCACAAAATGGACAGCTGTACCGTACCTAAATGTTGCGGACAGTCCGTGTGAACCTGGCAGCGTGATCTTGGTAAAGAACAGAAAGTTCAAAGACAAACTCGCCGGCAGATCAAATGTGGCGTTCTTCGCTGGATCAAATATGGATTATGTTTACACTAGGGGTACGTTTTGGAGTGTTTTCTTGTGTGGATAGCATATAGTTATGCATGCTTGTGTAGTGCAATGATTTCTGTGAATATAATTGTGACGCGCCATGTAAAATTGGTACTGATTGATTTTGAGATAAGTCTAGATCCGGATCTAATTGCAAACTTCCATGGTCCGAATGATACGATGAGCGTGTCCACATAGTGCTTCTTATCAGTATTTTCATGAATGCCCTCTCCCTCCGGCTATCACGCCCCATGCCCCATCTCCCCGCCAACAATTTTCAGTCTTCTAGCCCAAGCCCGGCCCTATCCCAAAACACGGACCCTCCCTCACACCCGACGAGCACTCTCATATGCCCGATCCTCATGCTCATTTCCCTCCCACCACGTATCTGTTCTTTACTTTTGCGCGAATCTTTGAAGTTGTGAAGAGAAGTTTCATCATTCATTTTATTCTCAGAATTTAATTTAAAAGTTTGTCAATGCGTTTTATTTGTATGAAATGCAGATGTTTCTTAATACACTCTATTTATATTTATATTCCAAACAGCAATGATGTTCACTTCTGAAAACAAAGAAAACCGCGTACCTGACAATCAATTCCTCTTATATCGATCTACCAAGGCGACACGGAAACTCTTCTAATGTTACGTCGCGGGAAAAGGTACCTTCGGACAGTTGACGTCAATCCTTAAAATGACGTCCTTCTGTTGAACAAATGACATTTATTATTATGCATTTCGTGGTAAAAATACCATTTTTTGTCAAAATGTGTAACAAAGTCACGTTTTAGTTATGAAAAAATAAAAGATAGTTGTACGTTCATTCTTAATATAGTAGCAACTAAAATGTTACAAAATATGACCTAAGGTACCTTTTCCCGTGGCGTGCCCCATGATTATATAAATTGCACTTCCTAATAAAGACCCCCCCCCCCCCCCCGTCTTTGAGACCGTCTAATACTGGCCCGGTTTACAGTTTTTAAACTATTTTCAAACCTGTAATAACGATCATCCAACTGACATTCACAAAGGTAGTCTTTATTGCGGTGTGTCACTGTACCACAGTTCAATAACAATCACAACCTCATGCTTGAAGTATTATTAAATTTTGATCATCCTGCAATTTAAATTCATTGTTAAAATGATTTGCATCAAATTGTTTCCAAATTTGAGT
Organism: Corbicula japonica; assembly: GCA_038501625.1. Taxonomy (NCBI): domain Eukaryota; kingdom Metazoa; phylum Mollusca; class Bivalvia; order Venerida; family Cyrenidae; genus Corbicula; species Corbicula japonica. Next base: position 7,954,397 of record JAZAYU010000012.1, read on the forward strand.
TAGTGTGATCGACCTATAAACCGAAGCTGGTCTTTTTAGTGAGGCTTCGCTGTATTGCTTCTTTCAAAATTTCAAAACCGATTAAGGGAGTTAACTACTCCGCGCAAAAATGGATTGTCAATACGAGTTAATTCCCTTGGACGCTATCTGGAGTGGTAAGGGTGTTAACTACTACGCGCAAAAAATGGATTGTCAATAGTTCATCGGACGATATCTGGATGTACGGCTGAAATAACGGGACCACATATTTTAATTTATTTCTTTGAGACAGCTACACGGGGGTGGGGGGGGGGGGGGGGGGGGTAGAGTTCGGCTAAAATATCGAAACGAAATCCCATATTTTAATTTATTGATAATTACATTACTAACATTTCGCACAGAGGAAATAAATCACATTTTCGCGCGGGAATAAATTCGCGTAGTTGTATTATTCCAATAAATTTAGATTTTCAATGGGTTAATTTCATTGAGGTTTGATTTCGTGCAATTTACCTAGCGAGATATACGCGAAAATTAAACCCCCGCAAACTAATAATAATAATAATAATGATGATGATGATGATGATGATGATGATGATGATGATGATGATGATGATAATATTATTATTATTTATTTAAATAAGGTAACTTATTAAGCACATTAGCATGATTTTTTTCAAAAAAGGGCTTCTGTAACAAGTCATTCTAAAACACCTTTTTTAGATATAGAAGAAGGATCGTCCGCACCACCAATTCAGGTTAAAACATCAGCTACAAATTTGCAGCGAGACTATTTCCGTGTGTACCAGTCTAAAGATTCAGAGAAGGCAGTGATTATATCCCTTGTTATGGAAGATCGAAGGGACATGCTTAATCCGGGGGACTTCGAAAAAGTTCGAATGGACATCGACATTTTTGGTAATTTGAAGTTTTAATTTATACATGTATATTTGGCAACTGTCAAGACTGAGAATTTTGTTAAAGGGGCGTTAGTCCTGTGGGTGTCCAACCAAAAAATTGTAGTTAACCTATTGTCACCAAACTTGCTTTATATGTAGCTCTGCTTGGAGTTACACCGAAAAGGTCAAGGTCAATATTACGAAAATAGAAATTTGTTGTCTGGCGAAACTGCGAAAGTCGGAAGCTCAATGTCAGTTGTAGCTTTGGATTATAGTTTTATGTCACTCAAGTCTAGTTCAAGGTCACTGTAACTAAAAATAGAAAATCGGTGTCCTGTCAAAAATTAGGCCTAATCATCGTAATAAAATCGTTGTTTGACAAGTCGATTTACAGGACAGATAAGGATTTTATTAAGGACAAAAGGTCAATTTCATTGCAACAGACTTACCTATAACATAATTAGCCAAGTTGCTTCTTTAATCAATACAATTTTATATTATTTGTGTATTTTGTAGAAAAAGTTCTACTGGTAATAAAAAATGTGATCTTGCATAAAACACTTATCTGTTTTGTATTTATTATTAGAGGACACTGGAATCAAAAACAGGTATTGTTATATCGTCACCAACGTCCTGACGGCCAGAAGCGTCAAGCTGGAGATGACCCAAGACGGTGACATCTTTTACGAGCTAGAATACAAGGCAGTCCCTATCTGTTTCCAAGCAACCAAAGTCCGCGTGATCTTCGACACAAAAGGAATGTTGGAAAAAATAAAACCAGTAAAGGGTATACTGGATTTAAATTTTCGAAGGAAAAGAATCGTGGATCCGCTTCTGAACGCGTTCATGCCAAATCAGAACAGACTGAGTAAGACTCTTTCTTTCTTTCTTTCTTTCTTTCTTTCTTTCTTTCTTTTTTTCTTTCTTTCTTTCTTTCTTTCCTTCTTTCTTTCCGCTAAATGCATAATAAGCAGTGTCATTTGCTCAACATTTTGAAGGAATGAAGTCAACTTTCTTTGAAAACACGAGTATGCATGACATTGCTAAAACCTTATCTCATATGTAATATGTTTCTTTAGACACAATTCTTTATAAATCGTAATCAATTCAAATACGTACTTGTAAAACTAATACAATTTGCTTACGTACATCGCGTAATCGGATTTTTTACATTGGATACATTTTTTTTTCAAATTTACTATCTTAGGTGAATCAAATATATTTCTGGATATCCGAATATTCATATATTTTATTATTTAAATATCAAATGTGTCACTGTATTTTTTTTTCTACAAATTATCGGTTTCCTGTATTCGCAGATAATTTTGGTGGAGACTGCCCGCCCATCATACCCATAATCCTTCCATTACCAATACAGTCCTTCCGCCCAAAAATCCTTCCGCGTCAGGACCGCCCGAAAAACGAGGTCGTATGGTACTTCTCAACGGAAGCGGAACTTCGGTCCATTCAGTATAACTTCAACCAGGATCCCAGATTAAATCGGCTCTTAGGGTCTGGATCGGTGACACCCGAAGACACTGATGATGAAACCGACGATGACGATGACGTATCAGAAGGTGACGACTGCGACTCGAACGGCGTCGGTCATCCGTACAGTTTTTATCCCCAACCGGAAATTCGTTCTTATGATATCCAGGATTAATCTTTTTAGATTTTATTCAGCGAAGCTTTGGTTATAGGAGACAATAAAATGTTTAATTATCAATAAATCGTAATTTTGCTTTGGCTAATTTACCTATATTTAAAGACGACCGCGGTTGTTCCGATTTCACAACGTTATGATTTTTACATAGCGCACCGTTAACATTACAAAATCTCAATCGGCCAACTCTTTAGTTGACTTAAGACCAAAATGGGTTGATTAACATGTATTATTTTACAGAGAAAGTCTCTCTCTTGGCAACTACTTTTAGACATTTACATTTTCTGTTGACAAAACAACCATTACAATATGTAAACTGTGCAAAAGGTGACTACGTAAAGTTCATTTCATTGTGAAATTGGAATCTTCCGCAATAGTCTTTCAATTTTTAGAGAAAAAAATCCACTGAAATACATACAGATGCATTATGTTTATAATAATGCCATCCTTTGCGAAATTAATATCATTATTTCACGAGAAATATGCTCCTCCTTTCTTAGGATAAGGCTGACCTTTATTATCAATCTTTTGTCGAAATTGGGTTAGGATCCCGATACGGGTCACTTTGTCAGAGAACGCTCAATAAAAGCTATAGCTTAAAGGTCACATATCTGTCCGATCGTATGTGCGCCGGATCGTGTGAAATCAACATTGACTTGATGGTAACATCAAATTCGTCCATCGTATCTACGGATGGGTTACTTTTTACAAGTTTAATTTCCGGTATATCTACGCATGTGCGGGCAAGTAAATATGGCAGCAAATCAAGTTCTTCAATAGCGTCTGTGTATCGTCCATTTACTGCTTTGTACCTTTTCATTGCATCCATAGAATCAAACAGTGCTTTATATATATGCCATTTCTCAAATTTAAATTTCTTGTCACGCAAATTTCTTTTAAATTGAACCAGACCCCATCGATCTTGCAGTTGAAGATTTATGGCGTCGGATGGTTGCCATGACCACCAGTCAGGCTTCGAACCGCTCACCTTTTGGTAGTTTCCATTTGCAGCATCAAGCTTGTATTCAGCCCTGCCAAACTGCATAAACCAAGCTTCATTGTCACGTGGCATGTGTTGAGGTCGCTGTGAACTTTCTGCAAGATTTCGGAAAGACAGGGACATTTCAACCGACCAGTATTTATCATCGTCACCGGGCGTGTTTACCGTTCCTTCTGCGTAAACTCCTTTCTGAGCGTCAGGATGCCACAGTTTCTGTTTAACTTGCACACCTGGGGCATCCCAAGGCGACTTGTATAGAAGCTGGTCCATCATGGTTCCGAGGACGTTGATTTGAATCTGTTTATAATTAAACATGGAACCGTCAACATCCATAAATACTTCGAAATCATTTTCCTGGAAGACCTGTGCGTCCTGAGTTGTAAGTGTTGCCCACAAATTTGATTCTTGTATGTATGCCCCAACATACAATCTGTCGTTGTCCCAACGTATTTTGAATTTGGTGTCTAAATAAGGTTTCGGATACACTGTGCTTCGAATGTCTACAAAGTCTTCACTCCAAGGAACCTATGCAAAAAGAAGTTACATATTTGATTAAGATGCAGAAATATAAAGAAGGAATAGAAATTTTAAAAAGATGTTTATCAAGAAATGACAAAAATGTTATGAAGTTGCTTGTCTATATTTTGTATATTTTTAGTAAATTAACGCGTTTATTTAGTCAGATTTGTTTGCGGATATGTGGCTTTATTTGTTCATTGTCTTTTAAAGTTTGTTTCCGCTTTGAAAAAAGCAAAATTTGGAAAGTCTATTGGAATCAACTATTGATGAAGTTTTGTTAGTTCTTTTCACAAGTAACTAAAAAATGCGAAATTTCCCATGCACCGGAGAAATATATCATTGAAGCAATGCATTATTTAGAGAGGGGGATCTATTACTAGTATATGTATCAAACCAATATGAACGTGTTGTATGCTTGGTTAGAGATGGGTGGGGGATGGATCCGTCAACGGTCTGTTTCAGTCCAAGAACTTGGGTAATCGGAGAAACTGAACAAAGATATTGATTAAGTTCAAAATCATTTGTGACAAAAAGTTCTTAAGAAAATATAACAAATCTACCCATTTCCTCCATACATACGCCTTTAATCTCAAAGGTGAACAGTGTAGGTCCAGATCAGCCAGCACATCGGTGTTGTCGGATCAAGATCTGCGCTGTTCGCTTTTTGGTCAGTAATAACACAATAAATCACTGAGCGAACAATGCAGATCCCGATCAGACGGTATAGATGTGCTGGTTGATGAGGAACTACATTGTTCAACCATGCTATTTAGGCATATAATATATGGAGGAAAAAGCTACCTCTTTCCAGGCATCATCATCAAGCTTCCCGTCTACGTTGATTGTCTTGCCGTTCAAGTGATAGGCAACATAATTCCGAGGTAATCCGAAACTCCAGCAGTCTTCCGGTCTGTGCACGCATGCCAGCTTTTCGCTATGTCTCTCAACATACCGATCAAAGTAGAGTTTTCCGGATGGGGATTTAATGGCCAGGTCGCTGCAGGTCGTTCTTAGTGCGTCTGAAACAGACTCTGATACTTGCTTATCCGTCTGTCCGCGACCTGAGAAATATCCGATTATTATTCCTATTGCAAAAAGAAATATAGTTACCACAGCACATATCAGTAAGGTTTTTCTAGTTTGAACATCAACAATAATGTAGCCCGCCATAATTAATTTGTATTCAGTTAAGAATTATGATAGATCTGTTTACTTAATATATAGCTCATTACCATTCTACTTATGTCCCCGGCACTTATTCCGGTGACAAAGGTCAAGCGATTGTGTATTTAATTAGGCAATGATGACAATTACCTCCTTTTACAACCGTGGCTTTAACACACTGAAAAAATTCCGCGACGCATCGCCGTTTTCTGGAAGGAGGCTGAGTTTTCTGGGTGTGGCGATTTCTGATACGCGTATTTCACTTTATTTGAAAGTTTGATAGCTAAGCCGTAACGATTTTCATTTGAAACGACGATCTGAAGGCACGATTTCACAGTAAATTGCATCGCATAAGCGTCAAAGAACCAAAGGCCGAAATATTGCGCCTGCGGCCGCGGCTAATGCGGCCCCAGCTCCTACGCGCCTGCATAGATATATATAAGATATTATAGATATTTGTTTTACAAGTGTAAGAAAAAAATCAAATGACTGAGAGATCTGACATTGCGTAAAGCATGGAAATAAAGCAAAACTTAACACATACTTTAGATGTACTTATATTCGTGGACCTAAATTTTCGCTTTTTTTTTCCGAAAGACACCACTTTCGTGGGTACCTAAATTCGTGGATCTTAATGTTCTTAAAAACTACGTTTAAGTTCAATTCCTCATTTCGAGGTGGTTTTAAAATTCGTGGATCGATCTTCCAACGAAATCTACTAAAAATAGTACCTCGCGAAAATTAATGATTTCACAGTCTATGAGTTTGATATTTGTACACGTAAATCAATTCAAATCGATTATCTTGGAGATAAAGAACAAAAACTGGGAAAAAGATCGTCCTTCACGCATCGAGGAAGAAACCATCTGTTTTCAATTATGGAAGCAGTGATTTTGTTTAAAGACTATTGCTGTAAGTTCCGATTTCACAACGTTATGAATTAAACGAGTTCACCGTTTACATCAAAATCGAAATTGTTGAAAAGAGACCAACATAGGTTGATTCACAAGTACTATTTAAGGAAGAAAGTCTCTACCTTGCCAATAGATCTTGCAATTTTGATTTTACTGAAACAAACAATAATAATAAAGGACGTAACATATGTAAACGGTGCTCATATAAAATTCATAATGTATAAAATCGAAAATTACCGCGATTATCTTTAAAGATACATGTATAGCGTCTTTTAAAAAATATTGCCAATTACTACTCGTATGTCAAAATTTCATATGAGAAGTTCCTCGCTTTACACAAAACGAAATTCAAAACGAGAAGCAGGTGAAGATCAAAGATCAAACCCGATTCCATTCCTAGGTTTTTGTTATTTTCGAATTTTTACATTTTACTTGAACATTAAATATGCCAAAAAATGAACGATTTTAACTATCCACACCAAACTTTAAATGTTGGTAGTCTATGCTATGACCTTGAATGGTATTATATTTCAGAATACTTGGATCAAGGTCAATGTCACCGTTAGTAAAAACAGAAATTCCATGTCTTGACAACTTCAGACTTGTTTGAGACATTCTCAGCAAACTTGGGTGTTCGTTAGCATATGATCAAACCTTGCTTGGAATTTGTAATACCTTGGCCCGAGGTCAATGTTATTGTTACTTAAAAGGAAATTGATTGTTCGGACGATAACTTTAAAACTTGTTTGAGCTACCCTCAAACTTGGAATTCAGATTGTGTCGAGTCAATTTTTGGGTCTGTATTTGAGAAACTGGTTCAAGGTCAATGGCCCGGTTACCTAAAATAGAATTAGAAATTCCTTGTCCAGACAATTTTGATCGAAACTTTGTGCGACAATATGTCCAGTAATCTTCACGTTACTACACGCAGACGAGAGTCTAGAAGGAGACTAATTAAAACTTATAGATTTTGTAAATAGTTTTAAGTATTGTGTTATACGTAATTATAGAAGTAAAGTCGTGCTTAGAAATATGATTAAGCACTCTATATACTAAGATGAAATAAATATTTGCGAAGACAAGAAATACAGGAGACCATCGAAGACGGGTGATGCTCCTCGAATGGGTACTTTGTCACAAAAACGGTTAGGTTGGGGTCAATTTTGAAAATGGTGTAGTGCTATAAAATCGGACATAATCAAACATGAGTGCGACACATCGTCTCATTAGAGTGGTCATTTCTGAGAAATAATTTTAAAATCCAACTTCAAATAAAAGAGTTATGGGCCGGACACGATGTTGCTACAAGGTCATGCTGTGACCTTGACCTTCAAGGAAGCGACCAAAATGTTGCGCGTGACACGTCGTCTCCATGTGATGATCATATCTGTGAAATAATTTTAATATACGACTTCAAATAAAAAAAAAGTTATAGGCAGGACACGAATGCGGGACGTATGGACAACGATGTTAACAAGGGAGAGTAATCGTACTGACAAAAGAATCGTTTTTGACGGAGTTTGTTCCCATCTTAAAGTCACTGATTTTTTTTATACAGTTCATATATAGATACTTCTTCCACAAATCTCAGTTTAGGTATTACAGCTACGTTTACTCGCAAATCTGTTGGTGGTAGCAATGCAAAATATTTACGCTGATTGCATTAGGGCCTCTATTTCTTTCTTCAGACTGTTTCCATCAACACGGGTTCCGTACTTTAAACAACCGAACTGTTGTCCATACCCAAATGAAAACCATCCAATATCGTTTTGATCCTTAATTGGAAAACATTTTGTCCTAGGCGTGGTACAACATAAGTATTTGACAATGCACAATGTGTGTCTACTGATGCCGACGAGCAGGCACGTTTTACCACGAGTTGTTTCGCCGTCAATGTGCCTGTTCCAACAGCCATTTGAATGGCCGTGATATCACAAATTTTTCTCAACATTTTGGCAAGAACTGAGAATATTTAGGATTGTAGATATGAGAATTTAATCGATATTTTATTGCGTTCATCGGGATATGAAAAAAACATTTGGCTTGTTTAAAGTAAACGTCAAGCCATTTTGCTTAAAACAACCCAAATGTTTTCGATACCCCAATGAACGCTAAAATATCAACTCAATTCTTGAAGAAACCTGTTTTGGATTTTTTTTCGGAATAGATTATTCTTCTGTTGTGTTTCATTGCATCGCTATTAAGTGTATAATATTTTTTTATATATTTTACTTCATTCTCCTCGATGTATTTGTACTCTGAAATAGGGCCGCGGAGATTCTAAACAATATAACCAAATCTGGTGTTAAAAACTTTTATTTTAGTAAATATACTAAATAATTGCATTCGTGTATCTATTCAATTTCTTGAGGAAATAAAGAAACACGCAGGGTTTGCTAATTTAAAATAACAGGTGTTAAAAAGATCTATGTATTTGTATTTCGTGACAAAAAATATTTTATGAAAAAATATTTAGCGAAACGACATGCAATGATCTTTTTCAAAATCCATTTGTGCAGGTCAGAGTTATTTGTAAGACATGTATTTTTCCCCAAAGGAATCTCAATTCACAGGGGTTTAGCCATCCTATATTTATTACCTACTGTGGTATCATTATATTACGCACGGGTTTAATTTTCGCTTATTTCACGATAGGCGCGAAATAAAAGCCCAGCGAAATTAAAGGATGAAAATGGTAACCTTATAAAAATAATATAACTGTGCAAATTTAAGCTCGCGCGACGTGAGTATGAATCTCATTTGTTGTCGGACAAATGTGATGTTGCTATTGAATTAAAAAAAATATGAAAAATCTAATGAAATATTTCTTACAATTGTACTGAATTTGTGTCCGCATTTTCCGTGCATCACAGCGACACCGGACGCCATGTATACGCGCTCATTTAACAATGATAACAAGGGAAAGTAATCGTACTAACAAAAGAAAAGTTTTTGACGGAGTTTGTTCCCATCTGAAAAGTCACTGATTTTTTATTCAGTTCATATAGATACTGCTTTCAAAAATCTCAGTTAAGTATTACAGCTATGTTTACTCACAAATCGGTAGGAATGGCAATACAAAATATTTAGGCTCATCGCTATGATATAACTCTTTCTTCAGACTGTTTACGTCAACGCGGCTTCACACAGTGAACAACCAAACTGTTTTCCATGCTATAATGAAAACCGTCAAATATCATTTCAATCCTTAATTGGAAAACTTTTGGTTCAGGCGTGGTATAACATAATTATTTGACAATGCACAATGTGTGTCTTGTGATGCCGACGAGCAGGCACGTTTTACCACGTCGGAGTTGTTTTGTCGTCAATGTGCCTGTTCCAACAGCCATTCGAACGGCCGTGATATCACAAATTCTCCTCAACATTTTGGTAAGAACTAAGCATATTTATGATTGTTGATATGAGAATCTAATCGATATTTTATCGCGTTCACCGGGATGTGAAAAACATCTGGCTTGTTTACAGTAGGCGTAAAGCCATTGGGCTTAACACAACCCAAATGTTTTCAATACCCTGATGAATGTGCTAAAACATCATAACATTCCTGAAGAAACTTCTTGTTTTCTAAATTTCTGATTAGATTATTATTCAGTTGTGTTAATTTGCATCGCGTCGCTATTAAGTGTATAGGATTATTTTTAATTGTTATTTCATTCTCCTCGAGGTATATTCTGAAATAGAGCCACGGTCTAAAAAAACCAACAAAATCTGGTGTTAAACCTTTATTTTAGTATATATACTGCATAATTGCATTCGTGTATTTCTCATATTTTCTTGAGGAAATAACGAAACACGTAGGGTTTGCTAATTGAACGTACCAGTGTTAAAAAGATCTATGTATTTGTATTTCGTGACAAAAGTAATTAATTTCTGAAAAAAATATTAGCCGAACGACATGCAATGAACTTATTCAAACTCCATTTGTTCAGGTCAGAGTTGTATGTGAGACATGTATTTTTCCCCAAAGGAAACTCAGTTTGCAGGGGTTTAGCCACCCTATATTCATTACCTACTGTGGTATCATTATATTCCAAGCGGGTTTAATTTTCGCGTATTTCGCGCTAGGAAAAGCGCGCGAAATAAAAGCGCAGCGAAATTCAACGATGAAAAAGTTTAACTTGTAAAAATAATATAACTGTGCAAATTAAGCCCGCGCGACGAGAGTATGCATCTCATTTTTTTGTCGGACAAATGTGTTGTTGCGATTGAATTCAAAAAATGTGAAAAATCTAATGAAATATTTCTTACAATCATGTACTGAACTTGTGTCCGCATTTTCCGTGCATCACAGCGACACCGGACGCCATGTTTTCTAACGCGCTCATTTAACAAGATAACAAGGGAGAGTAATCGTACTAACAAAAGAAAAGTTTTTGACGGAGTATGTTCCCATCTGAAAAGTCAATGATTTTTTATTCAGTTCATATACTGCTTTCAAAAATCTCAGTTAAGTATTACAGCTATGTTTACTCAGAAATCAGTAGGAGTGGCAATACAAAATATTTAGGCTCATCGCTATGATATAACTCTTTCTTCAGACTGTTTACGTCAACGCGGCTTCACACACTTTAAGCAACCCAACTGTTTTCCATACCATAATGAAAACCGTCAAATATCATTTCAATCCTTAATTGGAAAACTTTTGGTTCAGGCGTGGTACAACATAACTATTTGACAATGCACAATGTGTGTCTTGTGATGCCAAAGAGTATGCGCGTTTTACCACGTCGGAGTTGTTTTGTGTTCAATGTGCCTGTTCCAACAGCCATTCAAACAGCCGCGATATCAAAAATTCACCTCAATATTTCGGTTAAGGAATGAGAATATTTAGGATTGTAAGTATGAGAATCTAATCGATATTTTATTGCGTTCATCGGGATATGAAAATCATTTGGCTTGTTTAAAGTAAGCGTCAAGCCATTGGGCTTAAAACAACCCAAATGTTTTCAATACCCTTCTGAAAGCGCTAAAACATTGATTCAATTCCTAATTAAAAGTGACTTGTTTTTTATTCTTCAGAATAGATTATTATTAATTTGCGTTTCTTTGCGGCGCTATTTAATGTATACGACTTTTTTCATTCTCTTCAATGTATATGCAGAAATAAGCTCACGAAGTTTCAAAACAAAATAATAAATAGTTATATGGAAACCAACAAAAGGATTTTGAAAATTTGTGTACTACGCATTTCGACTTTTAAGTATACACAGAAATAAGGCAGGGAATTTTCCAAACAAAATAACGAAATAACGAAATCTGGTGTTAAACAATTTATTCAAGTATATATACTGCATAATTGTGTTCGTGTATCTTTTATATTTCTCTTAAGAAAATAACGAAACAAGAAGGGTTTACTAACTAAATGTACCAGGTGTTAAAAAGATCTATGTTTCTCTGTTTCGTGACAAAAATAATTAATTTCTGAAAACATATTTAGTGAGGACAACATGCTATGAACTTATTCTAAATCCAATTGTGCAGTTCGTAGTAATTTGTAAGACATATTTTTCGCAAAAGGATATTCAATTTGCAGGGGACTTGAGCCACCTAATATTTATAACCTATTAATAATAGACAAAGAATTTAACAATCTGATTAAAATCATCTCCTGAAAACTGCTACGCTATCATTTTGTTAGATCTGACTTTAGTGAGATTTTGAATTCAATAACATATAACTGGGATACATTGCAATGCTGTTCCCTTCCATTCCATCAAAACAGAGTTATATCCCTTATATGTATTAACAATTGTTAGACAATAAAGGGAAAAGGATGCAGAGAATATGTGGGGACAAAGAATCAGAGATGACAGAGATTAAGGGTAATAAAAAATGCAGAAAATATGGGGATGAGAATTCTGAGAATGTGGGGATGAGAATGCTACTGAGAACATGGTGATGAGTTCAATAAAAAGAATGTGGGGATGAGAATGCTACTGAGAACATGGTGATGAGTTCAATAAAAAGAATGTGGGGATGAGAATGCTACTGAGAACATGGTGATGAGTTCAATAAAAAGAATGTGGGGATGAGAATGCTACTGAGAACATGGTGATGAGTTCAATAAAAAGAATGTGGGGATGAGAATGCTACTGAGATCATGGTGATGAGTTCAATGAAAAGAATGTGGGGATGAGAATGCTACTGAGAACATGGTGATGAGTTCAATGAAAAGAATGTGGGGATGAGAACGCAGAGAATGTGGGGTTGAGAATGCAGAGAATGTCAGGATTAGAATGCAGAGATTGTGGGGGATAAGAATGCTGAAATTGTGGGGATGAGTATGCTGCAGAGAAATTGTGAATGAGAATGCAGATCATGGAATGAGCATTAAAAGCATTTGGTGATGAGCCTGCAGGGGAAACTGTGTGAGGATGAAAATGAGAATGCAGAAAATAAGGGTACAAGAATGCAAATAATGTGGGGATGAGAATACGGAGATTGTGTGGATAAGCATGCACAAAATGTCAGAATAAGAATGCATAATGAATAAGGGGATGAAAATGCAGAGAATGAGGGGATGATAATGCAGAGAATGTGGGGATGATAATGCAGAGAATGTGGGGATGATAATGCAGAGAATGTGGGGATGATAATTCAGAGAATGTGGGGATGATAATTCAGAGAATGTGGGGATGATAATGCAGAGAATGTGGGATGATAATGCAGAGAATGTGGGGATGATGGTTAAGAGAATGTGGGGATGATAATGCAGAGAATGTGGGGATGAGAATGCAGAAAATGCGAGTATGATAATGCAAAGAATGTGGGGATGAGAATGCAGAGAATGTGGGAATGATAAGTCAGAGAATGTGAGGATGATAATGCAGAGAATGTTGGGATGAAAATGCAGAGAATGAAGGGATGATGGTGAAGAGAATGTGGGGATGATAATGAAGAGAATGTGGGAATGAAAATGAAGAGAATGTGGGGATGACAATGAAGAAAATGTGGGGATCATAATGCAGAGAATGTTGGGATGATAATTCAGAGAATGTGGGGATGATAATGAAGAGAATATGGGGATGATAATCCAGAGAATATAGAGAGGATAATGTAGAGAATGTGGGGATAATAATGCAGAGAATATGGGGATGATAATGAAGAGAATGTGGGGATGATAATGAAGAAAATGTGGGGATCATAATGCAGAGAATGTTGGGATAATAATGAAGAAAATGTGGGGATCATAATGCAGAGAATGCTGGGATGATAATGCAGAGAATGTGGGGATGATAATGCAGAGAATGTGTGGATGATAATTAAGAGAATGTGGGGATGATAATGCAGAGAATGTGGGGATGATAATGCAGATAATGTCGGGATGATAATGCAAAGAATGTGGGGATTATAAAACAAAAAAATGTGGGGATGATAATGCAGTGACTGTAGGGATGATAATGCCGAGAATGTGGGGATGATAATGCAGAGAATGTGGGAATGATAATATAGAGAATGTAGGGATGATAATGTAGAGAACGAGGGGATGATAATGCAGAAAATCTGAGGATGATAATGAAGAGAATTTCGGGATGATGATTTAGAGAATGAAGTGACAAAATTGCAGAGAATGTTGGGATGATAATGAAGAGAATGTGGGGATGATAATGCAGAGAATGTGGGGATGATAATGCAGAGAATGTGGGGACTATAATGCAGAGAATGTAGGGATGATAATGCAGAGAATGTGGGGATGATAATGCAGAGAATGTAGGGATGATAATGCAGAGAATGTGGGGATTATAATGCAGAAAATGTGGGGATGATAATGCAGAGACTGTAGGGATGATAATGCAGAGAATGTGGGGATGATAATGCAGAGAATGTGGAAATGATAATGCAGAGAATGTAGGGATGATAATGTAGAGAATGAAGTGACAAAATTGCAGAGAATGTGGGGATGATAATGCAGAGAATATGGAGAGGATAATGCAGAGAATGCCGGTTTGATAATGCAGAGAATGTTGGGATGATAATGAAGAGAATGTGGGGATGAGAATGCGGAGAATGTGGTGATGATAATGAAGAGAATGTGGGGATGATAATGAAGAGAATCTGAGGATGATAATAATAAAGAGAATGTGGGGATGATAATGAAGAGAATGCTGGGATGAGAATACACAGAATGTGGTGATGAAGATGCAGGAATTGGGGATTCTGCAGGTAATGTGGGGATGATGCAGAGCAAATAGGAATGAAGATGCAGAGAAAGTGGGGATGGTGCATGGAATGTGGGAATAATGCAGATAATGTAAGAATGAAGATGCAGAGAAAGTGGGGATGATGCAGGGAAAGTGGGGATAATACATAGCACATAGGAATGTGGATGCAGAGAAATTGGGGATGTGGAGAAAAATTGGATGATGCAGGAAATTTGGGGATGATGCAGAGCACATAGCAATGATGATGCAGAGAAAGTGGGGATGATGTGGAGAAAGTTGGGATGATGCAGGAAATGCAGGGATGATGCAGAGCACATAGGAATGACAAAGTGAGGATGATAAGGAGAAAGTGGGGATGCTGCAGGGAATGTGGGGATGATGCAGAGCAGATAGGAATGAGGATGCAGAGAAAGTGTGGATGATGTGGAGAAAGTGGGACATAAGAATGAGGATGCAGGGAATGTGGAGGGTGTACAATATGTAGGTATGAGAATGCAGAGAAATTGGGGATGTTTGCCCAAGGGTAACAGCTACATCCCATAGAGTTAAGTGTTATGAATGGATAAAAATGTTTTTTAATACAATTTTAAGTAAAAAGACGTTTATATGGAGTAAAGTGTTAAAAACATGTTGTTCCAAAATATGGAAATATCAACAAATGCCGTTTTGAGATTTAAAAAAAACAACAACATTTTATTACAGAGAGGGAACACGTAATCATGAAAGATTCCCTTTGAATAGTGGGATATCGAACATGTTTGACATAATGTAACTGCAATATCAAAAATAATGTAAATTTTCTGTAATATAATTGTAAATCCAGGAAACAAAAACAATGGCAAAACATCAAGTTTAAACAAGTATCACAAATGATATGGTAAATGAAAAAAAACAACAACAAAAAAAAATAAAAACCTTTACAGTAAAACGATGAAAATAGTAATTAAAACAATAATTTCTTAAAAGCATTAAGAAACAAAATTCGCAAACATACAATAGTCAATATTTTTAGATATCCATACTTTTATAATAAACTCTCTTTTTCAAACTGAACATGTTGTGGTACAAAACTAGTCAATGGCTGGAGAGAAGATCCTTAAAAAGCTGAGATCTCAGTTGGTAGAGAAATCAGCATGTGAGGGGTCTGGAGTTCAAGTCCTGGCCTGGCTGCACATATTCCTCACCCTGCAACACTTGGTGCTGGGAGCAGGGTTGGGGGGAGGGATTGGGGGCATGGTAGCAGTGCTTGTAATTTTCGCATCTTGGTCATAAATAACCTAATGAATCAAAACAAAAACGATAAAAAGAGTTGGAAAGTAGGTCACTAGTGGACTAATTTCTACCTTATCAAAAGATTATGTCACTTGTGACCTACTTTTTTGGAGCTCACTAATTGCCTTTCACACTACTGTAAAGTAGGTCAATAGTGACCTATTTTATTGGAGATTAGGTCATGGTCCTATACTAATACATACAACAAATTTAATTAATTAACCCTTTCCTCCTAGACACACACTGATTGCATTGGCGAACAATGTAGATCTAGATCAGTCAGCACATCCGTGCAGTGTTCGTTTTTTATTAATCAGGTTATTTCTGACCAAAATGCGACCAGTGCAGATCCAGATCAGACGGCACGGATGTGCCGGTTGATCTGGACCTACACTGGTCGCACATCTGTAGAAATGCGCATTTATGGAGGAAAGGGTTACGCGATTTCCGTAGGTGACCTAACTATCAACTGTTAGGGTCCACATGGTTCCTTTTCTCTAGTGAAGTTGATATGTGCTTTTTTCTTCTATTGAAAGGTAGATACATGTTTATTTCACCGAGTGACCTCCGGAAATGAATTTTTACTAGTGGCTGGAGTTCACAGGTGAAATAAATTTTTATCTTACACTGGTAAAAACAAATTTTCAGATTATTTTATGCTTTTAATGCATAATTTTAATGATTTCTGCAGAAATTTCCATGAAAATGGCACCACAAATTTTATGATGTTACATATGACCTCACATAATCAAACTTTAATCACTTTCCTCAATAAATACACATGTTTACGCATGTGTGACCAGTTAACATCCAGATTACATGTAGCTGGCACATCAGTACCATCTGATCAGGATTTGCATTGGTTGCATTTTGGTCAGAAATAACCTAACGAATCAAAAAGCGAACAGTTTAGATCCTGATCAGACAGCACGGATGTGCCAGAACCAATTCAAGCTAAAAGAGGGAAAATAATGATGGAATGTTCATGGGCAGTAATAGAAATGCATATAACTGCCCACACTGCCTAGCCCTGGGATGAGCACAACTCAATTTTTACACCGGTAAACAGTACAATTCTGATCCATCCGAAATGATGGTATGCATATGGCTGTGAACATGGAAAATTCAATCTGATATTTTCATATTAATGCCATTTCATGGTCAGTGACGTATGGTCACCAGATAAAATAATGGGCTTGCCCTAAACAAGAAACAAGGGTGAAGCTGAATAGAAAAATTACCTATTTCATGTTTTTTTATTTGTATATTGATCTGCCCGAAAACAGATAAAAATTAGTACCCAGTAAATAATAATGAATTTACAGTAAAACAATATAACTATAAATGTCCTTCATTTCAGAGGAAGTAGGTCACTAGGTCATTAAAATTTGTGCAAGCTACAGGTAAACATATGAAACATTTAAGGTGTTTGCAAACATGTTTCTTGTATGGGGTAATGCACAAACTTTAAATGAGCTGTTCGTAGAAATTTCACTTATTTTCAAAAAAAAATTAGACCATATCATTACAAACATTATTTTGAATAATATGTTTTATTCTACATCTAATAAATTCATCCAATTAGCGTCCTTTAATTGTGCCACGTGACCGTCCAATATTTTCCCGTATTGGATCCAAAAAAGTCCGTATTTTTTTCATATTGGATGATTAAGTGCAAATGCACTTTACCATTGTTTTACAACGATAAAAGCCGTTGACCGTAAAAATGATCCGAATGAAAAACTTAATAAAATATTGGACCGTACAATATGGAATATATATAGAATAGTCTTTAAACGCTTGAAAAGTCATGCTTCATTTATTAGATGTAGAATAAAAAGGTTATTAGACGTTTTACTGTACAATACGGGATATATTTGGACTCGTACACAGCTTGAAAAGTCATATTGGACTCGCCTAACGGCTCGTCCAATATGACTTTTCAAGCTGTGTAAGAGTCCAAATATATTCCCGTATTGTACAGTAAAACGTCTAATAACCTATAAGCATATATTGTGAATAGCACATCACTCTTAGAGTTAAAAGCATTTGCATCCATTTACAATGAAATATCACATAATATAGATTTCCATAATTTTGTGCAGAAATAACGTATCCTAAACAAATTACCAGATAAAGTAACCCTTTCCTCCATATATACGCATTTTTACGAATGTGCGACCAGTGTAGATCTGATCAGGATCTGCACTGGTGGCATTTTGATCAGAAACAACCTAACGAATCATAAAGCGAACAGTGCAGATCCTGATCAGATGGCACGGATGTGCCGGCTGATCAGCATCTACACTGTTTGCCCACAGCCCACACAATAAAGGTGTGTCTATGGAGGAAAGGGTTAACATGATACTGATACAGTGATCTGGAAAAAACAAACACTTCACTTATAACATGTTTCAATGAACCCTGAATTCCATGTTATATTTGGAGTGAAGTCTAAATTATATGGAATTTTAGCTTACAGATTAACCCTTTCCTATATAGATACACCTTAATTGCAAGGGCAAACAGTTTAGATCCAGATCATCCGGCACATCCGTGCCATCTGATCAGGATCTAAACTGTTCACTTTTTCATTCATTAGGTTATTTCTGACCAAAATGCGACCAGTGCAGATCCTGATCAGCCGGCAATGGATGTGCCGGCTGATCTGGATCTACACTGGTCGAACATGCATAAAAATGCATGTTTATGGAGGAAAGGGTTCAGGTAGGTAAAACAATTTGGAAGGGTAGCTCACATGACAATCACAGCAATAACATGACAAAGCTGCTCACAGAACATGCTAGGTAAAAACATAAACATCAACATAAAAACTGGTTATCTACAAAACATGCTTGCTTCTGAATATGGTTGTACTAAAACATGGCAGCTCACATAATTCATGTTGCTAACAGAAAATGGTTGCTTACAGAATATGATTACTAAATAAAACACCTTAACTCACATGCCTTAGGTTGCTTACAGAATACGGTTGCTGAAACGAAAGCTTACAGTACATACAAACTCACAGAATATGGTTTCTAATAAAACATCTTAACTTACAGAACTAAAGTTCCATATAAAGCATGAATGCTAAAATGTAGCTAAACATACATACAAGCTCACAGAATTCAGTTGCTAATAAAACATCTTAATTAAAGTTGGATACAGAGCATGGTTGCAAAAAGGTAGCTTGTACATGCAAGCTCACAGAATTATGGGCGATAAAAATGATTACTCAGAGAACATGAAAAAACATGGTAAATTACAAGACAATATACCACATTGAACTTGTTTGTTAAAAACATTTATACCAATAGAACATGGGTGCTAATAAAACATGATAGATCACAAAAATAAGGTTATAAGCAAAAATAGTTGTTAATAAAACATAGTATACAATAAGGTGCTCACAGAATAAGCTTGCATTAACAGAACTTTAGTTGCTCACATAAAATAGCTGGTAAAACATGCTAGATTATAAAACATAAAAGCACATAGAACATGGTTGCTAACAGAAAATGCTTGCTAACATAACAAAGTAGTTCTCAGAACTTAAGTTGCTAACAGAAAATGGTTGCTAACCAAATATATTAGCTCACAGAACTTAAGTTGCTAACAGAAAATGGTTGCCAAAAAACTGTAGCTCACAGAACTTAAGTTGCTAACAGAAAATGGTTGCTAAAAAAAACAATGTAGCTCACAGAAATTAAGTTGCTAACAGAAAATGGTTGCTAACATAATACAGTAGCTCATAAAACTTAAGTTGCTCACAGGACATGGTTGCTAAAAACATTGTACATTACAGGACATGATAGCTCCTAGAAAATGGCTGCAATAAAACATGGTTGCTAACAGAACATGATAAAAACATGATAGCTCACAGATTATGGTTGTAATAAAAGAGAATGTTAAAATTAATTTTTGTTATTACATTTTTACACTGAATATAGGAAATCCATGAAATTCCAGCTGGAATAAGCTTCTCAAATCTGAAATCCATGAAATTCCAGCTGGAATAAGCTTAGCTTCTCATATCTGAAATCCATGAAATTCCAGCTGGAATAAGCTTCTCATATCTGAAATCCATGAAATTCCGCAGGAATAAGCTTCTCATATCTGAAATCCTTGAAATTGCAGCTGGAATAAGCTTCTCATATCTGAAATCTATGAAATTCCAGTCTGGAATAAGCTTCTCATATCTGAAATCCATGAAATTCTGCTGGAATAATCTTCACATATCTGAAATCCATGAAATTCCAGTCTGGAATAAGCCTCTCATATCTGAAATCCATGAAATTGCAGCTGGAATAAGCTTCTCATATCTGAAATCCATGAAATTTCAGTCTGGATATCACATGTATGAAGTTATACTTTTGATAATACCCAAAGCATTATGCTACAAGGGCATAATAAATGTAGGTAAACAAATAGTTAAATTATAAAATGGTCTAGTTAGAAAAATTGACTTGATCTTCATAGGGTAAATGGTGCTTACAACACAATATGAATGCTTACCCTGTTCTGTTTTTGGTTTTGTAAACACTGAATTGATGGATTGTGTAACATGTTTATCCCTTTACTTCATATATATGCCTTTTTACACATGTGCGCCCAGTGTAGATCCAGATCAGGCAGCACATTCATGCCATCTGATCAGGATCTGCAATGTTCACGTTTAAGTCAGAAACCAAACAAATCAAAAAGCAAACAGTGCATATCCTGATCAGACAGCACGCATGGTCTGGCTGAATTCGCCCGTGCCATAAAGGCGTGTATATGGAGGAAAGGGTTACCCAGGTTACTCATGTTACCATTTGTATGCAGAAATGAATTTTCTACATAGTGTGAACAATTGATTTTAATTTCAAAAAATTTAAAAACACTTGCATTTTTTATGCTTCAGGTATTTGCAAAAGTATTAGTAGTCTTGTTGCCAAGTACAAAAATTCATATACTATCATAACTGTGTATACAAATGTGTCTGATAAAGATCTGAATACAAATCTGGGACTACATGTGTTGCTGGTGAAGGATTGATCAATTCCGTGGCTATATCCCGTGCTGTGTTCCGTATTTCTGATTTCAGAGACGATATAATTTCAAGTTTTATAGATTCCAGATCTTCTGCAGACAGTAGTCTGTTCCCTTGTTGACTAAACATATTTTCTGTGTGCGTGGGCTGTCTATCGCCTTCTGAATGCCGTTCGTAACCATACTGTGTTGCCGTGGGTTTGCAGTAATTAACGTCAGTTAAAGTTTTGTACGGGTCTGATGTCAAATTTGGGAGGGGATATGTTTCCGATGTCTGTGACGATTCTTCATCCCCTAAATGTGTTAGGTAGCTCTCGACTTTAGCGTTCGTAAAACTCCCTGGTCTATAACTGCTGTATGATATGTTTTCCAAGTTTCTCACTAATGTTTCTTTGAACTTCCTTTGAGTCACTTTATGATCCTCAAATTGGTGAGAGGGTGGTTTCACTTTTGATGTATGGTTAGGAATAAAGTCTGCACCACCAAGATTGCGGGAGTCTTGTTCGGGACTGTCATTATAAACTGGTTGGTGCATGCGCACCGGATATTCCTGTTTACTTGATAAAGCACTTTTTATGGCATAAAAGACTTCTTTACGAAGAGTTTCTAAGTAAGCTTCAGCACGCTGTGACTCACGGCTTTTGTCTTCACGCATCTCATACCTGAAGTGAAATATTTTTTATACTTTTAAAGGTGCCTTGTCACTTATCAGATCAAAAATATCAAGTGTTTTCAAATATTAAACTTCATAATAAGAACTGTAGAAGACCTGTAAACAAAGTAAATGTGATGTAGTATTTTTACACAGCCAATGTAGGAGTGAATATATTTGAAAGTTGTTATTGTGTTACTAATGCAGTGAAATTAACTCAAAACAAATCCAAATTTGTACCGTGTCCAAACATTTCGGCAAAATTCACTCTTGTTTAGTTACCGTCATTGTTCGAATATAAGCCGCACTCATGTATAAGCCACACCCCCCCTAAACCTGATGGAACTGATGAAAATGGCTTCACCAAGTGTATATGCAGCCAAACCTGTGTATTAGCCGCACCCCCAACTTTTTACCGCAGAATTCCGGGAAAAAAATGTGGCTTATATTCAAACAATGACGGTATTTATAGACATTGTAAAGCAGTTCAATGAATATTAACCACATTTTGAGACTCTGAAGTATTCCACCCTGAATGGTGAATAGGCAGCTTTAAAGTCAGTAGATCCTGATATTGCATGTGTGATAATTACATGTAGGTATAAGGAGGAATTCTAACATGTCAGCATTGATTCTAAGTAGACATAAAAGGTTAACTAATGACCAATTCTCCAATTTAAGTTTTACCACAAAGAATTCCATAAATAGATGCAGATTCTCGAGTTTTATATGCAAGTAAAATAAGCTATCACTTAACCCTTTATTTCCACGGATATTAGCTCTACTTTTGTTGGCATGAGTTTTCTAGGTCCAGATCTAGAAATTGTGCCATCTGATCGGGATCTGCATTGGTTGCATCTTGGTCATAAATAACCTAATGAATCAAAAAGCAAACAGTGTAGATGCTGATCATATGGGGCGCGTCACGGGAAAAGGTACCTTCGGACAGTTGACGTCAATCCTTGAAATGACGTCATAAAGTTGAACGGACAACATTAATTGTTATGCATTTCGCGGTAAAAATAACATTACATAGTCAAAAGATATATTTAAATCACCTTTTAGTTATGGGAAAATAATAAATAATTGTTAGTTCTTTCTAAATATAGTAAGAACTAAAATGTCACAAAATATGACCGAAGGTACCTTTTCCCGTGGCGTGCCCCATATGGCACAGATGTGCTGGCTAATCTGTTCACACATGTGATAAAGATGTATCTACGGAGTAAAAGGTTAACCCTCTATGTGCAAAGATATTACTTTTTGACATGGTTGAACTGCTGTGTAGATCCAGATCAGCCAGCACATCTTGCAAGATTACATTGCCTACCTTAAACTAGAAATATCCTGTTTAATTTCTAGAAGATCGTCTTCATTAACTCCATCTTGTCGTCTCTGTTTCTTTGTCTGGTGAATATATCGTCTCACCAGACGTCGCATTATGTCCTGAAAGGGAAGGCACACAAGCCACAGGTGTTTTATGGTTGAGTATTCAGTGCAGGTCCAATCTCTTTATTATCTAGGGCCCTTAACCCTTTCCTCTCTCTATATATATACACTTATTTTGCATGTGCGACCAGTGTAGATCCAGATCAGCCGGAACATCCATGCCATCTGATTAGGATCTACACTGGTTGCATTTTGGGCAGAAATAACCTAATAAATCAAAAACCAAACAGTTTAAATCCTGATCAGATGACACCGATGTGCCGGCTTATCTGGATCTAAACTGTTCGCCCATGCAATTAAAGTGTATCTTTGGTGGAAAGTGTTAAGAATTTTATTACCGTCATTGTTCGAATATAAGCCGCACTTATGTATAAGCTGCACCGCTCCCAAACCTGATGGAACAGATCAAAATGGCTTATAATGAATTTATAAGCAGCCAAACCTGTGTATTAGCCGCACCCCAACTTTTTACCGCCGAATTCTGGGAAAAAAGTGCGGCTTATATTCAGACAATGACGGTAATACATGTCTTCAACAAAAACAGTGTATGTACCATCAAAGTAAGAAGATACTCTAAGCACAGGTTGATGATGTTATTATAATATTATTGCATTCATCATGGTATGTAAAACATTTAGAATGTTTGACACTTTACTCCATATAACTGATTTTATTGCATGTGCGACCAGTGTAGATCCTGATCAACCAGAACATCCATGCCATCTGATCTGGATCTGCACTGTTCGCTTCTTGATCAATCCATGCAAATAACATTAAAAATTTAAAAGCAAACAGTGTAGATCCAGATCAGATGGCACAGAACTGTAGATCCAGATCAACCAGTCAATCCATGCCATCTGATCTGGATCTGCACTGTTCGCTTCTTGATCAATCCATGCAAATAACATTAAAAATTTAAAAGCAAACAGTGTAGATCCAAATCAGATGGCGCAGATCTGTAGATCCAGATCAACCAGTCAATCCATGCCATCTGATCTGGATCTGCACTGTTTACCCACATGATTTAAGTTGTATCTATGGAGTAAGTGGTAATAGCAACCTGAAAACCAACATTTTTAAAATCCTGATGAATGCAATAAATTTTTCATAGCAACTGTTGCCCACTGATGTCAAAACAATTGTGCTCGGTCCTATTGAATGTGATTAGCATTTTTAAAAGAGCAAATATTTTTCACCACAATATGAAAACGGACTCAGGAGAGAACTTCACTGCAGCAAAGTGCTAGAGGAGTGTACTTAGTAAATATTCTTATGATGTAAGTTTTATGTAAGAATATTTCACTGTAAGGTGAAATATTTAATCACCGTCATTATTCGAATATAAGCTGCACTAATGTATAAGCCGCACCCCCTAAACCTGATGGAACAGATGAAAATGGCGTAATGTAGTTGAAAATTGATCAATCTATTTTGTGCATTTTAAAATAGAAAGTAGAACAGAGTTCTATCAAAATAAATTGCTGAGGGATTCGAATTTTCATAGCTTCTGATTGGCTACAAATGTAAGGCGATTTCTTAATGTAATTTCGTTTTAAATACAGTAACAACTAAAATGTCAAAAATTATCCCTGAAGACACCTTTTCCTGCGACGTGCCCCGAAGTTGAAATGAAGTGATTTGCCGCTCTGATTTAATTTTCTCGCTTATAACAAACATTCAATTCAAATCTTTCTGGAAACTGTTTTTTAACCCTTTACTTTATATATATAAGAACTTTGTTATCCTAAACTACCAATACGAATCACTGGAGTGAACGTGGTCACGTGACGCGCAAATCAGAACCAGGTTTCACAACAAACGCGCATGGTTGGAAATTTTATTACTCAAACAAAGCACAACAAATTTTATCATTATTTTGAAGGAATAAACAGGAAAATAAAATAAGACGAGTGTGGAAGGACAATTTCTTAAACACCCACAGTTTCATCTGCTTTTGATGGCTCGGGTTTAACGGAAAGGACAGTTTTTCTCGGGGATGATTGACAGTTTCTTTGTTCTCGTCAATAATGTGCTGGTGATCAACGAAGCTGAGACTGGCGTCAATCATACTGTTGCAGTTTCATCAGGAAACTTGCCAGGAAATGTGGTCATTTTAATGCATATGTGACCAGTGCAGATCTAGATCAGATGGCAGTGATCTGAATCCACACTTCATCAGAAATAAGCTTACGAATCTAAAAGCAAACAGTGCAGATTCTGATTAGATTCCACAGATGTGCCGACTGATCTGGATCTACACTGTCCGCACATACCATAAAGGCATATTATATGGAGAAAGGATGAAAAACATCTCGTCTTTTTGAACCAACATGAAATTACTCACAGCATATTTTACTTCAGGCATGACGTGTTTGCTCATCAGTCGCCCCAACCTCCTGTGGTTTCCGTTGACAGCAGGCGGTTTCTGAAGTTATGAAGATGGCAGTTTATTATTTTATTTAAATGTATACTTGGTGCATTTTTAACCCTTTCCTATGTACGAGGGGTGTTAGGTAAATTCCCAGACTGTTCTCATATAATCTCAACGGCTTCATTGATAGTAATGAAAATTTGCAGACATACTAAATAAAATGTTTATAATTTAAATATGAAACAAATAAGTGGTAAATTTGAATTTTCCTTGTGCTATTGTTGCTACAGCAACATAAGGGAAGCCTACCCGGGGCATTACATACGTATGTGCATTAAAACCGTCCGAAAACAGTAAATATTTGTATAATTTCTTCCAATTTTTGATATGTAATTAAAATGACGTTACTCTGTCCATGACGTAAATTTTGAGCGAAATCATAGCGTATTGCGTGCGTGACGTCAAATTAAAATGACATCATTGTTTACCAACGCACTTGCGTTATGGCGTCGAAAGAAGAAATTCGTTCTGTAATCAAGTTTCATGCCTTGTCGGGTGAAACACCAACAGATTCGTATAAAAAAACAAGAGGGCCATGATGGCCCTAAAAGCGCTCACCTGAGTTTAGTCTCTTGCAACAGTGACCTAGTTTTTGGACCCAGATGACTCATATTCAAACTCAACTGAGATATCATTGCGACAAACATCCTGACTAAGTTTCATGACAATCTGAGCAAAAATGTGACCCCTAGTGTTAACAAGAAAAATTCTATTTTTAGTAACAATGACCTAGTTTTTGGACCCAGATGACTCATATTTGAACTTGTCAGAGAAATCATTGGGAAATACATTTTGACCAAGTTTCATGACAATCGCAGCAAAAATGTGACCCCTAGAGTGTTCACAAGAAAATTCTGTTTTTAGTAACAGTGACCTAGTTTTTGGACCCAGATTACCCATATTCAAACTTGTCCGAAAAATCATTGGGACAACTATTCTGACAAAAGTTTCATGACAATAGAAGGAAAAATGTGATCCCTAGTGTGTTAACAAGAAAATTCTATTTTTAGTATCAGTGACCTTGTTTTTGGACCTTGATGACCCATATTCAAACTCGTCTGAGAAATCATTGGAGCAAACATCCTGATGAACTCTCAGGACAATCAGAGCAAAAATGAGACCCTTGGAGTGTTAACAAGAAAATTATATTTTTAGTAACAGTGACCTTGTTTTTGGACCCAGATGACCCATATTCAAACTCCTCTGAGATATCATTCGGAAAAACATCCTTACCAAGTTTTATGACAATCGGAGAAAAAATGTGACAGCTAGAGTGTTCACAAGAAAATTCTATTTTTAGTAACAGTGAGCTAGTTTTTGGACCCAGATGACCCATATTCGAACTCATCCGAGAAATCATTGGGACAAACATCCTCACTAAGTTTCATGACAATCAAAGCAAAATTGTGTCCGCTAGGATGTTCACAAGAAAATTCTATTTTTAGTAACAGTGACCTAGTTTTTGGATGATCTGGATCTACACTGTTCGCCCATGCAACAAAATGTGTCCTGACTAAGTTTCATGACAATCGAAGCAAAATTGTGTCCGCTAGGGTGTTCACAAGAAAATTCTATTTTTAGTAACAGTGACCTAGTTTTTGGACGATCTGGATCTACACTGTTCGTCCATGCAACAAAATGTGTCCTGACTAAGTTTCATGACAATCGAAGCAAAATTGTGACCGCTAGGGTGATCACAAGAAAATTATATTTTTAGATACAGTGACATAGTTCTTGGACGATCTGGATCACACTGTTCGCCCATGCAAAAAATGTGTCTAATATAGTCTGAACATTTTGAGAACGTGCTAGAAATATGTTTTACAAACAGTGAATAAAATATTCAGAAAAGCCTGATTTGCAAAGAGCTATAAAGTAAGAAAGTTTATTTGGTCAATATCCATAGAAAATGACAACATTTACAGTATAAAATCTTCCAGAGCAAAGTTCTTAATATTGCATAACACAGATATAACACAGATCTAAATAGCAAAGTTCACTAGGTCATTGTCAAGCATCTAAAGCTATACTGTGGTACTGCAATATAATAACACCTTACATTGAACCTAAATATAGTTTAAGACAGGTAGAAATATTGGAATTTTGTCACTTGAAATTTTCACTCTGCTACTAAAATTTTTGTTTTTAATTTTATCACTGAACAACCAGTGTATGAATTGTTCAGGAAAAATTGAATTTTAAGATGGTATAAAGTTTGTGTCAAAATCTGGTTGATAACTGTAGAAAATCAAAGGTTAAAAACAGAATTTATAAGAAGAAAAACGAAAAACCCCAGGGCGGGGCCAATTTTGACCCCAGGAAAATAATTTGAACAATCTTTGTAGAGTTCCACTAGAGGGTGCTAAATGCCAAATATCTAAGCTCTAGGCCTTGTGGTTTCAGAGAAGAAGATTTTTAAAGTTTTTCCTTTCGGTTGCCATGGCAACCAGAGTTCTGCATGGAATTGATTTCTTTGAACAACTTTGGAAGAGCTTCATGCAAGGAACATTTGTGGCAAGTTTCATCAAGTTTGGCCCAGGGGTTTAAGAGGAGATGTTGTTTAAAGCAAAAATTGACGACGAACGACGCACGACGCACAACGCACAACGGACACAGAGTGATCCTAAAAGCTCACCATGAGCACAAGTGCTCAGGTGAGCTAATAAAATGCGTGTACGGCGAGTCATCTGTCTGTCGGACATTAGTGTTTAAATGGCACAAACGCTATAGTGGTGGACGAATTAGCCTAAATGATGACGAGCGTACCGGACATCCAGTCACCAAGAAGTCGTTAGCTGACAACGAGGGCGACTTGACCACCGCGGTAAACGCATTTCTTGCCAGTCTTACTTTAGCTGATTTCAGAGACATTTTTACCAAGTGGTGCGAACGGTGGCAGAAGTGCATTGAACATAACAGAGAGTTTTTTGAGAAAGAATGAGGCATCATATCACAAAGACGGTGCTTGTTCACAGTGATTGACGGCGTTGAAATTGACGTCAACGTTTCGCCGCGATTGTCCCGCTGCGGCTGTACCTATGTTTATTTTTGTTTATGTTTTCTGTATTGTAGCAGATAAATGTACATTGTTATATATCATTTTAAAGAGTATGTAATGATCTTTCAGGAGAACATTAAATTGTTGAAATGTAGTTCGAATTGTCGTTTTAATACATCCAGTCCGGGAATTTACCTAACACACCTCGTATATACACCTTTTATCGCATTAGCAAACTGTGTAGAACCAGATCAGTCAGGGTATCTGTGCCATCTGATCAGGATCTGAACCAGTAACATCTTGGTAGAAAAACGACCTAACAAATCTTAAAGCGAACATTGCAGGTACTAATCAGATAGTATGGATTTGCAGGCTGATCTGGATCTACACTGCCCATGTAATATAGTCCATGTTTGCGAACTGTTGACCAGTCAATAGTTTCAACTGTTTCCCTCGCGTGCTCTGACGTCGTGACGTCATGTGGAACAGTAAAGAAACAAATTGACTCCAATGATTATTTCTTCATAAATAAATGTGGTGAAGTATTTAAACAAATTAAAATTTTGTCAGCAAAATGACAATTTCCTTAAGTTTTTTGATGAAATAACAGAGAAAAACAATATGAAAACCTACTGACATACAAAATGTTGGCAGTGTAACATGGTTACAAGATTGTTAAATTAAAAAAGTTTAATTAAAAACATAATTCGAAATTATTTTCTTGTTCCTTTTTTATCTGTAAGTACTGTTAAACAGTAATTGATCAGGTAATAAAACAGTTATTTCAAATTTGATTTGGCAACAGTCAAACAGTTGTCCCTCGGTGTCGGGGATAGTGTTTTGAACTGTTGCCCTCAGCCAACCGCCTCGGGCAACAGTTCAAAACACTATCCCCTCCACCTCAGGCCAACATTTTGACTGTTCCCAAATCACATATGAAATAACTGTATACTGTTACTGTAACCTCTAGCCCTTTACTCCATATAAAGAGAATCTATCATTGGTATTCGGCAAAGATCAAGGTATCTCAACCCGAGGGTAATGCTTTCCAGACGGAAACGAGGCTGTGCCGAGTTTCCATCTGGAAAGCATTGCCCGAGGGTTGGGATACCGCGATCTTCGCCGAATACCAATGATTGATTATTTTTCTCACTTACTTCTTAAAGATTCAAACAAAATTCTTTAAAATTAAAAAAAAAACGCAAGAATTTTAGAGAACTATTTCTTTCGCGTAACTTCCAGTAGGAATGGTAAATCAGCCAAGAATACATATTCCTGTCAAACACCCGAAACAAGTACTAGCCTTCAACAATATCGTTAAAAATAAAAGGTTATCCGTGATTTCATCACAATTCAAAATTCAAACAAATTAAATTGTACATACCAGTTGAAATGTCCCGATTAAACAGCAGTATGTTTCCTATTTTATTTTCCATTCACTTTCTTTATAGATCTTGATGTTTAACGAAGCTCGCAACAGCGGTATAAGAATGAAACACTTTATAAAAAGTAGCAATTTCAGACTCATACCACGATAAACACTTCCAAGTTCCAGCGTTAAGAATTTAGCAACCTCCGAGTGTATCCTTTCCAAATGATTTTTGAACAAAATCCTGATGAAACAAAATTAACAGATTGCTCTTTTTGAAAAAGTAAACATTACGTCACTTTACAAATTTAGATGACGTAGAAATAGTATCATGACATAGTCTAAATCAATAATGAAAGTGCTCAATTAATATGGTGCGCAATAATACGAAAGTACTCGAGCACGCGGAGTGTTAGATAAGGCCATGCGAGATAAGGAAATCTCACACGGCTAAAAATAGAGATTTTTCTGTCTAGTAAGTGAGAAAAACTGGTTTATCACATGTGTATCCAGTGTAGATCCGGATCCACTAGCACCTCCATGTCGTCTGATCTTTCTGATCTGGAGCTACACTGTTCACTAATTGGTCACAAACAACCTAATGAATCTAAAAGTGAACAGCATAGATCCTGATCAGATGGCATGGATATTCACGCTGTTCTGGATCTAACCTGTTCGCCCACACGATAATGGCACACCAGTAATCTATGGAGCAAATGGCTATATTGGCCAAAATTGTCCTTGCATTGCCAAGCATCAAATTACTTAAGCACTTACTTTACTGTAAACTAGACAAATGTACTTTTTGATCATCAATTTTCCACAAGGTATAATCGCTAAAAAGTCTAGCAGGGGGCGCTAACAAGACTGTGGTGAATAAATAGAAATAACGTTCTTACATATCATCTGTAATTCTTGTTACATGCAGAACACAATTTACACTCCATCCCAAAATTAATAGACTTTGGTAGATTGATTAGGTTTTTGAAAGCTTGTTTATTTCTCTTTAAGAATTATGAACAACAGTCAAGATAAAACAATTTTCAGGATAAATGTGTGAATTGTTATTATCTTTCCTATTTAAGTTAACAGTCTCTGCTAACGGAATGATATTACTTGCCAAGAAATGAATGACAGGCAAACAATACCATTAATGCAGTGAAAATGAATCAAGAGTTTTATTATCGGTATATAATTTAGAGTCGGATTTTATACAATTATTTGGTTTCTTGACGAGTCGTATTTTATACAATTATTTGGTTTCTTGACATGGTATGTGAAGATATATTGCTGCTATGGGTGTCATATTACCCGAGCCACATGCAAGGTGTAATATTACACCCATATATCATCCTTATATAACCTTCAGAGAAACTAAATAATTGAGTTATTATACTGCAAAGCCATTTCCTGGTGAAAGAAAATTAGAAAACACCCTGTCGCTGTAATTCTAAAAAGATGTGATTTTTAAATGATGTATGATAAATTTGCGCAAACATCTTTTTCATCTGTTTAGGACCACTTCACTAAGATACCACTCGTTTTGGTAACAATTAAGTTAGTCCATAAAGAGCATGTGATATTTTGTAGTGTTTCCATTGGTCATTTTATTCTGCTCTTCCCAAATGTTGAATAATGTGTACACATCATCGTAGAATTTTAGTCATTATCTGTTTTTCATTTGTTTCACACATTTTATTCCGAAAGGCAGATTTCTCCCCCGTCAACTTCAAATTTAATTGTATGATATCATTAATTTTGTCTGTTGATTCAATATTTCTTTAAACCATTTCCTCCATAGACACACTTTTATTGTGTGGGCAAACACTGTAGATCCAGATCAGCTGGCACATCTGTGCCATCTGATCAGGATCTGCACTTTTCGCTTTATGATTTGTAAGGTTATTTCTGACCAAAATATGACCAGTGATGATCAGATGGCACAGATGTTCTGGCTGATCTGGATCTACACTGGTGTAAAAATGCAAATATATGAAGGAGAGGGTTAAAAAATTTAGAATAATCTGATTATTTTCAACACCAGAAACTTAATACAATATTCTAATGGTAAAGTAATCCCTAAGCATACTGCTAACCATGCTTGAAAATCTGTTTACAATACTCCCCCCCCCCTCCCCCATGCATGAGTGTGAGGTGAAGATGGAAAAATCTGTCACCGATGGTTAACTGTTTTGTGGGAACGAGGCTCTGCCCAGTTCCCGCCAAAACAGTTCACCCGAGGTGACAGATTTTTCTATCTTTCTTGATGAAATTGTCCGAGAACTACATGTATTATACTTTACAAACGGTGCATCATTATTTTTCATACGCATGTTAAATTTACTTAGGGTCCCGTCAAAAACAAAGATACAAATTGCATCATTTCATATTCTTTTATTTGAGATAAAATAAATCCTAATTAATTTCTCATAATTATCGTCTCAACGCAGCCGCCTACCGAGTGATCATAAAATTATTTTCTTACACCAGAACCTGTTTTTTAATCAGATCAATTAAAACACCATAAAAGCTGGCGATTGACAATTAACTGGATATATAACCTGTCACAATGTGTGAAAAGTACGCGTCACCGTTTACCAATTACTCCCGAGAGGTGCGAAAATTAATCGCTCATTTATTACTCAAGTTTTCCAATGTAAACTAAGAAGAAATATGTTTCAACGGACTGACACCTGTCCTCGAGATTTAGAGTTTTTGAAGTTCGAGTTTTCCATGGTTTTTTTATATAGAATATATAAGAAACTTGCCGTGACCAGCAAAACTACTTAAGAGTTTTCCCAAGTGATCAAGTTTTCGATGTTCGAGTTTTCGAAGTTTTACTGTATTTGCTTTTATGGCATAGGTGAACAGTATAAATCCAGATCAGCTGGCACATACATGCCATCTGATCAGGATCTGCACTGTTGGCATTTTGGTCAGAAATAACCAAATAAATCAAAAAGTGAACAGTGAAGATCTGAATCAGACAATACATATGGGCCAGCTGATCTGGATCTACACTGGTCGTACATGCCTAAAAAAATATGGCGTAAAGGGTTAACTAGACTGTTTTTATTTAACATTTAACCTTTTCCTCCATAATATACGCATTTTTATGCATGTGCTTCCAGTGTAGATCCAAATCAACTGGCACATCGGTGCCATCTAATCAGGATCTGCACTGGTTGCATTTTGGTCAGAAATAACCTAATGAATAAAAAAGCCACCAGTTTAGATCCTGATCAGATGGCATGGATGTGCCAGCTGATCTGGATCTGAACAGTTCGCCCATGCAATAAACGTGTTTCTATGGAGGAAAGGGTTCTTTGACAGTCTATGAACATGAACACAACTTAAAATAGCAAACACTGCACATCATTTTCTTTGGTAAACCATGAAATATAAATAGTAAGGGTTTTCAGGTTGATGTTTCATCTAAAAATAATTAATAATCTACAAAACAGCACCTGAGAGCGTGTCATTAAACTTACAAGTACTTAACTGACAATACTTAGACGACATGAAATGTCATTATGTTGGATACTTTTTGTTCAAACCATGCACGTTACTCTTTACTAAAATACTGTGGTATCATTCAATTTTGCTTGGACAAATTTTTCCGCAAAAGCGGCAGATCACGTGCAAATATCAATTCACACCATGGTATTCATTTATTATAACATATTATAACATGATATAATTTTGCTGGAGTTTGAATTGGCATATTTACCCTAGCGCGAAATACATGAAATTTTAACAGGCGCAAACATACCGATAATGATACCACAGTAGATTATGTCTTTATTGCATGAGCAAAAAGTGTAGATCCAGATAAGCTGGCAGATCTGGATCTACAGTTCTACACTATATGCTTTCTGATTCTTTAGATTAATTCTGACTAAGAAGTGAACAGTGTAGATCCTGATCAGATGGCACAGATATGTGGGCTGATCAGAATCCACAGTTATTGCACATGCAATAAAACCTGTATATATGGAGTAAAGGGTCAATACGAAACCTTAACCCTTTATGACATGCCCGCATACAAATGTTTGCATTTTTTGTGCAAAATAGTGAAATTATACCACAGTATAAGGTATTTTTATTACACCTCACGTGATTAGTTTACTATATAGCGTAATGTGACGTCACAGGGAGATAATCGCTACTGTCACATATGCGACAGTATCATGTCACCCTCGCGTGGATCTAAAAATAAATATCTTGGAAATCCGATTGTTTTTCTCTTCTTTAAACATTGAACTCAAAATGTAATGTTAAGCAATTAATTTGGTCATAGTCAAGATCTCTAAAAAAACAAATGTTCGGTGTAATAAAATAAATATCACATCCCATTGGGGGAAACAGTACGAAATGTTAACCCTTGAGAAGGTAATGTCAACCTCGGCTAACGCCTCGGTTGACATTACTTCTCTCGGGTTAACATTTCGTACTGTTACCCCCAATGGGATGTGATATTTATATAATATAACCCTTTCCTGTATACTTTACTTTTATTGCTATGGCAAACACGGTTGTTAAGATCCAGATCAGCAGGCAAATCCGTGCCGTCTCTTCTGGATCTAAACTGTTCGCTTCTTATTTTCTTTAGGTTATTTCTGACCAAAATGCGACCAGTGCAGATCCTGATCAGACAGCACGGATGTGCCGGCTGATCTGGATCTACACTGGTATCACATGCGTAAAAATGTGTATATATCAAGGAAAAGGATAATGTCCAGAAGGGATTTCAAACTAAACTGAATAATTTTTCATTGCATTTAAAACATTTTCAAGAAAGCCCTAGTATGAAATAAAATTAATTAAAGAAATGTTGGCTGTTAGTTCAGAAGAGCTTAATTTATCAGAATTGTCAATCACTTTAACTTTTTGTGTTTCTTAACCCTTTAGTCCATAATATTACATAGATTTAATCACAGTGTAGATCTGGATCAGTTGGAACATCATTGCCATCTTATCAGGATCTACACTGTCTGATTCTTAATCATGAATTATTAAATGAATTAAAAAGCTAACAGTGTAGATCCTGATCAGATGCACAGATGTGCTGGCTGATCTGAATCTACATTGTTTGCCCAAGGGACAACAGCAATATTCTGTGGAATTAAGGGTTAATAACAAATTCCTAACCATGGTCTGTGACCAAGATCATTAAAATAAACCCGGAGACCAGTATCAAATCTCAAGCATCTGTTTAGCTGAAAAAGCACCATTGGCCATTTCAGCCAATCAGATTCTTAAGATTTGAGACTGGCCTCCAATCAAAGTTTTATGATCTTGGGAACTGATTTCCATGACCGACAATTGTCTTCCAAAGACAGACAATTGATTATTTTCTAGACAAAAGAAAATTAAATGGTAACTGTTGTCTCAACTTGACAAATTACATGGCAATATTGAATCCGACAGTTTACAATTTGACATTAAAGAGGTTATCAAGAGCAAACCATCGTAATAACTATCTGGTAATTTTTTAATTTGTGTTTTCCGCAGCTCACAAATGAATCTCTGATCTTTCATTGG
Organism: Corbicula japonica; assembly: GCA_038501625.1. Classification (NCBI taxonomy): domain Eukaryota; kingdom Metazoa; phylum Mollusca; class Bivalvia; order Venerida; family Cyrenidae; genus Corbicula; species Corbicula japonica. The sequence continues at coordinate 7,989,467 of JAZAYU010000012.1, forward strand.
ACATTACTGCAAATTCACTGGAATATGAGGACAGAATCAACCCTTTCCTCCACATAAAGAATGCATGTTTTAAGGCATGTGTAACAAGCGTAGAGCTAGATCAGCCAGCACTCTCATGCTCTCTGATCTGGATCTACAGGTTGCATCTTGGTCAGAAATAACCTAATGAATTTAACGCAAACAGTACAGGATCTGCCCACTCATCTGGATCTAAATTGTTCGCCCATGGGATAACAGTTAAGGGTTCATTTTTATGGATTTTGTGGGTCAGGCAATCCACATTTTTTAATCGCCATGATAAATACAGATGTGTTTGTAAATGTGATCTAAGGATCGATTTTGTATGTACTACAGATATGCCGATTAATTGCCCTGTCATGGTCTTTTCTTCCTAAAATGCACTTGGATGCGATGACTGACAAATTTTTCATCCGATGACTGACAAATTTTTCATCAATCAGCAAAAAATACAAACCCCTTAGAAATTATTGCTGTACCCAAAGATTTGAAGTGTTATATAATGTCTAGAAGGGGATTTTGAACAAAACATAGTTGACTGGTAACAATACTTCATAATATTAATATTTCTTACTCTTTGCAGCATATAAGGATGCTTAAAGGTCACATAGAAAGATGCTTAAAAGTCACACAGAATGATCCTTAAAGTCACAAAGAAGAATGCTGAAAGTCACACACAAGGATGCATCAAGTCACACAAAAGCCTTAAAGGATGCTTAAAGTTACAATGAAGGATGCTTAAAAGTCACATACAAGGATGCTTGAAGTCACATAGAAGGATGCTTAAAGGCACATAGAAGGATGCTTAAAGGCACACAGAAGGATGTTTAAAGTCACACAGAAGGATGCTTAAAGTCACATAGAAGGATGCTTAAAGGCACATAGAAGGATGTTTAAAGTCACATAGAAGGATGCTTAAAGTCACACAGAAGGATGCTTAAAGTCACAAAGAAGAATGCTTGAAGTCACACAGAATGATGCTTTAAGTAACATAAAATGATGCTTTTAGTCACACAGAAAGATTCTTAAAGTCACACAGAAGGATGCTTAATATCACACAGAAAGATGCTTAATATCACAAAGAAAGATGCTTAATATCACACAGAAAGATGCTTAATACATGTATCACATAGAATGATGCTTAAAGTTACATAGAAGGATGCTTAAAGTCAGAAAGAAAAGATGCTTAAAGTCACACAGAATAATGCTTAACATCACAAAGAAAGATGCTTAAAGTCACATAGAAGGATGCTTTAAGGCACTTAGAAGGATACTTTATTTCACATAGAAGGATGCTTAAAGTCAGAAAGAAAAGATGCTTAAAGTCACACAGAATAATGCTTAACATCACAAAGAAAGATGCTTAAAGTCACATAGAAGGATGCTTTAAGGCACTTAGAAGGATACTTTATTTCACATAGAAGGATGCTTAAAGTCACAAAGAAGAATGCTTGAAGTCACACAGAATGATGCTTAAAGTCACATAAAATGATGCTTAAAGGCACATAGAAGGATGCATGAAGTCACACAGAAAGATGCTAAAAGTCACACAGAAGGATGCTTAATATCACACAGAAAGATGCTTAATATCACAAAGAAAGATGCTTAATATCACACAGAAAGATGCTTAATACATGTATCACATAGAATGATGCTTAAAGTTACATAGAAGGATGCTTAAAGTCAGAAAGAAAAGATGCTTAAAGTCACACAGAATAATGCTTAACATCACAAAGAAAGATGCTTAAAGTCACATAGAAGGATGCTTTAAGGCACTTAGAAGGATACTTTATTTCACATAGAAGGATGCTTAAAGTCAGAAAGAAAAGATGCTTAAAGTCACACAGAATAATGCTTAACATCACAAAGAAAGATGCTTAAAGTCACATAGAAGGATGCTTTCAGGCACTTAGAAGGATACTTTATTTCACATAGAAGGATGCTTAAAGTCAGAAAGAAAAGATGCTTAAAGTCACACAGAATAATGCTTAACATCACAAAGAAAGATGCTTAAAGTCACATAGAAGGATGCTTTAAGGCACTTAGAAGGATACTTTATTTCACATAGAAGGATGCTTAAAGTCACAAAGAAGAATGCTTGAAGTCACACAGAATGATGCTTTAAGTAACATAAAATGATGCTTTAAGTCACACAGAAAGATTCTTAAAGTCACACAGAAGGATGCTTAAAGTCACATAAAATGATGCTTAAAGGCACATAGAAGGATGCATGAAGTCACATAGAAGGATACTTTATTTCACATAGAAGGATGCTTAAAGTCACAAAGAAGAATGCTTTAAGTCACATAGAATGATGCTTTAAGTCACACAGAAAGATACTTAAAGTCACACAGAACTGACGCTTAAAGCCACAAAGAATGCTTCAAGTGACATAGAAGTCACATTAAAGAATGATTAAAGTCACATAGAAGGATAGGTTGGAACATATTTACTATATCCAATATATGTGAAGGTATTTTATTATCTGATCATTTTCATGGAGTTTCAGGGAAAACCAAACAATCTATTAACATGTCCATGAACTTTATGGCTGGTCCTCATATTGCAGTTTTCATTTAATATACATTTCCTTTTAAATGCACCTCCCCTAATAGATGACCAATGTTATTTTTTAAGATAAAAAACCCAGTAATTCCTTATTTATTATCCAGTATCCTTCAGAGTCTAATATTAGAATAAAAAATAATTAATATAAAAAGTAAGTGGTGAAGCGACTTCCTTTAAGAAAATGTAATGCCCACAGGGGCATTTAAAAGGAATTTTATGGTACCAGATGAAAATCTAGAAGGCCTTGGCTCTTTGCAAAACTGACAGGTCTCTATCTTTTCTCAGACACATCTAGTCTTTCTGCACTCAATTAATACATAATCAAATGCATGACTCTGCAAATCTTTGCAATATGTACATTCAGATTATACAAAATCTACAGGTATTTTAAAATAGCTACGTCATGCTTTAAAGTTACCACATGTGTTGCAATATGAATCTTATCACTTTTCCTGCAGGTGAAGAAGATGAGAAGCCAGACTGGTATTCAAACCAAGGACCCCTTGCTTACAGGTGTGGACTTCTGACTGAGCTATCTGGGCAGCCTTCACATCTTTTAGATTCCTTCACAATGTCATATATTCCTTTTCTTTTAAATTACATCAATTTATAATAATTGGTGCAGACAGAAAACAATTCTGTCTGCAGGGAATGTTAGTTGGGAAATGGACAGAGCCTTATTCCCAAAAGACAGTTCCCCCACCCCCATGACAGTTCACCTCACACTCATGCAAGATACCTATAATCTTACACTGGTAAAAGAAAATATCCTCAATCACTTTACTACATATACACACCTTTATGGCATGAGCAAACAGTGTAGATCCAGATCAGCAAGCACATTCATTTATTAGATAATTTCTGACCATCAGTGCAGATCATGCAGATAACAGATATGTCAGCTGATCTGGATCTTCACTGGTCACGCATTCGGAAAAAGGGGTATACCGTAAAAATCTTTTTAAACGACCCTGGGGTCGTTACATTTTCTGAAAGGTTGGCGCTTACATTAATTATTTTTATTTTAATATTAGATTCTGAAGGATATTGGATAATATAGAATATTTACATTACTATTGATTTCTTCGTTAAATAAAATTCGGTTCATTTTGCATGAACCGCATGACCCGTAATGACGTCAGTAACATCATGGCTGTTACTATTGAAAACTCCCACGTATTACTCCCCCTTTTCACTTAATACTAATTTTTGAAAGCGTTCGACTTAAGTTTATTTAAAGAAAAAAAATGAATAAAATGTAAATATAAGTAATGATTCTTATTTTGGTGCGGTTCATGCAGATTGGACGTGCACACGAGAGCTGGCAAATTTACCATAAAGCGCTAGCGCGCTTTATGGATTTGCCAGCTCTCGCGTGCACGTCCAATCTGCATGAACCACACCAAAATAAGAATCATTCCTTAATTAATTCATTTTTCCCTGAAAAATAACATGGGGGGCCTTTATTAGGGGAGGGGCATTTTTTAATAGGAATTTTACGGTATATGGAGTAAAAAGGCTATATAACTTACATAAGCATCAGTTGAAGGGTTATGGTTAAATGCTGCTGAACTCTCTCTAGTCTGTAAAATAAAAAGAAATCATGAAACTCTGTTATGGTGACCCACTAACAAAAAAGGTTCTAAGAAAATAATGGATTTTAAAAATATTAAAACTTAGTCTAACTGTTACATTCATGGAAGCAGTTTTGTCCTGTGAAAATGTTATTTTGCGCAAAAATTCATCCCAACAAAATTTAATGATACATAGTAATATCAGGGCGGTTTTCATTAAACTAAGGTTCGGATATTCAGATGTTTTCGTTAAAATGTTTTCGGGGCACAAACTGGAACAAGAAATTTGTGACAGCACAAAGTCCCCTGAATATAAAAGTTAAATTATCTTGATAGACCATTCCAAATGAATTTGCACTGTCTCTTTTAACCCTTTCCTCAATATATACGCATTTTTATTCATGTGCGACCAGTGTAGATCCAGATCAGTAGGCACATCCGGCATCTGATTAGAATCTGCATTGCTCAGGATGTGCCAGCTGATCTGGATCTACACTGTTCGGACAGGCAATAAAGGTGCGTGGGCAAACAGTCTAGATCCAGATCAGTTGGAACATCTGTGCCATCTTATCAGGACCTAAACTGTTTCGCTTTTTTATTCATTAGGTTATTTCTGACCAAAATGCGACCAGTGCAGATCCTGATCAGACAGCACAAATGTGCTGGCTGATCTGGATCTACACTGGTTGCACATGGGTAAAAATGCGTATTTATGGAGGAAAGGATTAAGATTTAAAATGAAATGTTGCTTTCATACTGATAAAAAACCAAAGGAAAATTAAACGAAATTATTTTAACGCTCAATTTACTCAATGGATAAAGACATGCAGGGTAAACTTTGAAAATGATTCTAGTTTTTCCCATTCCCTGTTTCATGCCTTCCCCGGGAGACATTGTTTTGCAATCCCATCATGTGACATTGGATACAGTACCACATACACTGTAACGTAGAACTCCTTGGCAGATTTTCATTGTTTTTGATCAACAGGTTCGCAAGATATTGAAAATATTTTTTGACCATGCATTTATCCAAGGCAATTAGAAAATTAATTCCTAGATTCTCATCCGAATTTTGGGGAAAAATTGGGCGGGTGGGCAGGTTTTATTTTTTATTTTTTATTAATCATTCTCACTGATTCTAGTGACACTTGTGTACTGCAAAGATAAATAAGCATCTAGCAGACTATGAATAGCCAATTCACACTTAAATGTTTCGTACTGTGTTTGCGTAATCTACCGATTAGTACTTGTAATGTAAATTTTGATGTACGTATTTTTTTTTTCAAAATAAAATGCGGAGTGATTTTCTAGGGGCGGGCGGGGATGAGAATCTAGGAATTAATTTTCTATTGCTTAAATTGAAAATCAAAACACTCCTCACAAATACAGCATGCAAAATTAGGTCAAAATCAGCTCACCGTAAAAACAGAATTCTCAGAATGTCTAAAGCCCTAAAAACAGAAGAAATAAATTGTGCATTTGTGCTGTGTTAACCCTTTGCTGGATATTGTTGTTATATTGTTAAATTTACCCTTTCCTCCATAAATATGCATTTTTACGCATGTGCGACCAGTGTAGATCCAGATCAGCTGGCACATCCGTGCCATCTGATCAGGATCTGCACTGGTTGCATTTTGGTCAGAAATAACCTAACAAACCAAAAAGTGCAGATCCTGATCAGATGGCACAGATGTGCTGGCTGATCTGGATCTACACTGTTTGCCCACGGAATAAAGATCTGTCTATGGAGGAAAGGGTTAAGCATTTGTGCCATGTAAACCATTTCTCCATTGGAAATTGTTGTTATCCCATGGACAAACAGCGTAGATCAAGATCAGCTGGCACATCTTTGCCATATGATCAGGAGCTAAACTGCTTGCATTGTGAACATAAGTTACTTCTGACCAAGAAGCAAACAGTGTAGATCCAGATCAGATGTGCCAGCTGATCTGGAGTTACACTTTTTGCACAAGCTAAAAAACCATATATTATAATTTATGGAGTAAGGGGTTAATAATAAAACAAATAATAAATTTAATAGCAAAAGAAAGCCAGGTCTTCTTGTATTATTTTCTATTTTTTAAAGCAATACCAATCAGCTATGTCAATATTTATCTTATATAATCAATCTGAAAACAAACTGAACAATCAAAATTGTTCAGTTGTTTTTTTATTGTAGACATCTTATCTAGTACAAGCGTAATCTTTAACTATTAGTGAGTATTTTTCATATATTTTCTTTTTAATTTTAAATGCAGTTTTTTTTTCCTTTCATATGTCTTTAACCCTAAAGGTGTTTCTATGTAAAATATGTAAAGATATAATAATAATTTTTTTGCATTTAAGACCCATAATTTCTTTTGCAATTAAAAATTTCAAAGAGTACAAAAGAAAAAAATATAGTTTCAGTTCCAACCAGATTTGTCAAGTAATTTCTTTGATCATGAAGCAGACAATAATTATCTGCAAAAGAGAAGATTTGTGTTTGTTTATGAAATTGGTCATACAAATGAGATAGATTAATATTTATATTTCTGCAACACATATCTTTATATTTTTTAACACAAATCTTAGTATTTTTAACACAAATATTTATATTTTTGCAAACCAAATCTTTATATTTTTTGCAACACAAATCTTTATATCTTTGCAATGCAAATCTTTATAATTTTTGCAACAAAAATCTTTTTATTTCTGCAACCCATATCTTATATTGGTGCAACACAAAGATTTTTTGTAACACTAATCTTTATATCTTTGCAATGCAAATTGTTATCTTTGCAACACTACTAGCAATATTTATACATTGTATCTTTGTATAACTAATCTTTGTATTTCTGCAACACAAATCTTTATACCTTTTCAACACAAATCTATATATTTTTGCAACACAAATCTTTTTATTTCTGCAACTCAAATCTTTATATCTTAGCAATTCAAATCATATATCTTTGAAATAAATCTTAATATTTTGCAACAAAATTCTTTATATCCATGAAACACAAATTTTTATATCTTTGCAAAACAAATATTCATATCTTTGCAGCACAACTGTTTGGTTTTTGCAACACACTTTTTTTTATAATTTTACATACAAGACTATTTCAATGATGGGCACTTGACTTCAGAGATCTGGTTCTAACTGGATATCTTTTATTGTAATTAAAAAACCCTGGAATCCATGCACATTTGAACATCATTCATTTCTATTAAATCCTTAAAATCCATGCAAATAAAAAAGGAGGTATGCTTATATGAAACAGAAATTTCTGAATACTAGTACATATACGTAAAATGTGACACATTTTTTATTACATACAATATAAAACTAGATGAGAAGAATTAATTTTTCTCACATTTCTACATGTTAAATGAATGAAAACCCCGAATAAAAGCTAATTAAAATTAAAATTATGAGTAAACACTCGAGTTGCTTGGTCATTTTCCATCCAATTTCATTCATTTGCTGGTCTTACAAAGAAGACGGGGTTTATTGACGCCAGGGCTATATTTAGAATGGATAAGTTTTTACACTTAATACAAGATATTTAAGGGCTTACCACACTCCTCCCGATCACGTTCATCGATAACAAGAAAATTATCAAAATCTAAATAATGGCAAAATGCCGTTCAATAAAACTTTGCACAAATGAATGTTACTATCGTATCTTTATTTTGCATAGAGTAAGACATGTTAGAAAAAAAGAAAAAAAGCTAGACCTAAATATTCCTTAAAATTCTATTTACATTAATTCACAAAAACTAAGCGATACAAAACATAATTTTACATTCCCAGGTGAGTGCAATGATATCGACAAGAAAATGTTGTGTAAAAAACTTTCAACTACTAAAAGAGAGATCAGTGATTGTCATACGTTTACGGGACCAGGAAGCGACCAGAAAATTGAAGGTCAAACACATTTTATCTCGTTAAGTTTACATATTTAAGTCATGAGGACACAATAAATTGTTGTCAGTATCATATTTCTAATGTGGGCATTTAAAATGATGTTTTGTGTTGCTTAGTTTTTGTGAATTTATGTAAATAGAAGTTGAGGGAATTTTTAGATCTCGCTATTTTTCTTTACTGTTCTAACGTGTATTACTGTATGCAAAATAAAGATACACTAATAACATACATTTGTGTGAAGTTTCATTGAACGGCATTTTGCTATTATTGAGATTTTGATAATTTTCTTTTTATCGATGAACGTGATTGGGAGGAGTGTGGTAAGCTCTTAAACGTGTGCAAAATAAAGTGATACCACAGTATAATTGCTGTACATTTCCTAATAAACATCCCTCCCCAAATAAATGCCCCCCCCCCCATATTATTTTTTAGGAAAAAATGATTTAATCTATATTTATTATCCAGTATCCTTCAGAATTTAATATTAAAAAAATATTAGTATAAATAATAAGCACTACCTTTTCAGCAAATGCAACGTCCCCTGGAGAACGCTTAAAAGGAGTTTAACGGTAAACATGAAAACTGAATAAAAAATAAAAACATTTTCATGTGCTCATCAATACTTGTCCGAATTAAAGAACTGTTATAGACTAGTAATGTGTTTTCCATTTATTGTTGCGAACATTCCCTATTTCGGAGAAAACGACAGAACAACTCCTCACAGTTATTAAATTGAAGATTCTATCTCTATATGTACTTGCCAATAAAACCAGATTATTACGTAGAAAAAAATGTTTCTCATGAGGGTCATGTACCATGATTTCTCTTGTTTTTCACATAATAATGAAAAGAAAGTCTATAATTAAAAACGAGGTCAAAAGCTTTATATAAATCAAATCTTTCTAGATTATAAATCAAATCTTTCTAGATTTGGGAACAATAATTTCAAGGGTTACTGAACTCATAATACTGAAAAATGCCAGATTTTTTGTAGCAGTCACAGAGTCACAGGTTATTATAATCTTTCAGAGCCTTTTTCCATTAATTTTATAGCCGATATTCGGTCATATTTCCAATGGAAAAACATTTACGTTTTTCCCAATTAGATAAGATAAATTCCTAATAAAATACAATAATGTCTGACAAAAAACTGAGAACTGTTACCTGTATAATAATTAATAAAATATTATAGCTTGTTAGTTTATCAGGCATCATCTGTTTCTTTAATCAAAAAATTATTGATCATATTAAACTTGTGTAAACCATGTTATCCAATAAAGGAAAAAGAAACCCTAATTCTGACAAAACATCAAGAAATTTACCAATTCCAGGGATAAAGATCATACGTGTATTTCCAAAATGGTAAAAAAGCCCTGTCACAGAAAATTTCAGTCAAGCCATTAAAGGGCAAAGTGTTTGCTTCATGATTCAATATATTTATATGATTTCTTGAATTTTTTTCTAAGAGAAAATAATCATTTCATTATACTGCAAAGAATTAATGGGAAAAAGAAAATTGGGAAACATTGGTTTTTCATTAATTTCACTAAATTTAATTCAAACAGCACATTTCTACAATAATGATGATTATAATCATGATGATTATGATGGTGATGATGTTGATAATGATGATTGACTGATTGATTGAGAGATATTTGGTTGATGACAATGTTCACAATTAACTGATGATGGCAATGACAATGATGATGAAATGATGATGATGATGATGATGATGATGATGTTGATGATGACAATGATGATGATGACAACTTTTGATGATTGATGAATATTGAAAACTGTGCCGAATACCTTAACATTTCTATCGCTAAGTCCCTTTTTGATACCCATTTTCAATAAAGATGTCCTCTGGCAGCACCGGCAGAACAGATCCTTCAGTGACCTTAGAACATAGCCGACTGCTTTTGGAGTGACCACCATGTTGAATGGAGGTGGAAGCGTAGAGCCTTCGTCAAAATACCCCATCCACAGCTTTGACCTTGAAAACTTCCACTCCATGTCTGCATGATTCTGAAAATGGATTGAAAATGTATAATATTATAGTTTCAAAGCTCTGACTTAAAATGTTACTGAGAAAAAGTGAACTTAATCAAAAAACTTAATGAAATGTTCATGCCTGCCTGCTTGCCCAAAGACAACCTGGTGAAAAATGAACACTTATGGGCAGCATATTTATCCTTTTCTACCGGTGATGACCTAATCAGTATGCAACAATTTCACACGGTTTTGATTTGCGCACTTACATTATTTTATAAAATTAGATGTTTATTGGTTTATTTTGCTGGGGTTTGATTTGGTGCACTTCCGCAAGCTGTGAAGCATGAAATATGTGAGAAAACAAACCCTGGAAAATATATAATGATACCACTGTAATTAAAGTTGTGGTGTTTGAAGGTATCTTGACATTTGATAAAGTAAGATGATGTTGTTTTTTTTCACAGAGGTCACAGTGACATTTGACAGCATTCCGAAAGCAGAACAGATATTCTCAGATCTCGTCTTTCATCAGTAATGATGAGATGTGATACTCGACACTTTTTTACGTTAGAACAGATTTTTTTAATGTCAAATATAGAGGTATAATGGCAGTTACAGAATGGAAGTCTCTATGATTACAAACAAATAATATAAAGAAATATTATACCGTTTCAAAAATATCCTTTTTTGCAAATTAACTACCTTTTAATTAAGGCAAATTACCTCCCTTTTAATTAAGGAATAAACAATATCTAACTCTAAACAACTTCTACTAGACATCAGCATTAACAGGCATCAATTATGTAATACAAGATTCTCAGTATATATACAGTGGCTGCACTTATATTAACAGGCACAAAATTTCGTGGTTTTTGGTTAGAGACCACTTTTGTGTGTTGTTAATTGCGAGAAACTTAATTTTCTAAATTACATTTATGTTGATTCTTTATTTCATGTTGGTTTTATGTTCGTCAATTAACATGCCAACTAAATCCCATTTAAGTACCCCATGAATATTAATGATTTAACCCCACGCGTACATATGTGTATATATGGAGTAAAGCGATATTGCAAAGTTGGTCATGTCCATTATGCAAGGTTAGTAAGATGAGGGTTACGAACACGTACCTCTATTTCCTGGAATGAATTGGACATCATGGCAATCAGCATGTTGATGAGAACAATAACGGCCATGGTGTGGTAGACCATAAATAACATTTCTCCGACCATCTCCGTAAAATACTGACTGTTCTTTATCTTAATGTCCTTTAACTGGGTCAGGCTGAACAGCGACCAGTAGAGTGTGCGGTAACTGTTTTCCAATCTGAAACAAATGACAAAAGAAAAAAAAACATACTCTTCAACTGATTATGGTTTAGTTGACTGTAACATGATATTGTCCAACAATATTGACCTGTCACTTCATTAATTTTCGTAAAGGTCATTGAATAAACACAGGTATCAGTGAAAACACTGATATATTATTCAATTTACACCTCAGTGATGTGTGGAGTATTGGAATAGATGCCGGACTACCGATCGTAACATTTACGAAAATTAATGAATATCGGGTCAAATGCAAGAGTGCCAGGTCAATATTGTTGGACAATACTATGTCTATATTAACAATTGTGATTGTGTTGCATATATTAGGGAGTTAAATTTTTTTTCCAGGTAGTAAGTCTTACGAACGGTACCGTAAAACTTTCTTTTAAATGCCCCCGGGTGCGTTACATTTTCTGAAAGGGGGGCATATATATATTTTTTTTTTTTTTTAATTTTAATATTAAATTCTAAAGGATATTGGATAACTAATATAGATTAACTCATTTTTTCCCTACAAAATAACATGGGGGGGGGCGTTTATTAGAGGAGGAGCGTTTAAAAGGAATTTTACAGTACATGTATATGACAATATCAAATTTGAAAAAAACAGTTCTCTGTTGAATGATATTTTATTCTTGCATACCGGATAAGTATTTCCACGTGATTTACCGGGGAAAAAAATCGTATCTTTTCCCTAGGGAAAAGATACCGTTCGCGTGCTACATGAGTGACGTCACGTCTTTAAGTATCTGACGTAATATATTCATGTAAGTGACGTAATTAATAAAATAAGGTTTGCGTTAACGTCGATATTTAAGCGTAAGGAAACAATTATTTTTGTATACTTATACACAAATGTTATGAATACTAAAAGGCATGCAAGAAAAAGTATCTTGCATGAGACATTCGGTAAAGATAGAAAAATCTGTCACCTCGGGTGAACTGTTTTGACGGGAACTCGGCAGAGCCTCATTCCCGCCAAAACAGTTCCCCCTCGGTGACAGATTTTTCTATCTTCACCTCACACTCATGCAAGATACTTATAATATTACTTTAGTGACACATGACTGTCAAGTTATCAATAATGCACTATACTCCACAGGATATGTCTGCTTCCTCATGGGGTTTAGTTTGTACACAAGATAATTGATATGTCATGTGACTGCGGAAATCAATTTGGATTTAAATAGGGTAATCATTATATTCTTGCCGATTGTTTTCTAATTCATTTTGATGAAATCTGATTGTAATAAGAATCAGAGGACCGTGACATTATTCTATTTAGTGCAGGTTTTATTTTTCACATATTTTTGTTAGGAATATTACGCAAAAACTAAAGCTCTGCGAAACTAAATCGTGTAATAATGTGACCAGTTGACTGAATTTATGTCCACTCTAATATTTCATTTTTGTGTCAGTACATGTATAACTACTTATTTTTTCAATGGTATTTATTCCATTTTTGCACTAAGGTTACAGGATATCCTCAGTTTTTGGAACCAGTATTCCACACGTTTAAAACAAAGAAAAACAACATACAATATTTAACACGGATGTTAACCCTTTCCTACATATATATATACATTTTTACGCATATGCGACCAGTGTGTAGATCCAGATCCATGCTGGATCTGCACTGGTCGCATTTTGGAAAAAAACTAACCTAACAAATCAAAATGCAAACAGTGCAGATCCTGATCGGATGGCGTGAATGTTTGCCCAAACAATAAAGGTGTGTCTATGGAGGAATGGGTTAATTTAGTAACAAAAAATTTATTCTTGAGAAAGGACATGCATCCAAAAATTCGAAAATAAAGAGTGTTTATTTTTTTAAAGTGTTATAACTAACTTTGCTTTTGGAAGATTTTATATCTTTGAGAAATAATAAGATATACAAAAAAATCTTAAGTTATCATTGAAAATATTCAATTTCACCTTGTAATGGAAACACGATTACCACAATAAAGGGAAAAGTAATATAAATGCATTAAAATTTCTTTGTAGTCGAAACAATTCCAAATACGCAGGTGAGTCTGATTTGATCTTATGTGTTTCAATCAAAATGTTTCCCAGATTTATTTATGCAAAGTCTTTCTGTTAGCATGGCAACCATAGTTCTGCATGAAAATGCAAAGATCTTAACAAATTTTACTGAAGATCATTGAACAAGCATTGTTGTGAATTTCAATAAAAGTTTGACTGGTGAAAAGGAAAGGGCCAGAGTTTTAAATAGAGTAATTGATGAATGCTGCAAATTTTAGAAGAAAACAAGAGTGCTTAAGTGCCACTCAATACAACCCTCAAAAATTTTGTAAATGGTTAAAATGTTGACAAGAGGTGTGAACATGTATGAAATTGCAGATTCTGACCAAATGACCAATGTACCAAGTTTGATTTAAGAATGCCAAACCATTCTGGACATATAATTCAGGAAAGGTATAAAAGGTCAATTTTAACTGAAAAAAATGGGCAATAACTCTGTTAAAATCAGGTGGATTCTAAGCAAATTTGAATTTGACCTGCATTTTTTGAATTTCAGCAATATATTATCGCCAGCTAACTCTATTTAAACCCCAAAAACTTCATTACAATTGTTTATACAGATAATTTTTTACCCTTTACTCCCTGGTAAACAATGTAGTTTCAGATCAGCTGGCACATCCATGCCATCTGATCAGGATCTAATTAGTTCAATTGCTTTTAAAGTCTTGAAGTTATTTCTGACCGAGAAAAAATGACCAATGTAGGTCCAATGTCAGACAGCATGGATGTACACATGAGATAAAACCCCTTATATGGAGTAAAGGATAAAATCCACAAATGTTGGAAACCACAAAAATCCTGTTATGTCAAAAACCACAAAAGTTTGTGCCCTAGAATATACAGTCAAAACTGTATTAAGCAGTCAACCAAATGAATGACAAAAAGTGGCTTCTCACCATAGGAGGCTGTTTAAGACAGGTAAGAACTAGAACAAAACATTGGTTTATGACATATTCAAACTGGCAGTTTAAGACCAATGGTTGCTGAATTCAGATGGCTGCTAAGACAAGTTCAACTGAAGTTAATGAGAATTGAATTAAATCAGTCACACATAAACAGTTCAACAATTGGAATATGACATAAGAGTGCTTGCCTCTTCTCTACAGCTCAATTTACCTTAAGCCAAATTATAAACTAAGATAAAATCGGGTTCAGACAGTAAGAGAAAATCAGACACCGTTTCCTATTTCCTTTTATGACATTGTCAGGAAAAAAACTGATGTGTCTTTTTATTTAAACTAGCGTGATAAACATGAGCTTGCAAGAACCTAGGTGCACTGAACTTGTTGGCCCTGTTACAACACTCAACAAAATTAATTAACCTTTTACTCCAAATATACGCATTTTTATGCGTGTGTGACCAGTTTAGATCCAGATCAGCTAGCACATCTGTGCCATCTGATCAGGATCTGCACTGGTCGCATTTTGGTCAGAGATAACCTAATGAATCAAAAAGCGAACAGTTTAGATCCAGATCAGTCTGCACAACCAAGCCATCTGATCTGGATCTACTGCACTGTTTGCTCATATGATAAATCTTGTACACATGGAGTAAAGCGTTAATATTTAAAGCCTCAGCCCTAAACTTAAGTAAGAATATACTAATGAAAAATCATAGTTGTCCACATAGACTCCATATACTCTCTAACAGAACACAAAAGGTCCGATCGAATTCTTTCTTATAGACAGGATTTTCAATGATATTGTAAAATTATTGTTATCGAACTTTTAAGAAGCTAAATATAATGGAGCTATATTTAGCACCGACAAAGAGACCACTTCATGTGTGATCTTGATTTCTGTGACGTTTCGGAAATCCTACTTTCGCTTTTAGTCGCGCGGATCAAATTTATTTTGGTAAATTAAAATTTTATTAGCCCGAACTAATGTGCCTATAGTTCCAAATACATGTAATATTTCATACAAGAGAGGGTTAAATTGAAGTAATGCCGCTTTAAAACTTACGTGTAAAATGATGGTGGGTTTCCTTCTTCAGTTGGCGTGTAATACCAGTACAGCTGATTCAGTCCGCACGCAAATGATGTCAACACAAGGAAAAATATCAACATGAACTTGGCAATATCAATAAGCATACATCCAAGCGAAATCTGTAGTGGTCCAAGATACTGGTCTGCTTGGAATAAAAAAATGAGCCTTGCAAAGCTAAACACATTAGCTACAGCAAAAAGTCCTTCAGAAACCATGGTGGGGTCATAAAATGGCCAGTCTTTTCTTTCCATTTCTTTGGGTCCATATTTACCCGATTCCACTTGGAAATATGCCACCAAGCGAAGAGTAAATGTTGTTAAGTACAAGGATAACATGATAAAATCCATCCAATTCCACCACTGGCGAATGTAGGCTTTCAACCCTTCTTCCCAGAGTTGTTTGCATTCTGACCAAACAAAACCTGCAAGCAGTTCCAAATAGAAACATTAGGCTAAAGGATTCATCACATTGGCTAAATTAATTTATCACATTGTTAAAGGAAATATATCAAATTAGCCTAAAGCATTTTATAACATTAAGCTAAAGCAATTTAAAATATGAGGCTAAAGAAATTTATATTTATCACATAGACTAAAGATATTTACCGCAATACGCTAAAACAATTTATATTTATCACATAGACTAAAGAAATTTATAACATTAGGCCAAAGCAATTTAAAATATGAGGCTAAAGAAATTTATATTTCTCACATAGACTAAAGATATTTACCACATTATGCTACAACCAATTTATATTTATCACATAGACTAAAGAAATTTATGACATTAGGCTAAGGCAATTTATATTTATCTCACATACTAAAGATATTTACCATATTAGGCTAATGAAGTTTATCACATTTAGCTAAAGCAAAATATATCATTTGCTATATATAAATAAACCTTCAAATATATTGATAATCTAAATTTGCTGGCATGAAAATATGTTCAAATGCCGAAAATGACCATTTTTCATGGATGTAAATTTGTGCAAATTCTTTTTGTATATTAAAATGATGTCATACACAGCCTGTCAAGATCACTGTTTTTGTCAAAAAATATCCTAATTACCGGTAAGCAAAAAGCGACGATATAAATCCTGATCAGATGAAACAGATGTTGTGGTTTGGACTGTTTGAAACGCCATCAAGGCAAATATATGAAGTAAAGGGTTGAACTTTGTAAAAACTGTAATCACTTTTAAAGAATATAATATAATTACCTGTTACCCAAATACAAATAAGCCACTCTAGAGTAGTGGGTGGAGGCCCGCGCAGCTTCTCCCTATCCTTCAGACCCGACATCTGTGTTGACGCCCACATCAGCAGCACGAGAAACGTGACAAATGAGGCACTGTGATACAGAAACTTCATAAACGGTGACCTTAGAAGCTTTCCGATTTTGCTGAACGGGAAAATCCAGTAGTATAGCGCCATGAATGGCATCATGAAAACTAGGCCGAGGCAAACGACAATTTTGGCTACGGTGTGTCTTTTCCGCCATCCAGGCAATCCCTCGTACCAAATACTTGTCAGCAACTGTTGGCAGTTCGGATGAGCAACAAACTAAAAAGAATAAATTTACATTTGGGGCGCGTCACGGGAAAAGGTACCTTCGGTCATTTTTAGTGATATTTTAGTTTTTACTAAATTTAGAAAGAAATTACAAACATATATCAATTTCTTATTACTAAAATGTGATTTTATTACAAGTTTTGACAATAAAACGTTACTTTTACCGCGAAATGCATAATAAATAATGTCGTCTGCTCAAATTTATGACGTCATTTCAAAGATTGACGTCAACTGTCCGAAGGTACCTTTTCCCGTGACGCGCCCCATTTTATTCCATGGATACGACTTACTGGTATATCACATGTGCAACCAGTGATGTTTAGATCTTCCCACTGATGCATATAGTCTGATCACAATCTACACTGTTTGCTTCATGGTCAGAACTAAACTGTTCAAAAACTGATTTAACCCATTTATCCAGGGGATAATGCTGTTATCCCATGGGTTTACAGTGGTGGGGGTTTAATTTTGGCTATATTGGCAGTCAGGGTCAGTTGCGCCAATATAAAACACCGCCAATATAAAATACCATCAATTAATAACACAGCCATTTTAATCATTTTAATATCTGGAAGGTAGACGACTATGATACACTAGAACATATTATGTCCCAGTTTTCTCAGTTTGATACAAAAATAATATAATTAGAATATGTCATGAATCAAACAAAGCAATCTATTTTTAGGTAGCTGTGATAATGTTTTCACACTGGTATTAAAATAATGTGTTTAATATTGAATGTAAATGTTTTATTTTAACGATCTGAATTAACGCCAATTTTCGACCTACGATTTTTCTTCAAGGGTTTTATTTTGGCGGTCTGGTGTGATTGCGCCAATTTATGACCCTGCCAATATAAAACACTTCAAAATACGCCAAAATTTGACACCGCCAATATTAAGCGCTATACAGTTTATCGAAATTAGCAAGCATATCCTTGCCATCTGATCAGGATCTACACTTCTTCACATGTTTGCTTTTAGGGTCATTATGTAAAATCTGACCAAGAAGCAAACATGAGTAATCAAGATTTGATGGCACATATGCGTATCTAAACTGTTTGCCTATTGGATAACAGTCATATCCAATGAAGTAGCTGAATCTACATTGATCACACACGGGATAAAACCCATGTAGAGGTATATGGAGTAAAAGGTTAGGCATGTTAATACAGAAAAAAACATGATTTTGATTAGCATACAAAAACTGATAGTTCATTATGTTACATGGGCAGGTTTTTGTGCCAAAGTAAAAATAGATAGCTTGGTTGTGCATCCAAGTCTGGATATACCACAAAATCTCAGAAGAAAATTTAATACGATTTTATTGAAAATATCACGATATCAATTTTATTCATTAACCTTAGTCTATGTTTTTTGTTTTGTTTTTTTTCCGTATTTATCAGAATGAAACTAGAATGTGTCCTCAGACACTGAAGCCCCCACTGCTGCAACAAAATTTGTAATAACAAAGGAAAATAACTTGTAAAAATGGTCGCAGGAACAAATAATTTCTTTAGGATCATCTACACAACCTGCTTGATCATCTGCACAAGTTTGAAAGAAATCCGCCTGATAGTTTAGGAGGAGTTGATGCCACAAGATTTGGCCATGTATGGATGGACCTACGGACAGATGGATGTACGGACGGATGGACAGGCAACTCCATATGCCTCCCACTTTGTGGAGGCATACAAAAGTGAATTTTTCACCTTTAACTGGCAATACACCTCTATGTACCATTGTTTCAGACTTAAGATATCTAATCAGGCATAATGTTATAATTAAAATTACTGTCTTACTTCTTTTTCACTTACATGTTATCTTATCTCTTCACTTGAGTAAACAAGATCATTTAATGCACTAACGGCAAATGATTCTTCCTTAATGGAGAGTCATTTCCCAAGAGACTGATTAAATCTCTTAGCGCCTATGGCATAACTATTGGTCGGACAAGATAAGTTGGCGATGTTTAACCTTTTCCTCCATAGACACACCTTTATTGTGTGGGCGAACAGTTTAGAACCAGATCAGCTGGCACATCTGTGCCGTCTGATCAGGATCTGCACTGTTCGCTATTGATTTATTAGATTATTTTTTACCAAAAACCGACCAGTGCAGATCCTGATCAGACGGCACGGATGTGCTGGCTGATCTGGATCTACACTGGTCGCACATGGGTAAAAATGCATATATATCTAGGAACGGGTTAATGGAGAGTTGTTTCCTAAGAGACTGATTAAACCTCTCTTAGCGCCTATTATAAGTATCTTGCACGAGTGTGAGGTGAAGGTGGAAAAATCTGTCACCGAGTTGGAACTGTTTTGCGGGAATGAGACTCTGCCGAGTTCCCAACAAAACAGTTCACCTGAGGTGACAGATTTTTCTATCTTTACCGAATGTCTCATGCAAGATACTTTTTCTTGCATACCTTTTACTGTTTTAGTATTTGTGTTTATTTATACAAACTTAAATGCTGAAATATTAGAATTTACACAAACCTTACTTTATAATGACGTCACTAACTTGAATTATATTACGTAAGATTTTTGAAGACGTGACATCACTCATCTCATATGGCACATGACCGTTATCTTTTCCCTAGGGAAAAGATAAGATTTTCTTTCCTCGGTAAATCACGCGGAAAAACTTATCCGGTATGCAAGAAAAATTGGTGATATTACAGTTATTAATAGAATATAAACTCTGGTAAAGGCAAATGTACATGTTACAAGAACTGTTTTGACCTCTTCATACCATATTTCCTCAAAAGCGCATTGGTTAACGGGTCCAGCAAGCAATGACCTTACTTTTATTTGAAACGGATTCGAATCCCAGTGACTTGTGACTTTAAGAAATATATTTTTTTTATTTAATTTTTGTTAATGTTTTGTAGTTATGTCAAAGTATTGTATGTATTTTGCTTCAATTTATTTTACCAAGTCAACATTTCATGCACAGTCCACGCTAACAACAAAAAAATGTTTCAAAAGCTGTGTCAGTTGGTTCGTCTTTGGTTTCAGTTGTGCTGCAACAAGATATAGTGGATCTACACTGTTCGCATTTTGATTTATTGGGTTATTTCTGACTAAAATGCAAGCAGTGCAGATCCCGTCATTCGATGGCACAAATGTGGTGGCTGATCTGGAGCTACACTGGTCACGCATATAATAAATCCCCGTATAGGGTTAAAAGCAGATTGGATTAAAAAATTAATACCTTAAAATCGGAATTATATTCTGTGAACAAACAATGTTCTTAAGTTAATAAAAATGTCTTATCACAACCTTATAAACATAATGCAAAACAAGAAATCAATACAAATTTAATAGTGAATTTAAAAAAAAAATTAAATTGTAAACAGAAATGGTCTAACATGAAAGTAAATGGCAAATGTTACAACATCACCATAAAATTTAATTAAACAAGAAGATTCTAAAGTTTCTTTGTCATAATTTGCTTTCATCTTTGATCTATCGCCTCATGTAGCGTCATAAACTCATTTAATTATACTACTTTTAACAATGCGTAATAAGTTAAAGGTGCGTAATTAAAATTAAGTAGTATAATTTTAAAAACCGTATGTGGGAACAGGCACGTAGTTGATGGGGCCGCATATATGCATTTTAATGCAATTGTTACCAGTGCAGACATCCCGAAAGTTGCCAAACCGAAGGACCTGTCCTGTAAAATTTGGGCCAGTCTGACATGATTTCTTATGTTATCAGACTGAATGTCAGACAAAAATTTGAACTCCTTATACTTGTTAATACCTTTTTCACATGTTTTGGTCTGACGGAACTTGTTTCGGTCAGACAGATTTTCACATCTTGTCTGACCAAATGTCTTACACTTTTTTCAACTTCTGCCAGTGTAGATCCTGATAAGTTAGCACATCTGTACTGTCTGATCAATATCTGCATCATTCGCATTTTGGTCAGAAATAACCAAATAAATCAAAAACAGTGTATATCCTGATCAGATGTCACAGGTGTGCTGGTTGATCTGGATCTACACAGGTAGCATATACATTAAAAGGTGTATGTATGATGGAAAGGGTTATGTTTAACAATGACAATGGTACTCAGTGCACAATGGCAAAAATTATCTGGTTACACAACCAAGTTAAGAAAATGCCAATTAAAAACACTTTAGACTGCAATGTTTCCATTTTAGTGAGAATATCTGTAAATCATGACAGATATTTAACCTGATTTATAGACTCTTAGGTATTTTAGAAATAATTATAAAAATGAAAAAAGCATGAATCGTCATCTTTAATCATGTTATAAGGAAGCTTGCAGTCTAATTATGTGACTTGCAAAATCCTGAAAGTCAGGTCTTCAAGATTTTACATCATGCAATTATATAAACCTTAGATATCATATAGCTAGACATACCTTAAATATCTCCAACAAAAATAGCTACATGGCATTGAAATAGCTAGATATTGTCAGTCTTTTCAGCAATTTTAGCAGAAATTTGATTTATCAATCATGGTTGAACCATTTTAGTTTTTATCCCATGTGCAACAAGTGAAGATCCAGATCTATAATTGCTGTCACTGCTGTGACATCTGATCTGGATCTACATTGTTTGCTTTTAGATTAATTAGTTATTTCTGACCAAGAAGCATCCATTTTAGATCCAGATCAGATGACTAAGATGTGCTGGCTGATCTGGATCTACATTGGTTGCACATGCAATAAAACCATGTATAGGATAGAGTCTATTAAGATGTTTCTATAAAAAATAGAAGCCTGCACTCGGCTGGCTCATTCAGCTTCTTTTTTCTATCGAAACATCTTAATGGACTCCATCCGACTTAGAAGTTGCCCTACATCTGTAGCCATGAACATGCGCAGTTGAAAATAGATCAATCTATATTTGTTCATTGTAAAATAGAAAATAGCAAGGAGTTCTATTGAAATAAATTGCTGAGGAATTTGAGTTTTTTGTAGCTTCTGAATATATGAAGTAAAGGGTTAATGCATTCTCATTTTTGAACTTTAACTTGAGAATTAGATAGAATATTTAATATCTCACCTCTTTTTGCTCATATTTGATGGCGAGTTTGAGTCTCGACAGAGTTACCTTTTCCTCACCATCTGAACCCTCGTCATCCGAGTCATTGTCACTCCGTTTGTTCAAAACAGCTATAACTTCCTCAGTACTTCGACACTGGTCCAACAAATCACATGCACATCTTTTACACTGATTGCTCAGGGCTATATATGCATCCTTAAACTCGTTTTCACGGAGTGCCAATTTTTCAAGCTCCCAGGATAGCTTGAAAGCAGACAAGATTGGATCTGAGCATGTTAGTGAAATCCAAGCTGGACTAGCAAGGGCTCTGTACGTGTTGATTCGTCGTAACGAATGACGCAGACCATCTTCATGAACCATTTCCTGACATTTTCTGCATGAGCATGAAAGTTCGTGTGGACGTTCAATAATAGCACCCCTCATGAGCAGTAATTGTAAAATTTCAAACTGATTACAATGAGCCGCAAGTATAACAGGAGAAATATCAGGAGAGTAATCGTTACTTTCTTCAAGATTGTCAATGTTGCCGATGTAAATCGAGTTGTACCATTCGGTTCCCAGCATCTCCGGTGTAATCGACGGATGATCAATGAGCATTTCAACGATTTTAAATACGCCTTCACGAATAGCATACAACAATGCATCCCCGATTTTAACACCTTCTTGTTTCAGTAACATTTCCACAATCTCGATGTTTTCGTTATCAACTGCTATTTGTATGGCTGTCCTCCCTAACATATTTGTGCAGTTTACGTTTACAGGTGCAGGGGGTAGCAAGCATCTAATCATCGAATGTTTATCTCCACGTTCAGCTGCTTCTAAAAATAATCGTTCTTTTGGCGCTATTCTATGGCAACATTTCATTGGCTGAAGAGGCATTGGCGCCACCTTTGAAGAATACCGAGAACTAATTTTTTTGGTTCTTGATTTCACAGACTTGCGCCCCATATTCCAGGCAAACATGTGATCTAAAGTCTCTGAAAAAGAAGAAGCAGACAATTTTACAATTAGAAATGACAAAGCTTCGACTGTATTCATCAGTCTTTAGAGAGTAAGTCCAGGCGTTGATTCCTGCCAGGCATGAGCGACCCCTGATCTTTTGACAAGGATATAAAGGGTATGGTGGGTGGGTATGTGACCCCTTGGGGAGTTTGTGGTGGACAAAATTACAACTAAACTTCACCTCCCCTTACAGGCATTTCTTAGTAAAAAATAACATTCTGTTTGGAAAAATGTGTAACAAAATCATCTCTTAGTTATGTGAAAATGAATAGAAAATTTTAAGTCATTTCAAAATATAGTAGGAACTAAAATTCAAAAAAATATCTCAGGAGACAACTTTTCCTTGGACATGACCAATGTGTGATTCATTTTAAATGTAAGGATGAATCAAGCCAATCGTAAATTAATATATAAAATATTTTTGTAAATCAATCGGATCACATCAAAATTTTACCATCCATGTCAGTTTAACCCTTTCCTGTATAGATACACCTTTATTGCTAGAGCCAACATTTTAGATCTAGATCAGCCGGCACATCTGTGCCGTCTTATCAGGATCTAAACAGTTCGCTTTTTGATTCATTAGGTTATTTCTGACCAAAATGCGACCAGTGCAGATCCTGATCAGACAGCACGAATGTGCCGACTGATCAGGACATACACTGGTTGCACATGCGTAAAAATGCGTATATATCAAGGAAAGGGTTAAACAAGTTATATCCAGCATTAAATACTTGAAAAATATAAATGAAATTGAATTTAATTTAAAAATTAAAAAAACCCATCTTTTTTTCTGAGAGCGCTCAAACAATAATTTGAGAAATGATTTCTTTTTGCCAAAGGATGAATATTTAAATGTTTCGTCTTCAAATGTCAATTATGTCATAAACAAATTTTCCATTCATCCTAAAAGACATAAAATTTAATGCCATCATAAGATCTGTAATATTTTCAAGACGTTGACATTTAGAATTAGATAATAAAGGGATAACAGCTAACATCATGTGAAATGTTTACTTTTATATTTCAAAATGATATTTTACGATATTTTGTTGATGTTGTTTTTTTAATCTTAGCTTCAGACCGTCAGTCTCTACTAAATCCCCCCAGTCTACTTACCCATCACTCAAAAATTAAAAATAGAATTCAAAATTTATTATAGTTTAAACTTATTTATTTAATTTAACATCGATTATGAAACAAGTTATTCCAACTTATAGTAAGCATGCTCAATGCATGCTCGACAACTGCCTTGTGGTTTGCAACCAGTTCTCGCACCAAAATGTGGATTGGAAACTGCCAATAAATCCAGATCTACCTGCACATCAATGCTTCCTGATCAGGATCTAAACTTTTAGCTTAGGATTCGTAAGATTATTTCTGAACAAGAAGTGACCAGTGCAGACCCAGATCATAATTTATGCAAGGACGTGTCATCTGAACTGGATCTACGCTGGATCTACACGTGTCGCAAATGCAATGAAACTCGTATATATGGAGTGTTGGGCTAAATTTTACCACTGAAAACTGTTTGTCCACAGTTTTAAGCTTTTATGTTCTACAAGGTGTTGATAAGTTCAAAATCTGATGACTTGCTAAAGTGGGAGTCTATAGGATTTGATTTAGTGGTCCGTAGCCTAAACAGTCACGTGCTCCTCAATGTTACATCTTAATTCGCTATATCAATATACACAGCGTCTCAACTCGTGTAATAACGTTTTTTTATTTACTGACCAAGTTTTGTTTTTAAAATGGTGAACTGATGAGTAAATACTATAGCTTACATTAAGAAAATTTTATTTTAACCCTTTCCTCCATAGACACACCTTTATTGGGTGAACAGTTTAGATCCAGATCAGCTGGCACATCCATGCCATCTGATCAGCATCTAAACTGTTCGCTTTTTCATTTATTAGGATATTTCTGACAGAAAAGCGAACAGTGCAGATCCTGATCAGACAGCACGGATGTGCCGGCTGATCTTGATCTACACTGGTCGCATGTGCGTAAAAACGCGTATTTATGGAGGAAAGGGTTAAAATCATTTTTATCTCAAAATGTAAACTGACAGTCAATAAAAAGTTACCACTTTTTCACTAGTCAATGAAAACTGTAGCTTTGCACAGAAACACTCCGTTTTGAACTTGCAATTTCAGACATTTTATGGTTAAATACTGTGGTATCATTATATACTTAAAGAAATAAGAAACACAACTTCATTATACACAAAATATATTAAAAGTTGCATTTCTAATTTCTTCAACAGTTTCTATTAATAAGCATAAAATAAATAAAAATAAAATAAAATAAATTGAAATATTCCAATAGATTCTCTACTATTTCAATTAAAATTTGTCTGATTCCTTTCCTGTTTATTTTTTAACGATGCTTAAAAATGTTTAACAAAGGACAGCCAAGGAATTTGCAATAAACTAGAAATCAGCTTACAGGTGACAACTCCAGCACTGTGTTTCCCCGAGTTAGATAATTAGTTTATTTCTGACCAAAAAGCAAACAGTGCAGTGCCCAAGATCATAAAACAAATCTGGAGATCAGTCTCAAATCTCAAGCATCTGATTGGCTGAAATGGCGAAAAGTCGCCATTTCAGCCAATCAGATGCTTGAGATTTGAGACTGATCTCAAAACTTAGTTTTATGATCTTGGGCCCTGATCCTGATCAGACTTCACAAATGTGCAGGCTGTTCTGGATCTACATTGGTACAACATGTGATTAAAGTTGAATTAATGAAGTAAAGGGTTAACCATTTCCTCCATAGATACACCTTTATTGCATGGACGAACAGTGTAGATCCAGATCAGACGACACATATATACACCTTTATTGCATGGACGAACAGTGTAGATCCAGATCAGACGACACATATATACACCTTTATTGCATGGACGAACAGTGTAGATCCAGATCAGACGGCACATAGATACACCTTTATTGCATGGACAAACAGTGTAGATCCAGATCAGACGGCACATAGATACACCTTTATTGCATGGACGAACAGTGTAGATCCAGATCAGACGGCACATAGATACACCTTTATTGCATGGACGAACAGTGTAGATCCAGATCAGACGGCACATAGATACACCTTTATTGCATGGACGAACAGTGAAGATCCAGATCAGCTGGATCTGCACTGTTGGCTTTTTGATTCATTAGGTTATTTCTGACCAAAATGCCACAAGTGCAGATCCTGATCAGACAGCACAAATGTGCTGGCTGATCTGGATCTATGCTGGTCGCACATGTGTAAATACGGAGGAAAGGGTTAACCTGGTAGTAATAATAAGAGTGGTAATATTTTTTTGACACTGAATATACTTTTCCATTACTGACGATATAAAATGTTGAATTTTAATGAGGCTGGCATGGCTAAAACATTATATTGTTAAGTAAATTGTGCTGTGGCATGGTAAAACAAAGTTTCGCTATATCTAGATTTCCCATTGGTAATTCTTGGACAGAAGGTGAACAGACAATACCGGGTATCACATAACGGCATCTTGCATGTCTTTTGTAACCCTTTACTCCACAGACACACCTTTATCAAATGGGGGAACAGTGTAGATCCAGATCAGCCAGCACACCCATGCCAACTGATTAGGATATACTGTTAGCTTTTAGAATTATTAGAATACTTCTGATCAAAGTGTAAACTGAGTGCAGATCCTGAACAGATGGCATGGATATGCTGGCTGATCTGGAACTACACTGTTCCCACTATTAATAACACTCACATTTATCGAGTAAAGCTTTAAGCTGGTAGTTATTATTACCTAGTGATAACATTCTTTTCGATGGCGAGTATACTTTTCCATTACTCCATGATACAAATGGTTGGATTTTAATGAGGCTGGCACTGCGCCATGGTTTAAAAGTTATATTGTTTAGTAAATTGTGCTGTGGCATGTTTTTGTGGCATGGTAAAACAAAGTTTCGCTATATCTAGATTTCCCATGGGTAATTCATTGACAGAAGGTGAACAGACAATACTGGGTATCACATAACAGCATCTTGCATGTCTTTCTTAAATTTGCATGAAATTCTGCAGAGATTGCTCGCTAATGATTTCTTAAATCGAAGCTATTATATAATTTTGAAAAATAAATGTCTGTTGCTAGGTTATTAAAATATACAATACAGGAGAATTTAACCCATAACTCCATGAATACGCATTTTATTTTTTGGGCAACCAGTGTAGATCCAGATCAGCTAATTAAAGACTGCTACTAGATTATGAAAAACAAGAAAAATTAACCCATTACGTCATTGATAGGCCTTTTTTATTATATTGGCAACCATTGTTGATCCAGATCAGTGAAGAGATGTCTGCTGCTAAGTTATTTAAAACAAGCCATTTTAACCCTTTCCTTGATATATACGCATTTTAACGCATGTGCGACCAGTGTAGATCCAGATCAGCCGTAACATCCATGCCGTCTGATCAGGATCTGCACTGGTCGCATTTTGGTCAGAAATAACCTAATGAATCAAAAGCAAACAGTTTAGATTCTGATCAGATGGCACGGATGTGCCTACTGATCTGGATCTAAACTGTACGCCCTAGCAATAAAGATGTATCTATACAGGACAGGGTTAACCTGTTACTCCATGGATAAGCCTTTTATTTCATGGACAACAAGTGTAGATCTGAGAATTCTGTGCCCAAAGTTATAAAACTGAGCATGGAAACCAGTCTCAAATCTCAAGCATCTGATTGGCTGAAATGGCGACCAGTCGCCATTTCAGCCAATCAGATGCTTGAGATTTGAGACTGGTTTCCAAACTCAGCTTTATAACCTTGGAGCCTGGTCTGGATTCACAGTTTGTTCCTTGGTCAGAAATAACCTTTTGAGACTTAAAGCAAACAGTGTAGATCGGCATGTGCCAGATGATCTAAATCTACAATGATTGCCCATATGATAAAATGATAGCTAGTGTTTGCTAATATTTTAACCCTTGAACCCATTCCTGTATAGATACACCTTTAATGCCAGGGCGAACAGTTTAGATCCAGATCAGCCGGCACATCCGTGCCGTCTGATCAGGATCTAAACTGTTCGCTTTTTGATTCATTATGTTATTTCTGACCAAAATGCGACCAGTGCAGATCCATGCCGTCTGATCTGGATCTACACTGGTCGCACATGCGTAAAAATGCGTATATATCCAGGAAAGGGTTAATCCATAAATACGCATTTTTAAGGCATGTGTGACCAGTGTAGATCCAGATCAGCTTTCACATCTGTTCCCCTTGATCTGGGTCTACACTGGTCGCATGATGGCCAGAAATAACCTTATGGATCTAAAAGTGAACAGTTTATATCCTGATCAGATGGCACGAATGTCTAAGGAGAAAGAGTTAAAGAACTTGTGGTCAACATTTTTGCTGTTTGTTTGTTACTGTTAATTATACTTAAGCTGATTAATTCGAAAATGTGTCTTTGCTTTTTTTAAATCATTTTCCGTTTTTAATAATTTTTGCAAGACCTCAGCTTTATATTTTCTACTTAACATTATATAATTTTGTTGCTTATTTTGACTATGTGTTATATTAATTCCTACGAAAATGCAAAATAATCAATGTTGTCTGCTTAATGTTTTGCTGTCATTTTAAGGAATGACAGCAAATTATTTTTCATTTATTTATTCTTCTTAATTTAAACCAACAAAAAATTACCAAGAACAACAAGGACAACAACAGCATTTATTTAGCATTAACAAAATAAAATGATTGTAGCCTACAAAAACTTAAATAACTACATTTTGTACCACTTTTTTTTCAGTTGATTTTATGACCGATATTCGGTCATGTTCCCAACTGCAAAACATATACTTTTTTCCCAATTAGAGAAGAAAACTTCCTAATTGAATCAATGCAAAAAATTATGACAAAAAAACCTTGTTATCAGAGTTATTTCATTAATAAAATATTATATAACTAAATGTTAGTGAATCAATCATCATTTGTTTCTTAAGTCCAGAAATTATTAATAAAATTAAATATATGTTTAACTTTTTATTCCCCAATGATAATAAAAAAAATTCCCAAATTATTGCAAAACAACATGAAATTTCCCAATTCCAGGATTATGGGTCTAATTCCCAATATGGTGAAAAAAAGCCCTGTACCACCCTGAACCAAACCCCTCAAGAAACCTAAACACTTTATAAATGTAACTGCATTCTAATTGTGCTTTAATATTCCACTTGATTCATTTTCACCTCTTAACCCTTTCCTCCATAAATACGCCTTTTTACACATGTGCGACCAGTGTAGATCTAGATCAGCAGGCACATCCATTCCATCTGATCAGGATCTGCACTGGTCGCATTTTGGTCAGAAATAACCTAATAAATCAAAAAAGGCAAACAGTTTATCTGTTGATCTGGATCTAAACTGTCCGCCCGTGCAATAAAGGTGAGTCTATGGAGGAATGGGTTAAACAGTCAAGCACAATATCATTTCCGACTCCAGGCTCTTATTTTTCTAATGAAATTAAATTTTGGAGACTTGTTGTCTTTAATTCACTATAGATGTAGAAATTAAGAAAATGTCATCAAGTCACATAACTGATATCAGATCTAGACATTAGTAATATGGCGTACAAATGATGATATCGTATTACTCAAATTTTACAAGAATTGTCTTCCCAAATGTAGAACAAAACAAAAAGCTATTCACACACTCTTAAAGATGCAGATTCATTAAATAGTTGCTTTTAAATTTAACCCTTTTCTCCATATATAATTATCCCTTTATTGCCAGGGCATACAGTGTAGATCCAGATCACCTGGCACATCCATGCTGTCTGATCAGGATCTGCACTGGTCGCATCTTGGTCAGAAATAACATAATAAATCAAAAAGCGAACAGTGCATTTCCAGATCAGATGGCATGGATGTTCTTGCTGATCTGGATCTACGGTGGTCGCACATGCATAAAAATGCATATAATGGAGTAAAGACAAACAAGTCGTTCAAAAACAGTTTTCTAATAGACATCAAGCATAAAAAAATAATAAATCGGAATGCTTAGTGCAATACACAGTGCCCAAGGTTATAAAACTGAGCATGGAAACCAGTCGCCATTTCAGCCAATCAGATGCTCGAGATTTGAGACTGGTTTCCAAACTCAGTTTTATAACCTTTAGCCCTGGTCTAACTCATATATAGTCATAAAGGTGATAATTGAGTTTTGCTCCATGCATTCATTACTGGGTCAGGCATACACCAAAAATGGTGGCGCCCTGTGTAAACAGAATCCTTCAGTAAAAAATATAATCGTTGGACCAAACTTTTTAAACTCCGTTAGCATCTTTCTTTTGTTTGCATAATATTGATACCGACCCTTAAAGCAGCATTACATCAATTTAACCCGCTCTTGTATGAAATATTACATGTATTTGGAACTATAGGCACAAATTTGCAGCATTAATTCGGGCTAATAAAATTTTAACTTACTAAAATAAATTTGGTCCGCACGACTAAAAGCGAAAGTAGGATTTCCGAAATGTCACAAAATTTGAGATCGCGCATGAAGTGGTCTCTTCGTTGGTGCTAAATATAGCTCCATTATATTTAGCTTCTTAAAAGTTCGTCAACGATTATTTTAACATTATCATTGAAAATCCCGTCTATAAGAAAGAATTCGATTGGACCTTTTGTGTTCTGTTAGAGAATTTATATATAAGAGTCTATATGGACAAATACCGGTATGATTTTTCAATAGTATATTCTTACTTTAGTTTAGGGTTGGGGCTTTAATATAATTTACTACTTACACAGGACGCCGCCATTTTAAGCCCATACGTACTGTTTGATAGTAACGTCGGGTACCAGACTACAGAATCTGCTGATTCACTAAACAGTAACTTTAAACAAGAAAAGTCGCACAAAATCAGTTTTCTAACACACATGATGTATATTGAGGGCATGGCATAATACTGATCTAACTCATATAGAATTATGAATGAGATAGTCTACTTTTGCATCAAGCCCTCTATATAAATGTCAAAGAGACACAAGATTCCTTATAGCCAAGTTGATGACATTTCAATATCTTTAATCTAAAATATAAAAATTAACCTTTATAGTTTATTACATATTGTAGTTTCAAGGTATCATTTAATTTTACAGGGACAAATTGCTGTGCTAAAACCACATATGATATCTTGACATGGGTATAATTCATGCAATATTATTTTTCTTTTAAGATATATGATTAACTAGTATACTACAAATTTTGATTTCAATTAGATTTCGACCAAGTGAGCGACCTCCGTCAACATCTGCATTTGCAGATTGCACTGCAACAATTCACAAGATGCTGACCACATTTGATGCCATGCGACAACTGTTAGAACTGCCGCTCCAATCAGAAGCCAATCAAATTTTGTCCACGTGGGTTCATTCTTGTTTTCCAAATATTTTAACTGAAGTAATAACAAAAGGTGTGGCTTAAAGAAAAAAACCTGAAGGCGTAATTTACTTTGAACAGCGGCCTTTCAATTAAACTTTCCCGCTTCTTCTGAACGGAAATATTATTCGCCGCGCCACATGTTTGATGTTTTAGTTGCAAGCCAAAATCTTACTGAAACTGAAATTTGTAGTCACTTCCCTGGGGTTTAAATTCACATGTTTCCCCTACCGCAAAAAGTCAAAATTTAAACCCACACGAAATATAATAATACTAAATAATGGTAGCAACACTTTACTTCCTGGATTTTGATTTCAAGACAAATATAAAAAAAATAGTGATGTAACGCAGGTAAATTCCATTGGTATTGAGATTTTCAATGGGAAACTGTGCCACTAGACATTAAATGAGTGAAATGATTGGAAAAAAACAATGTTTTCTATTTCTCTTTTGCCTGAAAAATTCTTTGCAGTGTAAAAGAACAATTGTTTAGTTTTGGAAGGGTATGTGAAGTTATATTGTCGATCTAGGTGTTGTATTATCCCTCGTCAGCAGCTCCAGTAATTTGTCACCTAGACCAGCGATATAATATATCCTCACACCCTGTCAAGAAACCAAATAAATAACGTAAAATTCCATTTAAATGCCCCAGGTCTGTTACATTTTATGAAAGGGGTGTTTTTTATTTATATTATTTTTTTATTTTAATATTAGATTCTTTAGGATATTGGATAATAAAGGCAGATTAACTCATTTTTTCCCTAAAAAATAACATGGGGGAATTTAATATGAATTTTATGATATATAATGTATTAGCTTAATAACAGAATTTAAAAGAAATTTGTCGTAAGTAAAAAATTAATCAAATAAAAACCGCAAAAAACATGTTAAAAATAAGACACTGTAATTATTCATTGATGTTTGTTAGATTTTAAATAACGTGAAAAAACAACAAAGAGTTAAGATCGGATTAAATTATTTTAGTCATTTACAATGATGTATTGGTTTAAAAGGCTTGACTTGAAATACATACAATAAAAAAATTGAAATTATAAAAAATACACTACAAAGCATAAAATACATTACACTAAAAGACCTAAAATAACTTAAACAACATTCATTAAAAGACGAATAACATATATTTTTAGACTTGAAATACTTATATTTTATAGCTTTAAATATGTACATTCAAAGACTTTAAATACATACATTAAAAAGCTTCTGATATTTACATTACATGTACATTAAACAACTTTAAATATGTATGTTAAAGACTTGAATTACATACATTTAAAGACTTGAAAAACATTGGTTAAAAGACTAGAATTACATACATTTTAAGATTTGAAATTCAAATATTCAAAGCCTTGAAAAATAAAGCTTGAAATATGTAAATTATATTATTTAAAATACATACAATTAAAATACATACCATAAAATACATGATATATACATTAAAAGACATGAAATACTTAAATTAAAAGTCATGAAATACATAAATTAAATAGCTTGAAATATATACAATAAAAAGCTTGAAATACAGGGGTGGGGAACTATCCCCTTCAAATTATATTTTCTTTTCAATTCTCCTTAATTTAAACCAACAAAACGTTCTTTACCAATCTACCACCCTGCCCCTAACCTCTAAAAAAACCCCAAATACTTCACTTAAACATTTTCCACCCATTTCCAACTTTGCTGCAAATTTAAAACTTGAAACTTATACATTATACTATTTTTAAAAAAAACAACAACAACAAATATTTCTAGTTACCTCTTTTCACGTTATTCTGCAATTGTATAAAATGATTTCATGATAATCTTGTTCCTTCCACAGCCTGCAACAATTTGTATAATCACCTCATACTATTTCTGCAAAGGTTTTTTATATTTACTTATATGGGTATAATAAACTGCTTTTAATGATACTCATCAATTCATAACCATAGAGACAGCTTCACACTATTGGAATTCCAAGGCAACCATCGTTACTTTTAACCAATATTTGCAGCTGAAAGTAAACATGATTTCTTTCTTGTATTTATAAGTGAATTATAGTTAATAGTTTCTCAGTGAAATATATTTGTTAGTTTCACTGTCAAAACTCTGAAAAACCTTTTTTTTATTTTCACTATTTTTGCTTTACTACTTTAAAATTTAAATTTGAACTTATTATCTCCCTTTCCAATTTTTCTAGTTCATAGTAAATGAGTCAGAGTGTATGTTTAACCACTCATAATCAACAAAAAACTAAAATTGATATTTCACTGAAAACTAACAAATACCCACGTAAGATTTGCTGACTTTCGCTTTTTACGGAAATATATACATGTACTTTTCCCCCAGTGTTTTGTACATTTACTTTAAAATCAAATTGCCCTCACAGAACCCATACCCTATGGCAACAGCATCTAGCAATGCAAATTTGATTACATTACAGTACTTTCCTCTTATTTGAATAGGGGTTATTTGAATATTTTGCTTATTATAATAGAATATTAAAACACAAAACCATTTCTATAATAAATAGTCTCTTTATTTGAATAGGCCACAGCATTCATTTCGTTTATTTGAATAGCCTTTTCCCACCTTATAAAGCATTAAGACGCTAATCCTACTTGAAGTCACACGTTTCACACACAATATATTACCTAGCGCATTACCCCACCCACCACTGATGAAACTGAGAATTTGTAAGCTCCGTGTATTATGATACTACAGTTAATTGAATCAAGGATCCTGACAAATAGACTATTCAAATAACTGAATTCTACTGTACTACTACAAATTTCGATTTCAGTTAGCTTTTTGTTTACAACCAAAACATCAAATGAGTTGTCCAGCTACAGATATTATTATAGAGAAGAAGCGGGGAAGTTTAATTGACAGAACGTTGTTCATAGTTAATCAAGCCTTCAGGTTACTTTAACCCTTTCCTTGATATACGAATTTTTACGCACGTGCGACCAGTGTAGATCCAGATTAGCCGGCACATCCATGCCGTCTGATCAGGATCTGCACTGGTCACATTTTAGTCAGTAATAACCTATTGAATCAAAAAGCGAACAGTTTAGATCCTGATCAGATGGCACGGATGTGCTGGCTGATCTGGATCTAAACTGTTTGCCCTAGCAATAAAGCTGTATCTATACAGGAAAGGGTTAAGCCACACCTTATGTTATTGTTTCAACATCCACAAGGAGAATGAACCCACAGTGACAAAAAGTGATTAGCAAAACCTAATTTAGAAGTAAAACACAGCGTCTTTTGATTGGGGCGGCAGTTCTAACAGTCGGTTTCTTGTGAAGTGTTGCGGCCGAACAAATGTTTACGGAGGTCACTCGCTGGGTCAAAATCTAACTGAAATCGAAATGTATAGTAACTGAGTAAGCCAGGACAACCTGAATTTTATGGTATATACATTGTATATAAACATTTTGACAAGCCACAAATTTAATGAACACAAACAGAAAATATGTCTCTTAATTGGCCAGTTTTCCCCCATAAATGTAAAAAGAATTCTTTTTTACTGCCAATTATGACTGGTAAATGTGTGAAGGTTGTCTGTTAATTACCTGATGTATCCAATAGCATTTACTAATTAGAAACACTCAGGGGGATCCACAGGGGTTTCGAATCCAGAGGGGGTTTCAAAGCTAGAGGAGTTTAGTGGGGTCACTCAAACCCCTTTTATGGGAAGCAACTTTGTTGGAAATTGTCAATGGGGTCCTACCGATATACAGAGTTATCTCAATATTCTGTCCAAAGTTACCTCCCTTTGTAACGCGCACCTGTCACTGGGTAGTTCCGGTCTGAGATTGACATTAAAACAGACATGCAGTAGTCATCCCTGGTCCTTTCAAATACGTTTTAATAGGGTCTGGATGGTCAGAGATCAGCATAATGCATAAAAACGTTTGATTATTATCATTGAATGGAAAAATAGATAGTTTTATAGTGCAGCGCATAATATTTAAATTTTCTCTTTTACCCATTTTTATACGTTTGCGAGGTATGTGTTCAACATGGTTATGTTCGACCCCTTCGGTAATAAAGAGTAAAAATACGCATTTCTTATGCTCAAAAATGGAAGATTTGAGGGAAAGAAAAGTAAGAAACCGTTAACGAAAAAAAGGTACAATTTATAACCCATTATGTAAAATAAAGTTTGACTTCCGCCAATGAAACACCCGTTCACTTTTATACATGTTCTTTCATGTCCATGCAACATTTTTGGCCAGGAATTTAATAGTCTAAGATTATTTTAATAACTGAACCTTTTCCTACAAATTAAATTCACACCATTTGGTTCATAGATTTGTGCCATGTTCGTATTAACGTATTTTTAAATATACTGCTCTTTTTTCTCCAAACGTTACCGTCTTCATTCTTATACAATTTAGAATATATTCAAGCATGGTTTCGTAATGTTTTCAGGTTTTTCTCATTATATCAATTTTTTTATTTTATTTAGTTTTACAATCAATTTTAATTAATTTAATAAAGTTTATATATGTTTGGGTAAAACTTTCCCGAATGCTATTTTATTAAATTCAGATAGGAGCGCTTTAAGTTGCAAATATCAAATAATGAATGTCTGGGGTCTCAAACAACAGTGTGACAATTAATTAGAATATTTAATCTCAAGTCACTTTCCTAAAACAACACTTTTACCCCCAACAAGCAACGTTTTCGACCTCTTACAAATCTACAAATAAACTTCAAAAGGCCTTTATCACCCCTCCAGCTGGTAAATCCCAGTCTTGCTAATTAGATTATGTAACATGATCATAAAACATAAAGTCATTGTTTGCATGACTTAATGGTAATTGGCTGAATACTTAAGTGAACGTTTTAAAAAGCTATAATTTCGATGCCAGCCAATAAATAAATTTTCATAAAGGATACGTGCAGTTACCTAAATAGGTAAAGATGCATTTAGTTATTAACTTAAAATCACATTACAAAGATGATGGTTATTCCTTATATGCCTGTTTCACTTTTTTTGTTAATTTGACAATGCATTTTAACATAAAAAGCACTTTGAAAATTTTTATCTACACTTTTCAGGCTAAGCTTTATTACCGCTTCTAAACCGGAACTACCCAATCAGCAAGGGAAGCCACTCTCAATGGGAGGTAACTCTGGATATCGGTAGGCCCCCATTTACTACTTAAAGACTGCTCGAAACAAACCCTCTTTCTGGAAATCTCGCAACCACTCTGAAAATTTTTGTACAAGCTGTTGTGCCTGGTAAATTTAAGCAGAATGTCTATTTACAGGCAACAGTGCTAGGTAAATGTAAGACTGCACCTTTTAAGATGAGTTGCTGCAAAATAGTGTGCCGTCATTCTCTTGCTCGCACAACCATTCAAAAAAGCTGTAATGTCACAAATTCTTCAATATACTTTTGGAAAGAATTGTGTATTTAGAAAAGTAAAATAATGATTTTAAAATTTTTATTTTTTTGTGTTCTGGATATGAAAAACGGTTGGGTTGTTTAATGTAAAAGTGAAGCCCTTCAGTGTTTTTCATTCCTTGATGACCCGAATAAAATATTGATTCCATCCTTAAATGTCATGCCGAACTGATGATTCAAAGAAACATAAAACAATGCAAAATGCAAGAGGCCCAGACATTGTAGGAAACCACCAAAAAGAATTAGAGGTAAAAAGAGCTTACTGTATTCTATACATATCCATATTCTCAAGGTAACAGTTGTTTTTTTTTCAAACCTCTTAAAGTCTTAATTTCTCAGCACTTCTTGGTAAATAAAAAATCAGTCTGGATGTGATTAATGCCATTACAGCGGGACTTAACATATATATAAATATATATATTCGGCCACTTACCAATCCAAAAATATAGCATTTTTCCCAACTGTGACATAGACACTTTCCAAAAAATGCCAGGTAAGATGTCCAAAAAGGGTTCAAACTCCTCTGAGAGGTCTGAAGTCTGAAAAATAAAGTGCTTTGGAAAATTAAATTTTAGTTGAAAATACTTATTACTATTAATATTAATAAACAAGTACCTATCTTTAAATGAATGTTGTTTCCCAAAATTAACAATTATCACACATGAATTTCCCAATTTGAAAGGCCAGGACCTTTTCCCAATTTTCTTATGAAAAGCCCTGACCAGTATTTTTTTAAATTCAGTATTGCCATTGAAAACCTTGAAAACTTTGTTTTCGATACACAATAATCAATAATATGTCATTATCATATTTCAATTATTCATATTTCAATTATAACACAACAGTTATGAAAATAAATGATGTTCCTTAAACATGACTAAATAATATGCTTAACAAGTTAAAATGTTTGTAAACATTGTTTTACAAATAGTAGACCTCTGTCAATGCTTTCTTTTTATACTAATATAAGAGAATATTGTGAACTCTCGTCTGACAATACTCAATCTGACATGCTTTCACACATGTTTAAAATTCAGTTAATTTTCTGTTTAGAAATAGTGTGTCATGTTCAGATAATGTTAATGCAAAATGATTCTGTAAAGTAACAATGGGTCGTTGATATGTAGTTTAGAGTAAAGTATCTTAGTCATACGCTTAGTACCTCGAGAACAAGGATAACCATCCAACTTCCAGGCATAAATCGCGTGAATTGATTCAAAATGCAGCAGGCCTGCCAAAACTTCTCTATTAAAAATGTGGAGATTTTGTCTGAATATGTCAATGATGATGATGACGACGATAATGTTGATGATGATGATGTTCTTTTAATGTCTTGATGCTGTTCAATATGACTGTGACTGACCAAAAATGATGATGATGATGATGATGATGATGATTTTCTCATATTGTTCTTTATAACTATATTCTTCACAGAATTTTGTAAATGAATTTTGCCGATTTTGTTAAAATGGTTATAGAACTTGTTTTAAAATGACTTTTGACTATTTTTATCATTCATACAGGCCTGCCAAAACTTCTTCATAAAATATCCGGAGATTTTGTCTGAATATGTCAATTATGATGAAAATGATGATGTTGTTGTTTTATTGTCTTGTTGGTGTTAACTATGACTGAACACAAATGATGAGGATGAGGTTAGATGATGATGATTGATGATGATAGATGATGATGATAATATTTTTCTCATATTCTTGAATGAATTATGCCGATTTTCAAAGAAATGGTTAAAGAACTTGTTTTAAGTTGACTTTGACATTTTTTGTCATTCATTTTTTAACTTTCTGTTAAGCCTATTAAGGCCTGTTTTGACAATATTAGAAAAAACATGCGATGAAAATAGATAGAAGCTGGTGTAACGTCAAGGCCCTGGTTTAGTTTATGACACGCGGTTATATTATAGTTGTGCCAGAGACACTAAGGCAGCATGTCACTGACCACGTCCTCGTTATCTCGTAATAAACAGGAAATGTGCGACTGCAGCAGAATAACTATTATTTAATTGCACAACTTTTAAACAAGGTTTAATTAATCTATATTTTTGCAATTTTATAGAAATCCGGAGATTTTGACTATAAATCCGGAGATCCGGGGAATTAACTTAAAATCCTGAGATTTCGGATAAAATCCGGAGATTTGGCAGGCCTGTTCATATTTAAGTTTCTGTTCAACCTGTTAAGACCTGTTTTTGACAATATTAGGTTGAACATGCAATGTAAATGGATAAAAGCAGGTGTTACATCAAGACCCTTGTTAGTTTATGACACGCGGTTATTGTATAGTTGTGCCAGAGGCACAGAGGCAGCATGTCACTGACCACGTTCATGTTATCTCGTTTTCTCGTAATAAACAGGAAATGTGCGAGTGCAGTAGAATAACTATTACGTTCATTGCACAACTTTGAAATTAAGTGTAATTAATCTTTATTTGTCGCAAGTTTATAGAAATCCGGAGATTTTGACTATAAATTCGGAGATCCGGAGAAGTAACTTAAAATCCTGAGATTTCGGATAAAAACCGGAGATTTGGCAGGCCTGATGCAGAACGAGTATCTGTAAGTAATTTGAGAAAAGGGGAGTAACTTATGCTGTATTGCATACATATGTAAATGCCATACCCACGGTATCGGTTGCTGTAAAGGGAAGTAACTGCTACGGGGAGTTTGGTAAACTCTATTCAGCGGTTTCTCCCCTTACAATTAAATTAGTTGGTGTTCAGTGTTTCACGCGCTTGCTCTCCTTTAGTTTACACACTCCTTGTAGCGGTTACTTCCCGTTATAGCTAAAGCAGTGTCAAAGGGTGGTGACTGCATCGGAATCCTCATAAATTGCCCCCCACCCCTTGTGGTTACAGTAATTGTCCAAAATACTAGCAATAACTTTGTTTCATGTTATGTTTCGTTTTGTTTAATTGCAAACTTTAACATTTCATACCGACTGTGTATCAGGAATAGACACACTCAAAACAACAGCCTCAACGTACAACCCAAAAAGCAGAGATAAAAAATAGAGCGTGGGTTTATAAAATGATCATTTTCAGACACACAAACACTTAACGAGTGTTGCCACATAATTACCAGTTGCTCTTTTAATAATATAAGAAATATGTGTGTAATGCTGAATTTGCCCGCATCTTGTGGTACTTATGCTTATGTAAATAAAAGTTGAAAGTTGAAGTTGGAATAAGTTCACCCTCTATGTCTATTAAACAGAAACCAGAGGTAGCAGAGCTGGTTCCGGGGTTACTCTACTGCGCCGTGACGCTGATGATGTCGGACTGGGTACCAGTTTAAGAAAAATTGACAACAAGGTCACAAATGAGTGACGTCGCGTGTTGAAAATAACGTCAGTTTTAGCGTCTATGACAACGACGTCAATTTTAACATTGGGATGCCGCAACACACATAGTCGCAGAGAGATATAAATAATGTAAAAGAAGAAAATCTGTGCTTTTGGTGCTTTTAGTGCTTTTAAATGCCACCGCCTAAGTTGGCAAAACCGAAGCTAGACGGGAGGAGGGAAACTTCTGGTATAGTTTAATTTTTCGAATTATGTTTCATAGTAGATTTGCTTAAAGTTTGACGAGGCAGTAGCAATATCACAGGAAGTAAAGAAAATTTTTTAAACAATTATGGAGACATGTGAAATATTAATACATATATCATCTTGGTCATTAACCTTTAGGCATACATTACTTCATATTTGTTATTGCATTTCGGGAAAATTTAAAAATATTATTTTCCGTCCCGTATTGGCATAACAAACATTCGTTGGTATCATTGCCACGTTGGTTTAGATCTGCGTAATTTTTCGAAATATCCGTTTAGTTTAGTTTATTTGCGTTTCTTTTTACTGGTATATATACATATACACGAACATTAAAAGAAAACAAACAAAAGCAAAAAAGGGTTGGGTATAACGTTCTTCCAACATTATCCGTCTACAATTCCCAATGTGTTTTTCATTATACCAACAACACAGTTACTTAAATCCGCTGCTTTTGCATACCAATTTTAATTTTGAATTTATGTAATCGAGCTACTTGGATAACAGTTGGAAAATATTGTTGGGAATTACCGCTAAACATTTCTTGGCGAAACTTTCAATACATTTCGGCATCTTGCAATTTAAAAACCCAACTGTTTTTCCCAATAACATATCCATTCAATCCTTAACGCGATATTAGATGTTGAACTCATTTCTTCAAGTTCCGTCCGCCTGCTATGAATGCATATCTGGGTGATGTCTTTCAGAATTTTGACTTCAGAGAAAATCATGGACCTTCAAAAGAACACTTCTGTCCCTAGCAACTTCTAACATTCATAATGACTTTTAGGAAGTAAAGCTGTATCTAAGTGTAGATAATTATTCGAGGAGTTAAGGTCAGAGACCACTAAATAGTTTCCCATAGAGTTACATTATAAGATTTGGTTCTCTTGTGATTTAATTTTCATGACTTTTTCCAAAACAACACTGTACCACATACACTCACCCAAAGTTCTAATTGGTCATCACTTGTATATGTTTACAATATATGCTATTTTCGTTTCTTCCCTATTTCAAGACAGGCTTTAAAAAGAACTGTTTTGTCGTGTAATCGATTATTAAATGTCTTTTAAATCGTTATTGATTGTTATCTTAAATGAGCCCAACACAATTTACTTACAATTCAGGGTCAAAATTAGAACACTCTGTAATTGAAAGGGAGGTAATTATAAAACTGGGAACTTTGAAGAGGATTTATTTAAACATAAATGCTGCTGATTAAAAAATTGTTATGTTTTTCCTACGTATGAGTGGTCCTGCTAAAACAAAACGAGTTTAGAGCAATTTTGACCAATGATAACTTTGGGTGAGTGCATTTGCATAGTGTCACTCTTTTGCTTTGGGTGAGTGTATTTGCATAGTGTCACTCTTTTGCAATGCAAAATTACCAGATATCAGGGTCTTCACCAACCATTCTCTCAGAACTTTGAACTTGATGTAATCAGCCCCAGAATATATACAAATATTCAACCCAAAATAAGAAAAGGACCAACTTCATTAAAGTGACACAAATCACCTTCCTCTGACAGTAAACCCCAGATTCCTGATCCAGAGGCCAGATTTCGATTCCTTACAGGGTGGGAGACTTCTGCGATTTCCACAGTACACCAAAACGGTGCAATTACAGGTTTTGATACTCAGGAAAAAGTCACAAAAGCGTGACTGTAAAAGCCTGGAAATTATAATCAGTGAATTATATTTCAGATAAACAGAAAATGCTTACAGACAGTCTCATTAAAACACTCTCAGGTTTCGTGCTAGACTATTCGACGAATAGGAGAGCTATTATTCTCACACCGGCTGGCTTCCGTTAAACAAAATATGCACTTTGGCCCATAACTTAATAACTACTTGAGATGTCAAATTGAAACTTTATATATATTTATTCACCGTCAAAATCTACATCATTATCAACAAGACCCATAATTATGCTACCAATCTTTTAAAGTTATG
The DNA here is from genome assembly GCA_038501625.1 of Corbicula japonica. Taxonomy (NCBI): domain Eukaryota; kingdom Metazoa; phylum Mollusca; class Bivalvia; order Venerida; family Cyrenidae; genus Corbicula; species Corbicula japonica. The sequence goes on from JAZAYU010000012.1 coordinate 8,031,885, forward strand.
CCCCTTTTTAACTTATGCTATTGTCCCATAACTTTTAAACGACTTGAGATATTACTTTGAAACTTCGAAGACCCATAACTCTGCTACAATTTTTGTTTACTATATGGCCATTTTTTCACTTAGATTTTGTGTTAAAGTTTTGATCACTTGGCCCACAACTTTGGAACTAATGCAGATATCAACTTTAAAGTTGAAAAACTTTACCATTATCATAATCTACATCACTTTCACCAAGACCTCTACTATTTTTTAAACTTATTCCACTTTCCACTTGAATTTGTGTTATGGTTTTTATTCTGTAACATTATTTCAGTGATTGATATTTAACTAAAAGTAAATGTCCCCAATCATAAATTACCAACAAGTTTTCCAACTCTTTCAAAAATATTTCTTAGTTATTCTCCTTTTCAGTTCAAAATTTATGGTACATTAAGGAATTATTTCGGTTATTTGAAATGAATTTTCTCCCTTACCATTCACTTGTTAATATTTTCTCGATTGCACCAGAGGCCATTTCATCCAATTACGTGCCTGAGATTTGAGACTGGTCTCCTGATTTAGTTTTATGCTCTTCGGCACAGCTCTGACACGTGATTTATTCTATCACAATCGTTGATTATGATGCCGCAAAGCGGTAGTAGGATATAGGAATTGTCTTCGTGTGCCTGTTCTTCATTACGTCCGTCCGTGTGTGGGTGTGTGCGTGTGTGCAAATTTCTTATCCGCTTCATAACTTCTAAACATGTCTGGTCGAGTTGTATTAGTCATTCAGCGGATCGAATATCATCCAACAAATAAAACACTTACCTTTTGAAATCTGGAGAGGGATATTAAAATGGTGTTGTCCCGTCCGTCCGTCACACTTCTACATCTGCAACCGTTTCTCGGTAAATAGCTGGTATAATTTCATGAACTTGGAATAATAATAATATGAAGCAACACACTGTGATGATGCGAGTCAAGTTTTTTTGGACGAGTCAATTTTCTTTAGAGTTATTGCCCTTATTTAATGAAAAATATTTTTAAAAATCCGTTTCTCGGTAACTAGATGGTAAAATTTCATTTAACTTTGGAACAAATATGAAGCAGCACTCTGATGATGTCCGTCAAGTATTTTTGGATCAATTATTTTTTTTTCAGAGTTAATGCCCTTTATTTTTGGAAAAAAAATCCCTCTGTAGCCATTTTTCAGTAACGTGCTGTTAGAATTTCATGAAACTTGAAACAAATATGAATCAACATACTGGGATGATTCATCAAGTATTATTTAGACAAATAAAATTTCCTCAGAGTTAATGCCCTTTATTTTTTTCAATCCAAAAAATTCCATCTGCAACCATTTCTCGGTAACTTGCTGGTAGAATTTCATGAAACTTCGGATAACTATAAACCAACATACTGTGATGATGCCTTGTCAAGTATTTTTTTGGATCAAATCAATTTTTTTTCAGAGTTTATGCCCTTTATTATCTGATAAATAAAAAAATACCTGTGCAACCATTTATCTTTAGAACCACTTAAGGGGAATACATGTAATATGGATTATTGAAAAAGGGCAAGGAGAGCTGGGATGTGCAGTGCACAAGAACCATAACTCGATCTTATTTTTGGAGTTATGTCTCTTTCAAATGAATTTAATATTAAACTTCATGTTGCCTACAACTTTTCAAGTCCTTGTCCAAATAACTAAATACTTTGGATATATCATCTTCATGAACAAAGCAATCTGTGACAACAAGAATGATAACTCTGTTTTCACTAGTATCTACTTTGCCTTATTCAGCGGGGGATATCAATTCAACGAATTAGCTTGTTTCTATTGGCTAGACCTTTGGAACAAAATCCTTTCGAATGTCAAGATGACTTTAGCCTAATTTAATGACAAATATATATAAAAATTAAAAATACTTTATAAGAAGGCTCACTAACTTACGTATATTACCGTGTATTACAGAGAAAGCGTCCGACCATACGAGAACGGTCAATGATGTCATGGACAGAATTGAGGAGAATTTAGATCATATGAGTTATGAATTAAAATCCAGATTTCGAAAGCTTGTCTCTTCTCAGATCGGTCTTCTGAAATACGGAGAAGATGGAAATAATTTTGAAACTAGAAACATCAACGATAACACACATCAAGAACAAGTTAAAAATTCTGACTCCCATCATGATATTTCAAAACGAATGAGTTTGGGTTCGCCGGATAGCAGCAGTAGTGAAATTGGAGGAACGGAAAGATACGCATCGGATATTTCAAAACGAGTGCGTTTCGGTCCGGTGGAAAGCAGCAGTAGTGAAATTGGAATATCAGAAAGATATGCACCAGATATCTCAAAACGAGTGCGTTTCTGTCCGGTGGAAAGCAGCAGTAGTGATATGTTAGGAATGGAAACGTTCGCATCAGATATTTCAAGATTAATGCGCTTGGGACTAACGGAAAGCAGCAGTAGTGATATGGGAGGAACGGAAACATACCTGTCAGATATTTTAAAAGGAATGCGTTCGGGACCAGCTGAAAGAAGCAGAAATGATATGGTAGGAACGGCAAGAAACGGATCAGATATTTCAAAACGGGTGCGTTTTGGTCCGGTGGAAAGCAGCAGTAGTGATATGATAGGAACGGAAACATTCGCGCCAGATATTTCAAGACGAATACGCCTGGGTCCGGCGGAAAGCAGCAGTAGTGATATGGGAGGAAAGGAAATAAACTCATCATACATTTCAAAACGAATGCAGATGTGTCCGGCGGAAAGCAGCAGTAGTGATATGGGAGGAAATGAATCAAAATCATCATACATCTCAAAACGAATGCAGATGTGTCCAGCGGAAAGCAGCAGTAGTGATATGGGAGGAACTGAGTCAAAATCATCATACATTTCAAAACGAATGCAGATTTGTCCGGCGGAAAGCAACAGTAGTGATATGGGAGGAAATGAATCAAAATCGTCATACATGTCAAAACGAATGCTAATGTGTCCGGCGGAAAATAGCAGTAGTGATATGGGTGGAACGGACTCAAACTCATCATATATTACAAAACGAATGCATTTGGGTCCGGCTAAAAGCAGTAGCTTTGAAAAAAGTGGACCGGAATCTAACTCATTAAATATTTCAAAACGAATGCATTTGGGTCTGACTGAAAGCAGTAGCAATGATAAGAGTGGACCAGAATCTAACTCATCTTATATTTCAAAACGAATGCAGTTAGGTCCGATGGAAAGCAGCAGTAGTGATAGGAGTGGAACGGAATCAAACTCATCATATATTTCAAAACGAATACAGATGGATCCGGCTGAAAGCAGCAGCAGAAGTAGCAGCAGTGATAAGAGTGGAAAGGAAACAAACTTATCAGAAATTTCAAAACGAATGCGTCCGGGTCCTTTGGAAAGCAGCAGTAGTGATAAGTGTGGAACGGAAACAAACTTATCCGAAATTTCAAAACGAATGCGCCCGGGTCCTTTGGGAAGCAGCAGTAGTGATATGTGTGGAACGGAAACAAATTTATCAGAAATTTCAAAACGAATGCGTCCGGGTTCTTTGGAAAGCAGCAGTAGTGATAAGTGTGGAATGGAATCAAACTTATCAGAAATTTCAAAAAGAATGCATTCAGGTCCAGCGGAAAGCAGCAGTAGTGATAAGAGTGTCATGGAAACACTCTCATATATTTCAAAACGAATGCAGTTGGGTCCAGTAGAAAGCAGCAGTAGTGACAAGAGTGGAATGGAAACAAACTTATCAGAAATTTCAAAACGAATGCAGTTGGGTCCGGTAGAAAGCAGCAGTAGTGACAAGAGTGGAACGGAAACAAACTTATCAGAAATTTCAAAACGAATGCAGTTGGGTCCAGTAGAAAGCGGCAGTAGTGACAAGAGTGGAACGGAAACAAACTTATCAGAAATCTCAAAACGAATGCAGTTGGGTCCGGTAGAAAGCAGCAGTAGTGACAAGAGTGGAATTGAATCAAACTCATCATATATTTCGAAACGAATGCAGTTGGGTCCGACGGAAAGCAGCGGAAGTGATAACAGTGGACCGGAAATACTCTCAAACATTTCAAAACGAATGCAGTTATGTCCGGCTGAAAGCAGTAGTAGTGAACTGGGAGGAACTGAGAAAAATTCATCAGATATTTCAAAACGAATGCGTTTCTGTCCGGCAGAAAGCAGCAGCAGTGATAAAAGTGGACCAGAAATACTCTCAAATATTTCAAAACGAACGCAGTTATGTCCGGCGGAAAGCAGCAGTAGTGATATTGGAGGAACGGAAAGAAACTCCTCAGATATTTCAAAACGAATGCAGTTGGGTCCGGCGGAAAGCAGCAGTAGTGATCTGGGAGGAACAGAAAGAAACTCATCAGATATTTCAAAACGAATGTTTTTCTGTCGAGCGGAAAGCAGCAGTAGTGATATTGGAGGAACGGAAAGAAACTCCTCAGATATTTCAAAACGAATGCAGTTCGGTCCGGCGGAAAGCAGCAGCAGTGATAAAAGTGTAACAGAAACACTCTCAAGTATTTCAAAACGAATGAGGTCGTGTCCGGCGGAAAGCAGCAGTAGTGATCTGGGAGTAACGGAAACAAGCACATCAAATTCAAATGAACAAGGTTTGTTTGATAAGTATCGACCAGTCACAGATACCAGAGTCATAAGAAACTGTCCATGTAATGAAAGTGAGCAGAGTTTCGAAAAAGAAAAGAAAAGAAATGGAACAAAAGAAACGTATAGTGCACCCATCTCTGGAAATTTGGATGCGTATCAGAAATCTGTCCAGCATCAACTTAACGCGGGAAACCCTCTTGACAACAGAAGCGAGATTTTGGCAAGCAATATGGATTCAAACCCAGCGATTCCAATTAAAGTGATTCAGGGATCTGCCGAGATAAGGGGAGAAAGTAGAACTGATACACCTCATAAAAAGACTAGCAAAGATTTCTACGGCGAACAAAACAGTATTCCAGGCAAACAATTGGGGAAAGAAGACAAGAATACTCATATAGTAGTAACGACAAAACCACCAAAAGTACCACCCAAACCACCTAGAAAAGTAAAATATTTATCCAACAAAGAACCTTTCAATAATGAGCAATACCCAGAAGGCGAACCACTGCAGAACAAAGTCTCTCACAAGGCAAGAAAATCCCCAGTCTGTAAAGCTGACAAGGAGAGTGGTAGAAGAAAATCACCAGTCTCTATAGCTGACAAAGAAACTGGTAGAAGAAAATCACCAGTCGCTAAAGCTGACAAGGAGAGTGGTAGAAGAGAAATCAAAATCGAGTTTCCTGATAGAAAGCAAGATCCTAGTGCTACAAGTAAGAACATTTATATCAAACCCCATCAAAGCGAACAATTTCAATCGGGGCAAAATAACTTAAAGACGATTGCGGGAATTTCCGATTTCACATAGTATGGATTTTACATAAGCACCGTTTGCATAGGTTACGTCATTTTCGGGTTGTTGTTTCAAGGAAATATACATCTCGTAATTTATTGTTAGGGAGAAACTTTCATTTTTTACAAAAACACTTGTGAATCAACTCTGTTAAAGGACTGAATTTTCCAATTTCGATTTACACCCAAACACAAAACGCAAACAGTGAGCAAGTAAAATTCATAACCTTAAGAAAACGTAAAATTACAGCAACCGTCTTTAAACTTAAACCGTTCCATTTTCACCCATTTAATCTATACCCAACAAAAAAAAGTTCTGCACGCAAGTGTTCTTTTGTGTAAAATTTTAAATGTAGCAAATACCTGGTATAAATTCATACGTTTATATCCCGATTAATTGTTTGCGGAGTAAAAGACGAAAACGGAATAAAAATCGGTTGGTAAATAACCGTGAAATATCAGTTTGAGTATGAAGGAATTCTTGTTTACGAATGGAACCTAATTCCACAATTTAAAATTAGTCGGCTGGTGAATTCCATGGATCAACACTTAGAAGAATGCCGGAATTATCGTTGTTGATTAACTCTATTAGTTTAGTGATTTTTGCAACTTTTGTGTAGTAACCCCCGATGACTTAAAAAATGAATTGCCTGTAAAGTACTGATCGGATTTTATTTCCGACTTGTTTAGATGGTTAACTTTGAATTGCTGTTTTATTTGATTTGTATCATTTTGTTGTGTTATGTAAAATGAAAAAGATATTTTATAAAATGCCCAAGTGTGCAGAACTTTTTTTGCCGAGTATATTTTGATATCACAGTAGCGTTGTCTTTACCGTGTAGTAGCTAAAAATATTTCTCCCCGTACATGCCGGCAATCAATGCTATTATGAATTACCTCCTTTGAAAGTCGTGGAACAAGATACTTTTGAATGTTAATAATACTTATGAAATACAGTTGTTTTAAGGTATTACTTCTTTCGTTATTGCACCATCATTGATAAAAATAAAAAAAATGTGTCTAACTGCTAAAAGCTTTTTAATGAAATTTTGCCAAAATAAATGTTATATATGTATCTTTATTTTACATACGTCAAGAAAAGTTATTACAGTAAAGAAAACTAGCTAGATTAAAAATTTCCCTTCAATTCTGTTTATATTCAAACACAAAAACTAAGCAACACAAAACATCAATTTAAATGACAACATGAGTAATATAAGACTGACAACAATACTTGAAGTTATTAAAAAGAATTTTCACTTACGACGAGAGAAAACAACATTTAAATTTATGTCATCTATTTACGCGACCAGGAAACAACAAGGTCTTAAACAATTTTACAAATATTTCATATTGTATACATTTGCTAGACAAAATTTAATGGACCTCACTTATTGTTTTTTACTTGTTACTCATGTGGGCATTTAAATTGATGTTTTGTGATGCTTAGTTTTTGCGTTTGGATGCTAATATGCTATTTCAGGGAATATTTAGATCTAGCTATATTTCTGTACTGTTCTTACTTTTCTTAACGAATAGAAAATAAAGATACATCAATAAAATTTATTTGGACAAAGTTTTATTGAACTGCATTTTGCCGTTAAAGAGATTTCTTTCTTTTTCCTTTTTATCGATGACAGTGTAAATTCGGAAGGGGTAATACCTTAATATAGTTCAGCTAGTTTTAATAAAGGTGGTTTCTATATCCAAGTCATTACAGCTTTAGATTATGCTTGATAACTTCAAGGTTATATACTTTTTGCCTTTATATATTTGCATTCGTTTTTCTCTGATATGCAGGATTTATAGCCTTGGATTTCCTGTCAAAATTCTATTTTTCTCAATTCCGCCCATTGTTTTCAAGTTAAGGGCAACCCATATTTTTTTCTGTATACCTTACACTGTTGAACTTGGAATGGTTCTATTCTGAAAATACTGAAATAAACGCTCCATGTTTACTGGCATATGAACGCTGTCATATGTGTTGGATCAAAATTGTATTCTTAACTTGTGTATATATTGTGTTGCGCCAAACCCGGAGCAAGGCGGCTTGGGCAGTAATATGCATTTCCATTACTGACCATGGACAGGCTTAATCAAACCGAGCCTGCACTATTTTCATATCAGCCGTTTTCATTGGCTTTCAACATTCCCATTTTATTCATTCCAGCTAATCACGATATGCCGAGGCATAATATGCAAGCTCGGCGAACAAACATTATAAATACGCCAATAAAGTTACACGTCGCTTTTGCTGACGAGAGAGAGAATATCACTGCAAGAAAACAAGGTCCGGAATGTGCACCAAAACCATGTCGAAATCGAACTTTGCATTATGGAAACAAAGAACAGAATTCAATGTCAAACGAACAGATCAATGGTCAAGAGAGACAAGCACACCAGACGAAACTAGAGGACACCTGGACAGCAACGCCACCGGTGAGTTTTGATGATTCAGAAATGGGTACAATAAATGCGAAAGATATTGTTGGAGGAATGAAAGGTGCAGATGATAGAACAATTTATGTACACAAACCATATCAAACAGATTTCTTGCAATCCGACGATAGCGAACAGAATTATGTTCCAACCAAACGTATTCAATCTAGTCCACGCGGACAAAAACAACGTGCGAAACATCAGGATACCTGGCCAGAAACATCACCAGTCGATATACATGATCAGCCAATGAAGGACACAATTTATTTTGACCAAATTGTTAGAATGATGCATGATCAACACGAGCAAATACAGTATGCCGATGATATAACCCGACTAGCAACGATGCCGAAAACGTCATCCGTAGTTATTAATGACGAGATGAAGAAGAGCACTACAGATGTCGATGATTTTGCTGAAAACTGGCACGGTTCTGAAACCAGAGATATGAATATAACCAAGCCGCATCAAAGCGAATCCTTCAGTTCGGAGGACAGAGAAAAGGAGAAATATCCCATGACGAAAAAAGCTGTAAGAAGTCCTGTAAGCGATCAACTGCAAACGGTTGTTAACGATGATCATTACAAGCATATCTTAACAACATTTGATAGTCAAGAACAACCATTACATCACCTAGATATACAAGAAAAGCCTTATTGCACAAACATGACAACAGACTCAAGTCCTGGACATTCTGAGTCATCCGATTCAATACCGGTAATAAATACTTCTCCAGGTATCACCTACAGTATCACGACTGTTCCCCCACCAGAAACAATAAGATACACACATCCAGGTCATAGCGATGGCAAAACAAATGACATACAATTTACCACTATTCCGACAGAAGATAAAGTAAATAACAAAAGTTTAACGAAAAACTCCGTAAGAAGCCCTGTCAGCAAAAGATTGCAAACGGTTGTTAAACAAAAAAGAAGTTGTATAAAACGGCTCTCACCAACACTGGACAGTCAAGAAAAATCATGGTATCAACTAGAAACACAAGAATGGCCCTATTGCAGGAACAAGATAACAGACTCAGGTCCAAAACACTCTGTATCATCAGATTCAATAAGAAATAATTCTCCAGGCGTCCCCTACAATTACCCGACTGTTCCCCCATCAGAAACAATCCGATACAGACAAGACCCTACAACAGGTCGAAACTTGAGCCTGTCCTCGCCAGCTATACTTGTAGATTTGTATAAGGTGAAACCTGCTGCTGAGCCAGCTACAAGACACCAAATATCAGAACGGTCGTATATTCCGGATAACGATCACATGGAAACAACATTTGAGTTAATTCCTAATGACTCACCTGCAGAATCGATGAAAATAGAGGACATAGAGAGTCTTGGTATGGTTAGTGATGAAAACAGGGACAATCTTGTTTCATTTAATGAAAAACCGTACACAAATCCTCTAGTTACATCTTCCCTAAGGAGTGAAAGAGGAAAACCTGAGTTTTCGAACGTAGAGACCTCACCTATTGAGCGGACGGTCATCCTTCAAGACAGGTTTGATTTGACATCTGAACATGAAACTAAACAAACCCTCGTTAACTCTGTACCACTTGGTGAACAAAGCACTGTCTACTACCCAATCTGTCTTCCTGGTTCAAGTAAGCAAACCTTTACAGACTCAAGTCTAGACAAATCGACAATTGATACCTACTTGATTGACTCCTATTTTACCGACGGCTTGGCCACAAAGTATGCCTCACAAGTAGTTGAAAAGAAAACTAAAAAAGCTGGCTTTTCTAGTCGTAACCCAAAGAAGAAAAGGCTGAAAATATCATGCGAAATTAAAGCCTCGCCAGATTCACAGAAGAAAATTAGGAAATGTGTTATGAAGACTACTCTTAAACTTAACAGATATAAAACTAGAGCAAGAGGTAACGACAAGGAAGATCGGCAACGAAGGTTGAAGTCACCTAGCCTAACTGACTCTGATGAAGAGTTTGATCTAGGCGATATTTTTAAAGACAATACCGATGATAGGTTTGGAGCTAAGAAATCACAAGAGAAAACAGATCAGTACATCCAGACTGACATAAAAAGAAATAATTCTAGATACTCTGTTAATAGTCAGAATTTCGCATCATCAGAATCATTTCCGTTTTCCGACCTAGAACGTCAAACAGAAAGATTTCAAATGACAAGAGAAGCAAAGCAAAATGGTGTTTCTTTTCCTGATGATAGCCGGATGTTAACGTCATCAAGTACGTCTCCTGGCCAAGAGAGGCAAACAGAAATTGTTCATCGTGCCAAAGAAACACCGAACAAACATATGTCTTTGGTTGCTGGTTTCCAGATGTCTGGGTTACCTGAATATCAAGAACGGGCTGTCGATAAAGACTGTCAGACTGAATTTTTGAATTGGAAAAATTTCGAAAGCTGGTTCAGTGATCTTACAAAAGAAGGGTCAAGTGATGTTTCATGCGACAATTTGTCGCTTTTGAATGATGGCGAAACTGAACAACAGGGAGCTTCCATTCGCTTTCATAAACATCCCAGTCGGTCAGAAACTGCGTGTGAGGTTATCCGTCCCGGCTGGGAGTGTAATTCATTACAAAAAGAAGCAAAGGTAAATGTAGTAATCAATAATACTCAAGAAAATGCGACGACACATGATATTGAAGAAGAGACAAAGCTGACTAATTTGTTTAACAAGTATCGATTGGCTTCAGATACAACGCAAGAATTCAAAGAAGTTTCGGATAACAAAAAAGGAATTGACAAAACCCAAGAAAATGCGACGCCGCGTGAGATCAAAGAAGAGACAAAACTGACGTCTCTGTATAACAAGTACGGCTTGGATTCAGCTACGACGCAAGATTTCGAGGAATTTTCGGGTAGTGATGAAGGAATTGACGAAATTAAAGAAACAGCGATAATGCAGAGAAAAGAAGAGCTAAAACTGACGACGACTTTGTATAACAAGCACGGATTGGATTCAACTACAACGCAAGAATTCGAAAAAGTTTCAGATATCAAAAAAGGAATTGGCAAAACTCAAGAAAATTTGACGACGCATGAGATAAAAGAAGTAACAAAACTGACGACTTTGTATAACAAATACGGATTAGATTCAACTACAACGCATGAAGTTTCAGATAACAAAAAAGAAATTGACGAAACTCAAGACAATGCAAAGACACATGAGATAACAGAAGTGACAAAACTGGCGAATTTGTATAACAAGTTGGCTTCGGCTGCAACGCAAGAATTCGAAGAATTTTCTGATAACAAAAAAGGAATGGACGAAACTCAACAAAATGCGACGACGCACGAGATGAAGGAAGTGACAAAACTGACGAATTTGTATAACAAGTACGGATTGGATGCAGCTACAACGCAAGAATTAGAAGATTCTACGGATAGTGATTTGGGAATTGAAGAAACTAAAGAAAATGCGATGATGCAAGAGATTAAAGAAGAACTATCAAAAGAGGTGACGAATGTGTTTTTGATTAACAGATGGGCAAAGCAAGAATTCGAGACCCAAACGGCATCGACCAGAAAAGAATTTTCGGATAACAATAACGTATCATGTGAAGGTAATTGCCTTTTTAACTGTCTTCTGGTGACTTTAAAGAAATTCTATACAAACATTTAACAATTTTCACTTATTTTAAGCCTGATTAACTACAATTATTCAATTTTTATTTCTCCGCATAAAAATGGAGTACATTTTTCAAAACTGAAATATCATATGCATCAGTTTAATGACTATGAAATTGTCATTAAAATTCCCTCGTGCGTTCATTTACCAGGAACATTTAATCGAGGTGGGGGTAAAAATAAAAGTCTCAAAATCGACCGTAGCATTTGTAAAGAGTACATACGGTTACCGGCCAAGAACTGCTGAAATCTTCTGTATAACACCTATAGATGCAATTGCATTATTGCAGAATTTGCATAGAACTGTTCAAATTTACTTAAGAATCCATATTTTAATAAGAAGACATGAATTTTCTTTTTATTTATTACGTATAACGAATAACATCCATTTCCTTAAAACACATTTTTCTCATAACGCACCCATTAAGCTTACATAAGTTCTTATGTAAATCTTCCATTTATTTAAATAATGGTTTGCACGAATATTTCACTACATGTATATAAAAGTATCTTCGTTTCATTCTGTTTTAACAGAACGTCTGTCCACAAAGTCAGAAGACAGAAGAACGAAAATCTTCACTGACCGCAGGGGAACCATCGTTGAAAGCGAAACGACGACCCGATCTTCTGAGACCTTCTGGAAACGAAAACGAAATGTTTCTTTTAACACTGTTTTTAAGACATTAGCAGTATTCGGTGTAGTTGTAATGGTGGCGGTGGTGTTTGGACCTACACTTGTGGATCTTCTACACAGAATTGCTCTTGCATGTATATTTTTCATTTGGTGTAATGTTAGTTACACTAACATTGACCCCCCAGTTGTATAAAGTGTCAAAACAAATTAGCATATTTTTTATTTGGTGTAAAGTTACCTTGAAAACAATGTCAACTCTATTTAGAAACCATTAATAAACCGTAGTTTATTGTATTGATCATGGTTGTTTTTATATTGTATCCTTCTGATATCAGAAGACTTGAATATCCATGCCGTCTGATCAGGATCTATACTGTTCGCTTTTAGATTCATTTGGCTATTTCTGACCAAGATGCGACCAGTGCAGATCCCGATCAGACTGCATGGATGTGCCGGCTGATCCGGATCTAAACAGATCACACACGGGTTAAACATGTGTTTCTATGGAGTAAAGGGTTAAAGACCACTAATTAAAATCCAGTAGACTTCCACGACACCCGTTTATCAAATTCTGAATTTAATATTGTCTCAAGCCCTTTAATTCTTACATTTGTAAATAGTAGTACCAGCCTAACGAATCCTTAAAATCTGAATTTCTGTATAGCGTGAGCAATAATTTTTTTCTATATTTTAGCCAACATTGTATTTTTCAGATTGTAAATAAATATTTCGCAGATACTGGCTGTGCGGAACATTGTTTACATTCTGATTTTGTTTTCGTTTTAGACCCCTGTGATAAAAAAAAAACGTTATATTTTAAAAGGTTGAAAATTTTGAAAAGAAATTCAATTGACCAATGACATGATTATTTTCTTCACTTTACTACACAATGATGCCAATAAATATTCAAACCCAACTAACCAGGTGACCTTTCAAAATCTTTCAGAACGTACTAACGAAAAGTAAACAGCAAATTGTCACATGATCTCAACAGGAATAATTAGAACATATTCACTATAAAGTCAACAGCACATTGTTCAAGTAATTTTAATACAATATCAGAAAATATTCACGTTAAAGTGAACGGCAAATAATTCATTTGACAAATAATTCATTTAAATACAGATCAGTTGTGATTACGTTAGTCTACTATAACATGCGGCGGGGCGACTGTCATGGAGACAGCGCAGATAGCCACTGGTGCGGACATCATAAAAGAGTGATCAGGGCAACTGCAAACAGTGTTGGCGTCCGGCCGGTAGACGTCGCCTTTCTTGATAATGGTGCCGTCTTGGTGACGACAATTCGGTCCTGAAAAATAATGATCGAGTTATACTTTAAAGAAATTACTCTGTTTGGGTAATAATCTGTATGGGTCACCGCAGATCAATCGAAGCCTACGCATCAGACAAACAAAAAGTAAATTACATTGAAACTCACTCAACTCGTATCATCCACCACAAACATTTTAAGGATTATCAAATACAAAGAAATCGAAAAGTATACACTTTTTATCTACATTTTGTCAATGGTCACTGTTAATCTTTAGTAAGCTCTTTTTACCACTGGTTTACAGTTTTAATTCATTAATTGTATTTTGTGGTGTTTTTATCTAAACAGCGTTTTTATAGGTTTCATAATTCCCAGTAGACGCTTTATGCCATAAATGTGTATTATGTTTGGGCTATCAGTGTAGCTCAGATCAGCCGACACATCGGTTTCGTCTGATTTGACTCTACACTGTTCTCTCCTTGGTCAGAAATAATCTAATGAATCTAAAAGTAAACTGTGTAGATCCTGGTCAGACGGCATTTTCTCGTTTTCTTGATACGAAAATTTAGCGAAAATTAATTAAATACCCCAAGAATATATGATAAAAGTGCCAATAAGCAAACGAACAATTTGCCAACGAGAAAGACTTACCATTGGGACAGACTGGGCAACATTTTGTCGGGTCGTGTATCGCATCCACGCAAGGTGTAATGAAGCAATCAGCAATAGCGCACATGGCTCTACCATCGGTTCCGCAAAAACAGTGCTCACATGGTGTCGGCTGAAAGCTCTGTCCGTGTGCGTAGGTTTTACCGTGATACACACATCCGGAAAGCTTCGTTACCGGTGCAACAGTTGCAGTAAATACCACAGAAATTAACACAGAACTTAGAGCTATAATTTGTAACGAAAACATACTGTACATCCCCATTGATCTGAACCTAAAAGTATAGTGTTCTTATCTTTAGCAGTATCTACGAAAACTGTCATAATTACAGAAATTTGGTCACAAACGAAGATAACGCCACACCTTAAAGGTGCCTGATCACGTGTCATGACGACTCTCTCCACCTACACAAGTAGACGTGTAATGGTTGATTTTATATTGCATATATAAATTTACCTTTACATCAGACTGCAACTGTTCCACTATCATTGCTATAAACAATTTCTTGTAACTATGTGTACTGAAATTTGTATCACATCTATATTTAAAGCTTGATCTTTACAGAATTTGACGTAAAAAAAAGAATACAAAATAATCTTACCAATGACCACACCCGTCAACCGGCAGATCCAGGAGCGGACGGCAGATCTGCCCCTGGGTCTGAAGTCCGCTCCTAGATCTGCCGGTTGACGGGTGTGGATGATGATTTTAATTTCTCAGCGTTGGTGGTGGAGCGAAGACACAGATAGCCATCAACCCCGACATCATAAACGTTACGTCGGGACAAGTGCAATTGGCGAAAGCATTCGGTCGGTAGACATCTCCCTTTTTAATGATTGTACCATCCTGATGACGGCAGTTTGGTCCTGAACAATTGACAATTACACATAAGCACCACTTTCTAATGTTCAAAACTTTTTTTTTTCAAAATGTAGTAATTCGAATTTCTTGGAAAACGTCGTGTCGATCGAATAAAGCTATTCGTGAAACAAATATGTGTAACATCACACGCCATGCTGGGGTTTATCATAGAAGTCGCATGACGTAATAGAATGTTAATAAAATTTAATTGTGATTGGTGTTCTCGCTTTAAAAACTGTTAGAAAGGTTATTGGCAAAACCCGAGAAGTAAGAAACCAAAATAAATAAGCGCCGTGCGAAATAGCAATTGTTTATTTTGATTTCGCTCGGCTTTGTCGGCCATTTTGTTTCAATAAATTTCCATCTTTCAGCCTTGCTGTTTTGATTCTTAATTCTGCACCACGTAAAGCGCAAATTTTGCAAAAAATTAAATCTGAGCGAATTATAACAATGCTACCACAGTTATCCATTACAGTTATTTCATGTTACATATGACATGTTAATAATGAACCGTATTTAGCAAAATCGAGCCTTACTATGATATAAATAACCACATAAATATGTTACCATTGGAGCAGATTAGGCAACATCCTGCGGAGTCTTTCACTGGGTCAACGCAAGGTTCATGAAAGCAAGATTCGGTGGCGGTGTAGGCGATGTAGGCGGTGTATGCGTTATAGGCAGCGGTGTAATCACAAGGCAGTTAGGCGCACGTCCATTTACCGCCAAAATCACAAAAACAGTGCTCACACGGGTTCGGATTAAATCTCTCGAAACGTGCAAACGTCTTGTTCCCATAAACACATCCTGAAGGCCACGTCGGCACTGGTGGCACTCGGGTCACTGTAGCAGTAAACACCACAGAAAACAGCACATGAAGTATACATTTATTTTGTAAAGAGAACATAATATACGTCTTATCTGAGAGTTAAGCCTAAAATGGAAAAGTCCTTAATGTTTCCAGTACTTATAATCTAAATAAGTTGCAATTAGATAAAAAGGAAATATCACTTGAAATTCACAGTAGCGCTTTAATTGTGCAGAGTGGCGGCCGTACAAAGTCTCCAAGTACATGTAGTCAGTACTGTTATCAGTAAACAATCGGTTTCCGGTGTCGTGCGGTGATGATTATCCGGGTTGTCCCGCTTAGCTCAATAGGTAACGTAATTAGGCATCGCATAGCTAAGCAGTGTCGTCGTATGGGTTCGCTCCCCACTAGGGGAAAGATTATTTGAACGCAAACGCACATTATACATATCAAACTATTGCAGACTCGGTTTCATTGAGCCTGTTCATGGCCATTAATTGAAGTGGATGCTTCTGTCATGACCTAGATTGTTCCTAACCAGACGATGCAAAACATTTTGTTACCAGAGGCAGGCAATTTCCTCCTGATTATTTTCGTGTTTTTTTTTATAAAACCATGTTTTTGCGAGTTCTTAAATCCGTGCTTATCAATGTTCTGAAATCATATTATGTCCATTTTGTTTATTCTTGGAGGCTTTAAATTCGTGAATCCGTCTTACTACGAAATAAAAGGAAATAAGTACTTCGTGCGACTTCGAACCCCGATATATGACTAATTGACTGTTACATTCAGTTTCAATTTCCCCAAAATTTCACCAAGCTACGTATTCGGATAGTAAACTATTACTATCCGAATTTATTTTGGGGAATTTGTCATATTTGGCATTGAGAACGGTTGTGATTCTTGAACGTTGTTTTCAAGTTGCTTGTGCGTTATACCTGCTACAATATCAGTTCCCTTGACGAAATGACGGGGGAAAACACCAACAATCCACCAAGACATCCAATCCAAATACTTCGTTTTTATTTACTTTTAATATTTTTACATCATAACCAATAACACGTTAAACGATATACGCTTTTTAACTGACAGTTTGGATAGCCTGTTGAGTGGTGCAGATGGCAAGTGGGGCTCCAAACATGAAAGAATTTTCCGGGCAACGGCATGATGTGTGGGCATCAGGGTGATAGGTGTCGCCTTTCTTTATGATTGTTCCATCCTTGTGTCTGCAATTCTCGCCTGCAATACAATATCGTTGTGTTTGTTACAGTTTGTTACAACTTGTACTTGTTTTGTGATACGAGAACCTGTTGGGGCAAGTGTGAGGTTGGTGCACCCTAGAACCTAGTTAAAAACCCCAGTGACAATTTGTTTTGCCACTGACCGTTCCAAGGCTACCCTCGGGTTCCCACTTTCGTTAATTGTTTGTGGCGTCCATTTTGAAACTGATTATTGTAATACTATGCTCTCTTTTCCTCTCTACTTTTTGGCTGTGTGGGGTGGCTGTGTCTGCTGGATGTGGCCTTTTCTAATATCCGTATTTCACTTTTTTGTCAATTGAACACGGTTTTAATCTAACGACACTACGACACCTCTGATATGAGGACAACTATTCAAATATCCTATTTTACAGTTTTGCATTATTTTCTACCTCAAAATAAAGACCACCCACTATTCAGAACGCTTGTTTCCTGTCCCAAAAAGTGGTCTCAATAGTGAGGTTTCACTATTACGTTAGAACTGACAAATCGTCCAATTGACCAGGGGATAAACATAATATAACTAGTATTTTAAAACATCAAGAATTAGTCGCAGAATTTATTTACTTAAACCGATTTCACGAACACTTTAATTGTTTATTCACAAAAAGATATTAAATTAATTTCACTGTCTTGTTCTAATGTGTCTTATGGTTGCTCTCAAGATGGCGACAAACGAGCAACTAAAACTATAAGACCTTATTGGCACTTTCAAAACTAAAGTAAGATTGACAACTGTTTTTCAAGTTTTTTTTTCTGAAAAGAATTAGTCGTTTCCATCGTATTTTATATCTCCTTGAACATCTTTTAAATGAATATCTTGTCGAAAAAGAAACCCCGTAGACTCTTCTACTGTTCATGAAAACGACAGCCCCGTAGAGCTCATTTATTCTTTTTGCTCGACCACTGTACATGTGGCATATCCTGTACTAATAAATTTTTTTTTGTCTGTGGCTGTTTCTACATGTAGCGGATAACATCTTTAGCTGTCGTTTTCATTATTTTATAATTGACTAAGAAAAACAGTTAACTTCTCGCTTATGTTTTGACAAAGTCAATTAGTTCGGGCATTTCTACCAATTACAGTGTCATACGGACAAGCTGGCCAAAGAGGAAGCAAGCAATCACTCACTAACAATCGACAATCCTGTTCATCATAAGACCAAGTATACCTGGGCTGAAGGTTATAAAGCTGAGATTGGAAACCAGTCTCAAATCTCAAGCATCTGATTGGCTGAAATGGCGACTGGTCGCCATTTCAGCCAATCAGATGCTTGAGATTTGAGACTGGTTTCTTAGCTAAGTTTTATAACCCTGGGTACTGTCTAGTATCTATACAGAATACATTATGCGGATAGCTTGGAAACAACAAAACACATACTTTTTAGTTTCTTCTTTTGTCGCCATCTTGAAAACAACCCTACATAGCCTTATTGAATTTAACTACCATAATGTTACTTAAATTCGATACAAGGCAACCCATACATGTTAGTATTATAGTGGTTTTGTGAAAGTTTAACCATTCTTTTGTCGATCAAGACAGCCATTGCCGATGTACGGATCTTACATCGTGTCGGACACATGTGTTTTCACCCTCCTTTTGCCAATAGTAACGGACTTCTGTCAGCGAGAATTTAGAAGTCTGAAATTTCAAACGTTGAAATAGTTTACCGTTCGGACAAACTGGACAACATTGCTTTGGATCGTGTATCGCATCTACGCATGGTGTGAAGAAACAGTCGACAATAGCACAAGGTACTTGACCATCGGGAGCACAAAAACAATGCTCGCACGGCGTAGGCTGAAAATTCTCTCCCTGAGCGTATGTTTTCCCATTGTAAACGCAGCCTTGAACTTTGGTTACTGGAACTACTGTTGCAGAAAATGCAGCAGCGAGCAACACAAAAAATATCGCGACACTTAATTCGGCTTTCATTTTAATCTCGTCTCTACAGAAAGTAATACAGAGAGAAATCCTTATCAGTAAACATTGATTTAAATAATGTTTGAACAATAGTTATGTAGGTCTTGGGATGTATTAAGGCCAGAGACTATAGATAAGGCAAAGGTGAAAATAAAGGTGCCTTGTATAGTAGGTGATCTGATTTAAGACAGTCACTTGAGAATCTAATTTAAAAATCAATCATCAGAAAAGTTTTTTTTAACTTATTTGATATCGTTATCTTCATTTTACTGTCAAATACGTTTAATCCACACAACCTTTCTTGTTATCAAGTGACTGTATCCTTATCCATTAAGTTATTAACCACAGTCCGTTTTATGTTTTTCAGTGAATTTTGAAGTTTTTTCACGTGAAATAAAATTGGTATTTTTACTGTTTTGTAACTGGGGAATAACATTTTTATTTTCAATGTTCTTGCCAAACTACTTTTTAAAACTTATGACATTCCTTTCCATTTCCATTTCTCAGATTTGTTTAAAAAGAATTCGTAATATTAAAAGGAAATTTGTTTAATGTTTCAGTGATATATCGATTTTTTTCTATAAACTGATATTAAACGCAATAAAAAATCGATTCAGCTCTTTAAAAAGTGAAATATACATTACACTCAGGAATTACCACACCCAGAAAGCCTCACTGCGCATGCAACCAAAAAGTAGAGAGGAAAAAGGCATTCGTTTACAAGAGAATCAATTTTAAAACAGACAACACATCCAACTAACGATACAGAGAACCACTTGGGTTATCCCTTGGAACGGTCACTAGCAAAATATTTTGCCACTGGGGGTTTAAACCATGTTCTAGGTTCAAATGTTCCAGTTTGTCTGTCAAACTGTAGTTTATTGTAAATTAGGCGTAGGAAAATGAAGAAATTTCAGCATTTTATTCATATTTTTATTCATATCGTATTCATATTCCCATTGAAGAAACAACAGTGACGTCATCGCTTTTCGTCAACATCTTAGAAGTCTTCTTCGGTGAGATGCAGGGGTAACTTTCGTGCAGGCAGTGTGTTTACCAAACACATTGCCTCAGTAGAACCGGTCCTGGACGGCATGGGGCGGCAAACGCATAGGGTATTGTCGTCGGGTCGGTACCTGTCGCCCATCCTTATGATAGTACCATCAGAATGTTGACAGTTAGGACCTGCAATTAAAGGCACAAATAGTATACACTTTTCAGACTACCAACTTTTCAGATTTTTTTACAAGAAGACAAGAAAATATAAAACAAAAAGAAAGTTTGTTTGTTTCAGTGTTTTATCGATTTAGCCTGATGAAACAGTCTTTTAAGCCTTAAAAAATCGGTATAAAAGTGGCAACGCCACCCGTGAAAATATCATTTTCCAGTGTTCATGATTAAAATAAAATCGATATTTCACTGCAAAAAAAAAACAACAACAAAAAATACCATCCATTTATTTTGGTATATCATAAATCCTCGATATTACGAGTCGTATTTATATCGTTGATTCTATTAAAAAGTTGAACATGTGTGTCATACCTTAGTCTCGTAGACCATATGTGTTTCTATTTTATGTTATTTGTATTTAAAGTTTTCTTATTAACAAATGAACTTTCACTGCACTGAACTGCACGTAAATTAAGTGAATGGAAATAATGGAATAAAAACTCACCGTTAGGACACACCGGACAACATTCATTTGGGTCTTGGACAGCATCCACGCACGGCGTAAAGGAACAGTCGGAAATGGCGCACACTGCTTGGCCGTTTCCACGACATTGACAATTCTCGCAAGGTGAAGGTCTAAACTCTCCGAACGGGTACGTTATACCGTTATAAACACATCCAGGCTGTGACACACTCGCAGAATATGCCAATGGACTTATTACAGAAAAGAAGGCGACACTTTGCAGAGCATTCATGCTGAAGACTGGTGTTCAAATGACTTGTTTACTTGAAGAATGGTTGTAAACTTAATTAGTGTCAGTGTTATTGAAAGTGAATTAATTACCTTTAGGCATTGATGCTAATTTCGATAAACCATCCTTTTAATTATGTTTACCCCGTGATTTTTTGCTTAAAGACAATACACTAAGATGCAAAACGTCTGTTTTTAATGTATTCAATGAATCACCGAGTTTTCTCAGTGAAATAAAATTTGTATTTTCACTGTTTTGAAACTTTGAAATTATTTTACTCGTTTTGCCTAAGTTCTTTTTTTTTACTTTAATACACCATTTCCAATTCGTTTTGATATGTTTGACAAGAAAACATAAAAGAAAAAGAGAAATTTTTGTTTCAGTGAAATACCGATTTTATTACACAATAGTACACCAGTAACTGAAATTTTCACGAGTAGAGTATAATATTTTCAAGAATGAAATATCAGTTTAATTAAGTTCACAAGTGAAATAAATATACAAATATCGAAATACTAGTTAATAGATTTTGGTGTTCATGAGAAAAATAAAATCAATATTTCACGAACAGAACAGAAACCAATGTCTATTATATGCCTTACTAATAAACAGTTTGGCAGTACAGTACGGGTTACTTCCCGTGACCGGTAATCAACCCAAATCGAGGCTTTACGGGACAGCTGAACGATCGGTCTAAGACAAAACGGAAAAGATAATCCTTAAATTACAGGTTCGAAATTATCGCGGCCGGTCGAAAATAAGTGGTTGTTCTTGGCAGATTGTTTTTAATGCTTTAAGAACATTAAATATTCTTGTCGAAAATTGGCAGTATGAAACGCTGCGGAAACAAATATTCTCTTTATCGTTACAACGGCTAATGAATATTTTAGACACACAAATAATTTAACAATAATCGTATAGGCTTATGCCATTAATTATAGTCTTTATTAACGTAAAGGAATTATTTTATTATTTTAAATTATCTAATAATAATGTCAAATAATAACAGAAAGACTTCTTATAATGTAATGGTCCTCATAATTCATTATTACCCAAATCCAGTGCAGACCCTGAATACCCGTCAAGTTTTTTTTTTGGATAAAAAACTGAAGTTCGTTTAAAACAATCGGTGAGTTCTGATTATTTGATGAAATGTGAAAATGCCCATAAAATTGCAGAATCATAATCCCTTGTAAACGAGAATAAACAACTTTTTTTTTTAAAGTTCACCACTCACTGAACATTATAACCCGTGTCATCTATGTATTCCCAGCAATTATCAATTTTCTGAGTAAATGCTATAACATGAAAATAATTTTAAACGTTTCAACTGAATATCGTGAATAAAACGGAATGTTTATTAATTCAATGTATATATAAATATTTAAACAAATTTTTGAAATTTATACATAGCTTAAACATTAACCATCACGACGAAGTAAACCGGCTTTAATCGACTTTTGTAGACAAAATTTATTCTTTCGACTATCAATATTTTTAAACAATCAACGTTGTTTTTTCATGATACAACTGTCAGAAGAGAATAGCATTGAAAACTGCACAGATACTATTGACGGACACATCGGACGCACGCGTATATATTTCACAAAGTAGCTCCAGCTTTTTGCGCCAAAATATAATTGCTAACGTTTTTAAAGATATAAATTTAATATAGCCTGGTTATAACTATTCCTGTTTATCAGTGAAATATTTGTAATAACATCTTCCGATCTGTTTTAAGATATATTATATACGGCTTACGTAGATCCCTTTTTACCATGGATAGTCCTTTTTCTCATTTTCTTATCTTTTCGGTAGTATAAAATAATTGGGTTCATCATGATCGTCTTCTCAGAGTACTTTCCCTTGGAATGTTAATATTTTCCTGATTTATTTTTCATAGAAACGAGTTTAACTGTTTACAAGAGGTATGTTTATGATTTGTTTTGTCCCTGACTCCTAAATGCCAGATACAAACAATTACTGATAGTCTTATCCGTCTGTCAGATCCGTAACGTACACATTTTTTTCCGGAACATCAAATGTTCAGGTCAAAGATTTTGGGTAAAATCTATGCCGTTCGTCCATAATTTCGGGGGTTTAACAGACGAATTTTACATTGGCGCTCATAATAATTGTATTTCAAATGTTTATGTTTATTTCACCAACTGCAGTCACCTGTGTTTGACCGAATTAAAAGCCAAATAAACATGAGAAACCCACATGATTCGATTTTGTTCACTAGAAACATCGAGAACAATTTGATCCTGACATAGTGTGAGAAAATGTCTAAAATTTTAACACGTTTTGTTTAGTTTTGGACTGAAACAGGAAAGCAGTCGAACAGAGAAATTGTTTTTTAATTACTAACATGTTTTTGACCATTATAATTAAGCAAAGTTTTATGCTTTTTTAATGATATTGGAGTGCAACAGTCTATAAAAAGTTATAAACTTAACTTGAGCTTGGAAGTTGGTCTCTAAAACTACTTATTGCCTGGTAACATTTGGATTGGTGCTATATGACAACTCTTTTGAGTACACGAGACGTTCATAATTGATTTTCAATTGAATTGTGACCTTCGACCTGCTATGGTATTAATAGCATTGCATACACTTCAAGCTCTGAGACGACACAGATTTTTGCAAATTACGCAAGGGAAAAAGCTCTCCTCCAACCATAAGGGGAGGGAAACCAATTCTAGTAAATATTTTCGGTTGTTTTTATATTAATTGTATTTTAAGAAAAAAAAGATGTTTTGGAGTAAAGTAAGTGTCTGTTCTTTATTTTAGCAAATATATTTCAAGATGTCAGGTAAACATGAAGAAAAAGTGATTATAAAATATTGAATAGTATTTCGGATGACTGGACAGATGGTGCGCACGCATATGACATTTGATGACGTCACGAAAATATGGGAAACCCCGAAAATATGAGAAAGAGGCATAGTTTAGCGGACGCCAGATGTTCAAAACACAAAAGCACAGCGCCGTTTGAGTGAGAAAAGCGGGTGTATGGGGGCCTCAGCCCCCATTTGAATTCGCTATTTTTTAATATTTTTTTTTTTGACACATGGCTTACTTGAATTTTCTCACAAGCAATGGCCTTTACTTTAAAGTTTAATGTTGGGATCCGCTAAACTAGATGTATTCCAAGATTTTGCCCATGGCATAAAAATTTGGAGCCGTACATACATAGCACACTATTGGTTCAAGTGGAAAATATTTACATTAACAAATATAATATTGTTCTAATAATTCATTTATACATATATTCTCTAAACTGTAATTTCATGTGATAAACAGTTGCTGGAGAGCTCACACTCACAGTTTGGAAAGATCAGGGTTGGATGCAAAATTACCAGAAATGACCCCCCCCCCTCCATCTGCACCGGCATACACATACATACCCAGTCTCCCATTTTCAGACGAAAAAAAAAAACAACAGCATAAATTTACAATACCTCAAGGAAAACATAAACAATTTAAGTAAATAATGGTTTTGTTGTAATAAATCCATACATAGATTCTACTTCATGCATTTTTTCTGTGTCTCATATGGTCCAAAAGATGTGGCACAAAATGTGCACCTTTGCTCAAACATGTTCAATTCTAACCTACTATTAATTTTTGGTTACTCTGGTCATCTATAGCCAAACATTGGTTACTTATTTGAATACACTTGTTATTTTAAATATTCAGTATTATACATGTCAAACTGTAAGCTCAACACATTCCTAAGCTAGCTAAAATGCTATTCACAAAGTAAAATATCCTGCAAAGGTGCACATTTTGGTCCAAAGACTGCTGTGAATTTGATGAGTAACTAAGACAAGTTGTGAATTTGTTTCATTCACACTGCTAACTTAATTTTGTAATTTAAATCCTCTGGGTAACCAAAATAAATGTTCAAGTTGTCAACAATGTTTATTGTTCAGAAACATTAATAAATTAATTTGTGTCTGACATGCATTTATATTTTTACCTCACGTTTTATGCCCCCACAAATTGGGAGGCATATAGAATTGCACTTGTCTGTAAGTATGTTGCCATAAATTATGTACATCCCCCAAATCTTGTGGCATCAACTCCTCATTGACTATCGGGTGGATTTCTTTCAAACTTGCACAGATGATCAAGCAGGATGTGTAGATGATTGAAAGAAAAGATTTTTTCCTGCGACCATTTTTACCAGAGTAATTGCCCTTTGTTACAAATATTGTAGCAGTGGGGGCATCAGTGTCTGAGAATATATTCAAGTTAATCTTTATGACGACTCTGCCTGTGATAAATGCTGCAATATATCACCAGTGACTATTTATTATTATTTCATAAAACACATCATTGTGGTTTTTTTTCATCTCATTCTTACAATCTTAAGAAATTTTATTCAACTAACGTTTACATCTAGATAACTGATTTTGTAAACATCTGATGTAAATTTATCTTTTTTCAGGAAATGCACAATACAGTATGAGTTGGACCTTTGAGACGAGGCTGCGGCCGCAGCCCCGACATGACCTCAAATGGTTGAAGACAGACCTGCAGGTAAATGTCAGTTTGAATTAGATCAGAGCATAATAAGCCTAGATAAAATATTTGGGAAGATAGTGATTTGAAACACCTGTTTTAAACTAGTTAGCACAGTTAATATGTAACATTTATGGTGTATTTAGCACCAAAATGGTGTCTTCAAGCAGATGATGTCACTCTGAAACATCTGAAAGTCCAATAATCACTGTCAATCCAGCGCTTTCATTTTGAATTTAGCGATCCTCACACTTATTGGAGACATTGAAAATTGCCCTGCAGATAACAAGAGAAATTATCAAAAATATGTGAGGTTTTTGTTTTTATCTGTTAGACCGTGAGGATGGATGAAATTCCGTGAGTTTTTACCTCACGGCGTGAGACTTGGCATGTATGTTTGTGTTTTGTGGTTCCATTTCCTTGTTTGAAGACATGCTTCTTGAACTTTAATTGGTTTCTGATCAATAACCGGAGAACAGCGTGACTTACATTCACCAAACTTGGTATATATATTGCTAGTCCCAATTTATTTTGAGACTGAAGTGACTCAGTCACATTACTTTAAATAATTTTAGTTTCCCATTGTTAACTGAATTACTGTTTGACCTGCTGTTATCGAGCAGAGGTATGGAGGTATGACCTGGTCAGTTGTTGTTCCAGATAGTTTGCATAACACAAGTGTATATGCTTTGCCAGGCATTGCTGTTGTTAATGCAAACTAACCAGGTGCTGTATTAGTTTACCCATCTTTAGAGTAAAATATATCTTCAAAGTACAGACAGAAAACTTTGGCTTTCAAATACTATTGAAACCAGCATACTAGATTGTACTTGTATATCGATTTTTTGTTGTGGCCATATTTCTCATTAAAATATTTTATTGGTTATGACTACAAGTTTTTGATGTAGTCGGTATCTGTTGGTAATGGTCACTTAAGACAAGAGTTATGTCCCTTTTTCTGACTAAGGATTTGTGGAGGACATGAGTATTCCGCTTATCATGCATCTAGTTAGCTTTAGTGTTCGAAAGTTGTGTCAAGTTTTTGTTATTTTTGTTGGTGTTGTAGCACTTCAAGGTTGTAGTTTTGTGTGAAACTTTTTTTTTACAAGTTAAGCTACAGATTTCAAATTTGGTAAACCTGTTCATCATCATATCCTGAGTTGGTCTGTCAAGAACCTAAACTCTAACTTTTGATCAATTTCTGGGCTTTTGTGTGCAAGCTGCATACATGTACATGCACATACCGTCATTGTGCGAATATAAGCCGCACTCATATATAAGCCACACCGCCCCCCAAACGTGATTGAACAGATGAAAATGGTTTAATGAAGTGTATAAGAAGCCAAACCTGTGTATTAGCCGCACCCCCAACTTTTTACCTCCAAATTCCGGGGAAAAAGTGCGGCTTATATTCAAACAATGACAGTAACTTTCATTTTATTTATATTAAACTTTATATCCTTGGAACATCAATCCTGGGGAACTATATAAAAAACCACAATTCTTTCTTGTATTTTGATCTACATATTGCCCATTTTGTACTCAGGATATAAAGCTTTAAAATTCACAACTAATGAACTCCTATTACTACAGCTTTGAAACTGTTGCAGTTTAAGGTACCATAACACTGTCTTGCATTGTTGATCTCGGAATTTTAACATTAAGGTTTGGATGCAAGATCCTACTTAAAATACTTTGAGACTCAAGTACATGTAAAATATACATGAAATTATGAAACACAGAGTTGAGTTAAATGGCTAAAGCCCTTACCCCTACCTCCACAAAAAAATAAATTAAGTAATATGATGTCCTGCACCTGCTTTTTCTCAACATGACCAGCACCTGCTTTTCCTAATTTGATCTGCACCTTTTTTTCCTAACATGACTTGAACCTGCTTTTCCTAACATTATCTGCACCTTCTTTTCTAATCACTTGTATTGGTAAACAAGAGAGCATCACTAATTACAAAGAAAAACTAAAAGCTCAGCAAGATTTAGGTGTTAGACAATGGAACCATGCCTGATTAATAGTGAATATTAGGCCATTGTCTTTGCCAGCAGTGTATTAGTGCTGCTCAATCAGCAAATCTACATGGTGCCAGTTAATTGTGAACTTGTACTTTGTTTGACCTGAATTGTTCAGGGTTGGCACAATATTGGTCTATACGAGGGGTGATCCAGAATTATCCGGATTATGTTTGTAGTTTTGATAATTATGTATATTTTATAATGAGATTTTCACTAGTTGTTGCTTATTCAGATTGCAATCACAAATCAAAACCATTTTAATAACGTATATTTTCTTTAACGATCAATGCGTTGCTATAGTAACCCAT
This sequence comes from Corbicula japonica, assembly GCA_038501625.1. Taxonomy (NCBI): domain Eukaryota; kingdom Metazoa; phylum Mollusca; class Bivalvia; order Venerida; family Cyrenidae; genus Corbicula; species Corbicula japonica. The sequence goes on from JAZAYU010000012.1 coordinate 8,059,549, forward strand.
CAACGCTAATACGGGGACGGTGTCACAACGTTCGTCTATAGCATTGATTCGGTTTAAAAATTGTGAGTTTTCAACACGTTAATTTGGCGCTAATTGTACAATGACATCGATGACATCATTCAGCATCATTTGTAAAAATTTTGACGTCATTGAAGCAACGGCTGCAAAACAACTTCATTTCTACGTTACTTCATATTTTCTACAATGTTGTCATTTTATGCAACAGAAACGCGCGCCGTAATAAAGTTTTGTTGTGAACTTGGATATTCGCCTACTAAGACCTACGAAATGATCCAGGAGACATCAGCGGGCACAAGTATTTGAATGGCACAGGCGGTTCCGGGAGGGTCCTGTTTCTCTAGAAGACGATGGAGGTAGGGGCCGAAAATCCTCTATTGACTAAACGTTTGTAAGCTCCAAAAGACGTCGTTGACAGGAATAGGCACATCACCATTCGGGATATCTGTACCGTAACTGGATTTAGTTTTGGGACTGTTCAGTGCATTTTAACTGAACACCTGAAAATGAAGAAGGTTAGTGCGCGATGGTTACCACAGTTGTTGACAGATACAAATAAAGAGAACCGAGTAATGGCGTCAAGGAAATTCATCAAGCGTTATCGACGGGATGGAGTGACCTTTCTTGACCACATTGTTACAGCCGATGAGACGTGGTTGTACTTATTTGATCCGGAGACGAAGGAGCAATCAAGACAGTGGAAGACGCCCGGATCGCCAACCCCAAAGAAGGCACGAGTAACAAAGACATGTGGCAAGCAGATGTACATCTTCTTCGCCGATCGGCATGGGATGATTATCATGCACGCTGTTCCGATAGGTCAGAATGTGAATGCCGCCTACTATGGAAAGGTACCTGAATTTTATTATAAAATGATTTATAAACTTTAATTTTATTTATTCTTACTTAAATACAATAAATACGTTAGATTTTTTAAGTTTCAGTAATGTGCAATGGTATAACCTGATAAGTGCAATTTTTTGCTTTTAAGTCACCAAGCACTTACTGGTTTCCGTTGCAGGTTTTAAGGAAAGACTTGGTGCGTGCGTATCAGAAGAAGAGGCCAGGAATGGACGTGGGTGACATAATACTCCATCACGACAACGCACTGTCCCATACAGCAGACACAACCAGGCTCGACATCGGACTTCTAGGATTCGACCTTGTTGACCATCCCCCGTATTCGCCGGACCTCACGCCTATGGATTTTCGTGTGTTTCCTGTCGTAAAGTCGGCATTGAAGGGCACGAGGTTTGAGACATTTGAACATTTATCTAATGCAACTCAGCGTGTAGTGTCACAGCTGGACGAAGAGTGGTATATTGACATGTTTCAGCAGTGGTTAGCCCGTCATGAAAAATGTATAACGTGCGGTGGAGATTATTTGGAAAAGTGAAGTTGAAGTGCGATGTCATTTATGACGTTGAGAGTCCCCGGTCGCCAGTTACAGACATTATGTTTTGAAGTGTAACTCAATTGTTCTATGTACAAAAGTCATGAAACTTTCAGATATTGTAGATTAAATATTAATGTTATTGCCATCTTCATTTTATGCAGGTAACAGTAACCGTTTCAAAACGGTGATAGTAGTCCGGTTAATTCTGGATCACCCCTCGTAACTCTTCTAGAATTATGAAGGATATTTCATATAGTCCAGTTTAGGGCCAAACTTTTGTAATAGTCCCACATTTTGACCAGTGTAGACATTGCGTCTAGTGAAGATTGTTTGACCCAAATTGTTCAGGTTTGGCACAATATTGGTCTATAACTCTTCTAGAAGTATGAAGGATCTATCATATAGTCAAGTTTTGGGCCAAACGTTCACAATAGACCCACATTTTGACCAGAGTAGACCTTGCATCAAGTGTAGATCCAGATCAGCAGTGTGACACAACATGGGCAGATCTAGAGGGGGTTCAGTCGGGTTGCTTGAAAATAGTTTTTGGGTAACAAAATTTTATTTTTATGCATATTTAACCCTTAAAGTTGGGAATAATCATATAACCACCAAAAGACTACCCTAAAACAAACCCCCTTATGAAAATCTTGTATCTGACCCTAAAACAAAGATCAGACAGCAGTTGGGGCATATCCAGACGGGTTCATAGGGTTCCTTAACCCCCATTTTGGGCAGCAATTTTAAATTTTCATTGGCAATTTGGTCAAAAAGTCATGTAACTACCATAAGACTGCCACAAACAAACCCCCTTTCTGTCAATCTTTCATCCAATCCTTCAAAAATATAAAATTTTGCTTCAAACAAGTCCTCTAACTAAAAGATCTAAAAAGCTCAGCCAGGATTATGTCTATGTAATTTATTGCAAACGTTGTACTGTTGCATAACAAATTGTTTTGTTTGTTATTACAGCTGGGAAAGTTATTGTTTTTTTACAGCCTGCTTGAGGGCAATGTTGTTGTTTTCATCACATTAACCTGCTCTTTTGCTGTAAGGTTCTAACCTTCCTTTGATGTTTGCTATTTTCTTCTGTTCACCATTAACCCTTTCCTTCATATATATGCCTTTATGGCATGGGAAAACAGATTAGATCCAGAGTAGCCTGCACATCAGGGCCATCATATCAGGATCTAAATTGTGGTTTTTATTAAGAAATTATTTAACCTTAAAAATAAAAAAGCGAAATCAAAAATCAAAATTTGAAAAGTGTAGATCCTGATCAAATGGCATAGATTTACCAGCTGATCTGGATCTAATTTTCAATGTTTGTTCACTGTTAGTCAACAGTCATGTCCTGTGGAGTAAAGAGCTATGGCAATATAATAAATCAACCTCACTAAAGTCAGATCTAATAGAATGTTAGATCTGATGACGGTCCGCAGACACCGATTATATGTAATAAGGTTTTCCCCGATTACTATTTTTAGAAATTGTCAACACAGGAAGCATGATTTATAACGCTCACAAAATGATCTGAAGATGTCATTACATTAGAAACAAATGCAATACTACATATATCTCCATTAAAATATGTCTTATGTAGGCTGTCAATACTTTCCATGGTTTAAAATACTATTTTTACTTTCAATTTTGCGATTTTATAGGCGACAATCTGATTGGTTCAAATGGTTAGTGATAAAGGAACGTTTTAGTTACTGGTCGTCAAATCTTAATAGCATGGTGGTTTTCAGGAGATGATTTTAATTAGATTGTATAATAAATATACTTGATGACACCCCCGAAAAATGAAACAAGCATCTTTGAAATGAAGTAATAGCTGTTTAAAGATTTTTTGGCATTGAATTTAGGTAATTATCCGTCACTCCGAGTGTGATTTTTCTTCCACAGAATGCTGAGATTTGCAATAATTTGTCACTTAATATGTGAAACTAGTGAAACTTTATATAAATAAAGAAGATTTTCAAGAGTTCTGCATAAAAGCAACAGATCATTGTAAACCAGTAAATATTTGCGCATACAGATTTTTCGGGTTTTGGCAAGGTTGAACATGTTCGTGAAAATTTATTTTGGCATTTTTCTTATTTCTGAAATATAACAAGATAGTCCTGCAGACATAATTGTGCTTATTAATTTACGCGCTACAGAGCCAACTGCAAATATCGCTAAAATTAATTGGTGGCGAATATTTTTAGGGTTACAGTATTTTGGCCAACTGCAAATATCGCTAAAATTAATTGGTGCCAAATATTTTTAGGTGTACAGTATTTTGGAAAACTGTTATAATAAATTGAATAAACCGTATCAAATAATTAATGCGAAGTGTTATCATCTGCATTAGAAGACATTTAATTCCAAGTGAATGAGTCTGCAAATGAATTTCTACATTCCTCACTCAGATGCTTGTAGCAATTTGATATGATTTGAATTCGAATCAGATGTGTTTAATAGTTGGTATAATATACAAAACTTTGCTATACATTGCCAAAGTGGCACAGGATCATGAAGTAAGTTCTAACTACTGTGGTATCATTAAAATTTGTGTGGGTTTAATTTTTGCAAATTTTGTGCTATAATAAGTGTGCTAAAAGTAAACCTAGAATTATTGTGCTAAATTAAACCAAGAATTAGTGTGCTAAATTAGACCCAAAATATGTGTGCTAAGTTAAACCTAGAATAAGTAGGCTAAATTAAGCAGAGAATAAGTGCGCTAAATCAAACCTGGAATAAATGTGCTAAATTAAACCTAGAAATAGTGTGCTAAATTAAACTTTGAATGAGTGTGCTAAATTAAACCTTAAATAAGTGCATTAAATGAAGTATAGAATTAGTGTGCTAATATAAACCCAGATTATGTGTGCTTAATTTAACCTCAGTAAGATGTAACTGTGCAGTTGCTATAATATTATGAGAAAAAATCAACTCTGGAAATTGATGTCCTGGCAAAGTTGTGATTTGCAGTAAGCGCAGATTTTTTTCCTGCAAAATTAAATGATAAGACAGAAAATCACAGTTAGAAGATATGAGTTGTGCCATGCAGAATTGTGTCTAAGGTAGCTGTTGTAGTCATTCATCGAAGTGACATGATAAAGATGCGCAGTCAACATTACTTATCATGCATTTCACGGGAATAAATTCATAATTAAGTTAAAGTTTGTATAAACATCTAACTAATATTGCTTAAAAACATAGCTGATATTGTTTTCCCCAAAATTAGTAATGATTCAAAATATAAAAAATATCATCCACAATACCTTTTTGGTGATGTGACGGCTTATATATTGCTGCAAGTTGCACTTCATGGGATATGGCTTATATCCCACTTGCAACCAGTGTAGATCCAGATCAGTCTGTACATCTGAAGCTGGATAGGCTTTCTGATTTATTAGATTATTTCTGATCAAGAAGCGAATGGAGTAGATCCAGATCAGCCAGAATATCAGCCATGGAGTAAATTTTGGCTGATCTGGATCTACATTAGTCACCTGTGTGATCAACTGTGTATCTATAGAAGTTATTAATGTACAATTGGGATACAGGTAAACCTGCCTTAGCAGCCACCTGTGAATCGCAACCACCTGTCTGAAACAGCCAGTTTGAACATGTTCTAAAGTGACATTTTGTTCTCATTTTAACCTGTCTTTAACAGCCATCTGTGTAGAGCAGCCACTCCCTTGAGTGGCTGCTAAAGACAGGTTTGACTGTATACAAATGTATTTTTAATCCAGTTCTGTCTAAATGAAATCATATGTTTTTGAACAACATTATGCAGATTTAAATATGTTTTATAAGTGTAAAATCATTTCCTTGTGATAATCACTGTTTTTCCTAAGTAAATTACTAGTAGGGAAGCAAGTAAATTACTATTAGGGATGCAAGTAAATTACTATTAGGGATGCAAGTAAATTACTATAAGGGAAGCAAGTAAATAACTATATGGGAAGCAAGTAAATTACCATAAGGAATGCAAGTGAATTACTATTACAGATGCAAGTAAATTACTATAAGGGAAGCAAGTAAATTACTATTAGGGATGCAAGTGAATTACTATTACAGATGCAAGTAAATTACTATAAGGGAAGCAAGTAAATTACTACTAGGGATGCAAGTAAATTATTATTAGGGAACAAAGTAAATAACTATATGGGAAGCAAGTAAATTACCATAAGGGATGCAAGTGAATTACTATTACAGATGCAAGTAAATTACTATAAGGGAAGCAAGTAAATTACTATAAGGGATGCAAGTGAATTACTATTACAAATGCAAGTAAATTAATATTAGGAAAGCAAGTAAATTACTATTAGGGAAGCAAGTTAATAACTATTAGGGAAGCAAGTAAATTACTTTTAGGGATGCAAGTGACTTACTATTACATATGCAAGTAAATTACTATTAGGGATGTAATTAAATTACTATTAGGGATGCAGGTAAATTACTTTAAGGGTGCAAGTAAGTCACTATTAGGAATGCAAGTAAATTACCATAAAGGATGCAATAAAATTAATGAAAGATATGCAAGTAAATTACTTGAAGGGTGCAAGTAAACTACTATTTAGGATGCAAGATTTCCTAAAAAGGGGGTATGTTAAGGGCAGTCTTTGGGTAGTAACTTGATATCCATTTCCTGGCCAAAATTCTCATGAAAATTCATTATTGCTGCCCAAAAAGACTTCTCGAGCAATCCCACTGAACCCCCCTCTAGATCCACCCCTTGGAGAAGTGTCTTCCGTTGTTTCCTGAACATTCCCATAATTACTATCCCATCTGTGCCGAAATTATTGCAAAGTAAACCAGACCATACTCCACAATTCCTGGAAAGATCTGATTTTATGATATATTTTTCTTGCTTTTGAAGTGTGCATTGCTAATTACACAGTGTGTTGTTCTTATGGTATGATTGATAGGAGCATCATGACATGTCTACACCTGCCTCTAAGATCTCTGCCTTTCCATCAGGAGCAAGGCTCGTCACTTTAGTGCATTAATGGTGTAAGTCCCATTAAAATAAAGAGAAGTTACGCTGCTTGTGCACTATGGTGACAATAATTGCAGCTGTTTTGGTTTAGAACTTGCACTTTTCAAGGAGAAATCTACTATTATCCTGCAGTTTAATGTCAGTTTTCTTTACAGTATTTTCTTATTGAAACATTATTTTTCCGATAGTAACTGGCTTCATTTCAAAATCATAGTGATTGGCTTCATTTTAAAAATCAAAGTTACTGGCTTTATTTTAAAATCATAGAAACTGGCTTCATTTTAAAATCATACTTACTGAATTCTTTTTATGATCGTAGTAACTGGGTTTATTTTAAAATCATAGAAACTGGCTTAATTTTAAAAATCAAACAAATTCTAACTGTTCTGTGACAATAGCCCTTTTATTTTATTTGCTTTTTTTTAAAAAATGCTTCCTTTAACACTTTTTCAATGTGATATGTCTTATATTCCATTTTCAACTTAGATCCCGGTCTGACTGCAAATTTGTATATGGAAGTGAAAGCTGATCTGAATCTATACTTGTTGGATCTGAATCTATACTTGTTGGATCTGAATCTATACTTGTTGGGGATCTGAATCTATACTTGTTGGATCTGAATCTATACTTGTTGGATCTGAATCTATACTTGTTGGGGATCTGAATCTATACTTGTTGGATCTGAATCTATACTTGTTGGATCTGAATCTATACTTGTTGGATCTGAATCTATACTTGTTGGATCTGAATCTATACTTGTTGGATCTGAATCTATACTTGTTGGATCTGAATCTATACTTGTTGGATCTGAATCTGTACTTGTTGGATCTGAATCTGTACTTGTTGGATCTGAATCTATACTTGTTGGATCTGAATCTATACTTGTTGGATCTGAATCTATACTTGTTGGATCTGAATCTATACTTGTTGGATCTGAATCTATACTTGTTGGATCTGAATCTATACTTGTTGGATCTGAATCTATACTTGTTGGATCTGAATCTATACTTGTTGGATCTGAATCTGTACTTGTTGGATCTGAATCTGTACTTGTTGGATCTGAATCTATACTTGTTGGATCTGAATCTATACTTGTTGGATATGAATCTATACTTGTTGGGGATCTGAATCTATACTTGTTGGATCTGAATCTATACTTGTTGGATCTGAATCTATACTTGTTGGATCTGAATCAATACTTGTTGGATCTGAATCTATACTTGTTGGATCTGAATCTATACTTGTTGGATCTGAATCTGTACTTGTTGGATCTGAATCTATACTTGTTGGATCTGAATCTATACTTGTTGGATCTGAATCTATACTTGTTGGATCTGAATCTATACTTGTTGGATCTGAATCTATACTTGTTGGATCTGAATCTATACTTGTTGCCCATGGGATAAAAGCCATATCCATAGAGTAAAATGTGTAATACTAATTTCACAGTGTGTTGTTCTCACTGAAGATTGTTGCTTTGATTGATGGGAGCGTCCTGACATGTACATGTATACCTGGCTACAAGATTATAAAACTGAGAATGGAAACCAGTCTCAGATCTCAAGAATCTGATTGGTTGAAAAGGCGACTGGCTCCAATATTATAAAACTGAGAATGGAAACTAGTCTCAAATCTCAAGAATCTGATTGGCTGAAATGGCGACTGGCTCCAATATTATAACACTGAGGATGGAAACCAGTCTCATATCTTAAAAGTCTGATTGGCTGAAAAGGCGACCACTCGATATTTGAGACTGGTTTCCATTCTTAGTTTTAGAATCTTGAGGCAATGTTCCATCATCTGTTGTCTTCCTGTTTGAAAGCTTTCCAAAGCTCAGCGTCTTTACATATCGGAATAACACATTTTCTTGGCCCCCGACAGCTTGTGATGAATGGAATCATGATTGTGAAAATAAATGTTACAATAGTGATCATTATCTTAATATGTCAGTTGTAAATGTTGAGAAAAAAACTACCTGTTAATCTGATAGGACATGGGTTAAATGTCATTGAAACTACTGTAAAATTCCCTTTAAACGTCCCTCCCTTAATAAATGCACCCATGTTAGTTTTTAGGAAAAAAAATCAGTTAATCCATATTTATTTTCTAATATCTTTCAGAATCTAGGCGCTAGGTGGCACTTTTTAAATTTTTGCTTAACATCATAAATGTATAAAACGTAGCTAACACAACTTTATGTTCATGCCAAATTTCAGTGTAATCAGCCAACATTATGTTTTATTGCTGGAAGTATTGAGTCATCTTAGGAAAGTGGTGGTCATTTTGACACTTTGTCTTTAAATACAGTGAAGCAGGCCAACAACTGCAGTTTGCACTGACATAATGATATACGGAGTGACAGGTTAAGTTTTTCAACCTCATGAAGGTGTCAACATAGTTACAGGTTAAGTTTTTCAACCTCATCAAGGTGTCAACATAGTTACAGGTTAAGTTTTTCAACCTCATCAAGGTGTCAACATAGTAACAGATTGAGTTTTTCAACCTCATCAAGGTGTCAACATAGTAACAGATTGAGTTTTTCAATCTCTTCAAGGTGTCAACATAGTGACAGGTTAAGTTTTTCAACCTCCTCAAGGAGTCAACATAGAAACAGGTTAAGTTTTTCAACATCCTCAAGGTTTCAACATAGTAACAGATTGAGTTTTTCAACCTCATCAAGGTGTCAACATAGTAACAGGTTAAGATTTTCAACCTCTTCAAGGTATCAACATAGTAACAGGTTAAGTTTTTCAATCTCTTCAAGGTGTCAACATAGAAACAGGTTAAGTTTTTCAACATCCTCAAGGTTTCAACATCTTTGGGGGAGGCTGGCAGGTGATAACAACCTGTCATTCTAGTACTACAGTAACACAGAAACCATCTCCACTATGTATGATATTCTTGTTAACAACATACATATGGTAGGTAGACAATTATGATATACCTGCTATGACATTGTTTATCATAAAGACTGCACAGGTGGGCAGTTAGGCTAGACTAGAGACATACAGATGCATGGGTAGATCCAGGGCGGTTCAGAAAGGGTTGCTTGAACCCGCTTTTGATAAGCATTACTCAACACCCATGTGAATAGGCAAAAAATTAATTCACCAAAATATGTAAAAGGTGAAAGAGTGCAAACACATCAAAACAATTATTTAAAACAGCATGTTTTCACGCTAACTATTTATTGCTTATCAACACAACCCAATACATCTCCTGAATTTTATTTATATTTCAATTAGTTTCAATATGTTTGAAGTTACTGAATTGTGTCGGAAAAAAGTTTTAAGATAGTTTTTGTGTCGCCCTTTCGAAGAAACGGCGATACATAGGGACCGCTTCGTCCGTCCGCCACGAAAACTTAACGTTGGCTATAACTTTGCCATTTCTTAATATTTCTTTATCAAACTTTCAAATTATATTGCTTATGACAACACGCTCGAGATGATGCCAAATTCTCAAGGTTGTCACATTTGATGGAGTTATGCCCCCTTTTGTACTTGGATTTTTACACGAAAACTTAACGTTGGCTATAACTTTGTCCTTTCTTAATATTTTTACATCAAACTTTCAAATTATATTGCTTATGACAATATGCTCATGATGATGCCAAATTCTTTAGGTCAACATCACATTTGATGGAGTTATGCCCCTTTTTGTACTTGCATTTTTATTCCGAGATAGCACCAGAGGGTGACAACTGAATACCCATCTAGTTAATTTATTTAAGTAGATTCTATCATATCGTAATTTGTTGCATTTTTTCCGCCATACAATAGTTAATGGTGAAAAATAAACTAACAGTAATCTAGTCAAAAGTGGCCAAAAATATTACAATGTCAAAATTTCCCAATTTATGATATTTTAAGTTTCCTGGATAGAGTGAACCAGATCCTCACCAGCTAGGCCAGATCATGTCTTTAAGTGCCAGGCAACTAAGTTTATGTGTAAAAGTGACTGTAAGAACCCCACAATCCCTGGTTCTTTTGAACTTTGCTGACTAACAAGCACATAAAACTAATGATTTACCATTAACTTCATTATTTTCTTTGACAAGACCTGCTAAGCTGTAGATTCTGTTGTGCTCCTGCCATTGAGGTTATAACATAGTATAAAGTATGGAGTGGAGTGATGAAGTGGAGTTTTGGGGTGGATCTTGAGTCTGATCTTGGAGCTTAATTTTGGGACTGAAATTTTGGATTGGCCTTGATATTTGTTTAATTCAGTTTTGGTGTGTTAAGTAGAAAACTAATGAATAAACATAAATATCAACAACAATAACGCCATGGTTATTTAGAGCGCTACATTATATCTGAATGTTGAAGTCTACCCCACCTTGAGTCGCTGAGATATTTGGTAACCACGGGGCACTTTTATCAACATCATCAGATGGCAAACTGAAATATTTTTAAACAAAGTTAAAAACCAACTCCAATGTTAGACACTAAATTCTCCCTCTAAAAGTTTGAGCTCCAGACTCCGCTCCAAGTTTCCACTCCAAGACTCCACTCCATACTTTATACTATGTGTAGGTTTTCCCCAGGTAGCTCATCACAGAGTCATTTACTTGCCAATATCTGTCTAACTGTCCAGGATTTCCATGATGATCTTGTTTTACTATTAATATCGTACCAGTGCTGTAAAGGTAATTCATGGATTTTCATTGATAAAAATTTAAAATAAAAAAAACAACAACCGCAATGCATTTGACTCGTGGATTTCATTGATAAAAAATTTGAATAAAAACAAAAACAACAATGCATTGGACTCATTGATTTGATTTTATTGATAAAAAATTGTAGATATTAAAAAACAACAACAACATTGCATTGCACTCATGGATTTCATTGATAAAAATTTTCAATAAAAACACAACAAACGTGAATTGGATTGGTTCAGAGAATATTATAATGTTATGTGGGAATTAATAAAGAAATAAATGGGATTTAGTGAAAGTACTCTGTTTTGGTGGATTATTAAGTCAATTTCTGCAATGACATGGGATTAAAAAAGAACTGGATTTTTATAGTAAATTCACTTTAAAAGTAAAATGTTCCATACTTGACTGACTTGAATGAGAACATTTTTAAGAGGCTTAAATCAGAAAAAAAGTGTTTAAATGAAGCTTTTTTGATGTTTTAATGTGTGAACTCCTTATTTTTCTTTTTGTATGCACCCATTTAAGATGGGATTATTATAGGAACACCCATGGTGGGCGGGCGGCGGCATCCACAGCGATGTCCCCTCTCTAACTCAAACAGTTGTTGTTGGATCCTCATGAATCTTAGGGAAAATGTTTATGGGCATAATATCTCGACCAAGTTTGATAACCACCCATGCTGTACCTACATTTTAAACAGCTATGTTTATCATTCATAACTCTTTCAACACAGTTGCAATTTCCAAATTTTCTATCACTGAGTACTGTCAGCCATACTATTACCATTACTTATTTCCAACAGCTGTACCATTACTTTTACATATGTCATTACTATTACTTAACCATATCACTGTACCATTACTATTACTTAACACTGTCAGTATCAGCTGTACAATCACTATTTAACTTAACACTGTAAGTTGTACTATAACTACTTCTTAACACTGTCAGGTGTACCATTACTATTTCTTAACACTGTCAGGTGTACCATTACTATTTCTTAACACTGACAGGTGTACCATTACTATTTCTTAACACTGTCAGGTGTACCATTACTACTTCTTAACACTGTCAGGTGTACCATTACTACTTCTTAACACTCTTATATGTACCATTACTATTTCTTAACACTTTCAGGTGTACCACTACTACTTCTTAACACTGTTATATGTACCATTACTACTTCTTAACACTGTTATATGTACCATTATTATTTCTTAACACTGTTATATGTACCATTACTATTTCTTAACACTGTCAGATGTACCATTACTACTTCTTAACACTGTTATTTGTACCATTACTATTTCTTATCACTGTTATATGTACCATTACTATTTCTTATCACTGTTATATGTACCATTATTATTTCTTAACAGTGTTATATGTACCATTACTATTTCTTAACACTGTCAGATGTACCATTACTACTTCTTAACATTACTATTACTCTACATTGTAGGGTCCACAGTAACTTAGCTTTGTCAGACTTACTGTTAATAATACTTAACACCATTTCTATTACGTAACACTGTCAGCTCTATTGTTTCTTATCTGAATTTAACAGCTGTACCATTTATATGACTTTAATATGGACTTTAGTGCATATGTGGAAAAATATGCAAACTATAAATCGTCAGTTAAAAGTTGGAAAGGGTTATCAGCCTTCTTTGTTCAATTGCTTATGGCCCGTTCTGGCTTTCAATAAATGTTATATAGGTCATGCCAATTGTTGCAGAATATGGTATTTTACTTACACAATATGAAATGAATTGGTTGGAAGAAGAAATCCATTTTAATTGAGCAGAACAGTAGTAATTAGATTTTGTTTTTTGTACTTACAGGAGGCGTTCTCTCCGGAGACTTTGAGTCAGTTATGGAATGAGCTTGTCCGTGATGGAGAGATCACAACAGGGGATAATAACGGCCTGGTAAACAGTGCTGGAGTACTGGCAAAAAAAGGTAATTTTAATTTTCAGGCTGATCTTGATCTACAATGGTCACGCAAGATATTGTCAGCCATATATGGAGTAACAGGTTAACACACTGTTATAACATCTGTTGATTTTGGGGCTAGTGTGAGACTGAATTTCTCCTTTTCCGACGTGTTGATTTTAGGAGTGTGTAATATACTGTGGTACAGCAGTTATTGCAGTATATTTGCCAACGCTACAATATCCGGATGTGATTTTCAAATACCGGTATTTGCTATATTAATGAAATCTACTTGAAACAATGCAAATTGATCATGAATTAACTGTAATTTGTGTATTTATGAGAATTCTTGCAATCAAATTTGTTTACCATTTTATCTGACTGTTTTCTGTTACAATTCCATCTTATCTTGCACAGTTTTCAAACTGTCGTGTTAATTACTATTTGTTTTTAACAATAAAGTTGAGCTAATACAATGTTTTGGTATGTTATTTTATTCGACATAAAAAATTGCAATATATTGCAATATGTAAGTAAAATATCACAATATATTGTAATATCATTTTTCCTGGCAGTACCCATCCCTATGTGATTATTTATTTGTAAAAGTGTTTCTGCACTACAAAATTTAATGGTCATAATTCATTTAACCCTAAGTAATGATAAGAAAACCATAAACTTTCAGTGTGATACGTAATCAATCTTGATGTAAAATTCTTTCAATATTAGAAATTACAAATGTTCTTGGTATAATTATGATATAACTGCCTGATTTTATTATTCACCTTCTTCCAATGAACTTTGGTTTTCTATCCACAAGGTTATAAACCTGAGCATGGAAACCAGTCTCAAATCTCAAGCATCAGATTGGCTGGAATGGTTACCAAGGTTATAAAATTGAGCATTGGAAACCAGTTGCAAGTCTCAAGCATCTGATTGGCTGAAATTGTGACTGGTCTGAGCATAAAAAAACCAGTCTCAAATCTCAAGCATCTGATTGGCTCACAAAGTGACTGGTCTTAGCATGGAAACCAGTCTCAAATCTCTAGCATTTGACCAGTCACCATTTCAGCCAATCAGATGCTTGAGCTTTGAGACTGGTTTCCATGCTCAGTTTTATAACCTTCAGCATACTAGTTTTAAAAGACAGAAAAATTGGCACTGCAGCAATGCAGATATCTCCGACAGATGCCTCCATATCACTGGAAGTCATTATAGCTGATACTAAAGATCTAAGGTTACAAACTATTACACTTATTGTTTCATATGGTTTTATAATTGGCACTAAAGGAGTTGTGCTGTTTCACATTCAGGGAAAACTTGCTGCTAATGCAGAAATATAAACTGTTGTAGTGGTATTGTTAGTTTATTAGTATTCATGGGGTACTCAGAGTTCATTAATATTCATGGGTGACCATGAGTTCATTAATGTTTATGGGTAACATAGGTTCATAAATATTTATGGATACCATGAGTTTATTAATATTTACGGGTAATATACGTTCATTAATATTTATGGGTACCATGAGTTCATTAATATTTATGGGTAATATACGTTCATTAATATTTATGGGTACCATGCGTTCATCAATATTTATGGATACCATGAGTTCATTAATATTTATAGGAACCATGAGTTCATTGATATTTATGGGTACCATGAGTTCATTAATATTTATGGATACCATGAGTTCATTAATATTTATGGGTACCATGAGTTCATAAATATTTATGGATACCATGAGTTCATTAATATTTATGGATACCATGAGTTCATTAGTATTTATGGGTACCATGAATTCATAAATATTTATGGATACCATGAGTTCATTAATATTTATGGGTACCATGAGTTCATTAATATTTATGGGTACCATGAGTTCATTAATATTTATGGGTAATATATGTTCATTAATATTTATGGGTACCATGAGTTCACAAATATATATGGGTAATATACGTTCATTAATATTTATGGGTACCATGAGTTCTATGATATTTATAGGTGCCATGAGATCATTAATATTTATTGATACCATGAGTTCATTAATATTTATGGGTACCATGAGTTCATTAATATTTATGAAGTCTCATGAGTTCTTTAATATTTATGGCTACAATGAGTTCATTAATCTGAGTGCATTAATATTTATGGGTACCATGAGTTCATAAATGTAAATGGGTACCATGATTTCATAGATATTAATTGGTACCATGAGTTCATGAATATTCATGGCAGATTTCAAATGCTTAACTCTTTCCTCCATATATACACCTTTATCGCAGGGAACAAAAGGGTAGATCCAGAACTACATCCATGCCATCAGATCATGATCTGCTCTGATCACTTTTTTATTTGCTAGGTTATTTCTTTCAGAAAACTGAATAGTGCAGATTCTGACTTGGATCTACACTGATCACACATGTAATATAATATAATTATGGACTAAAGGGTTTAAAGTACAGCGCTGGTCATTGCTCTGGCGGGGTGTTTAATACTTTCATTTAGCAACAGATTGGATCAATTATGATCACAATCACCTGTTGATGTTTGACAGGCATCTTGTTCTAGAAATATTTCATGCCTACTAATGATTTTTCCAGGCACAATGAACTGTGGTCATAACTCTTTACTCTTGTTCAGAAATACTTACTGACTGTTATTGGTGTTTATGCCATATTCTCCAGACAGCTGTTGTGTTATTGAATTATTCTTGGTGATGAACTTCATTATTTGTTGAACTGTTTTCATTTTCTTTTAAAGTTACAGGAGTTCATGGGGGAAGCCTGTGCCCAAGATCATAAAACTATATCTGGAGATCAGTCTCAAGTCTCAAGCATCTGATTGGCTGAAATGTTGACCAGTCGCCATTTCAGCCAATCAGATCCTTGAGATTTGAGACTGATCTCAAAACTTAGTTTTATGATCTTCGGCCCTTGGCTCAGAACAAACAAAATGGCAGCAGCTATTAACAATTAACAACCTCTCCCCTCTTCCCAAACCAATGTCTCCTTTTTAGACCACTACTGTAGGAATTTGCCTGTAGAAATACATGTACCTAATCACAAACATACTTTATTTTATTATTATGATAGTCTCTATATAAACTTATAGTCAAAGTTCTATTTATGATTATAAAAAAGTTCTATTTATGATTATAAGATAGCTCCCCCCCCACGCCTCAACAATGCTACATATTGAGACCACTGCTGTAGCAGTTTATTTGTAAAAGTACCTGTACCTAGTTACAAATACTTATTTTTATTATGATTATCTATAAACTCTGGTTGAGTTATGTTTATGATGGCAGCTTTCACTTTGAACTCTTTGAAGAGTCAAGTTTGTTTACATTGTTTCTTCCAGCAATAATTTTTTAGGCATCCGTGCCTACTCTTGACAGCACTTTGAGTGGTGAATGCTAAAGGTTCCAAGTAATATTAAATAAAAAATCAGATACAGTCGGGCTCCGTTATATCACGGTCCGTGGGGTCCATCCCCTCAAATCGCGTTATTATCAGATCCGCGATATTCGCGGGACAAAGAACTTGTGCTATTCTTAGGTCCGTACATGTATAACTCGTAACATTTTATCGGTTATTGAAAATAAATCCTTTGCTTGCATGTTGTTTTTTTATTATCTAATAGGTGCTATAAAATTATTACTTTGTGAATTTAACTCACAAAAGTTTATACTGCGGGCGTTCGTCTAATGCGGAACTCATGTATTTGTTTGACCTGTACGCTGTTTTGAATGAAAACAATACGCTTGTAGTTTTAATCTTTATTGTTTTAATCTTCAATCATCATTTCTAAAATAATATTGTAAAACATGTCAAATGTAGGCATGAGCTTCTCAAATTAGAAGCCAATTAACAACATCTAACACCTTTGTCATGCTATCTGCAGTAGGTGCGAAAAACAACCATTCAGTAACCATTTCGCATACGTGATTAGGTGCCCCAGTGTTTGTACAACAATTTATTACTTAACAATTTTATGACAGTTTGATATTTTAATAAACATAGGAAACAATCAACAGTTCATAAAGAAACATTTTACAATTGTTTCAACGATTCTCGGTACGTTAATGAACGAGCGTCATTGTCTTTATCGATTAACACGGTATTAACGTTGTTACTTCCCTTTTTTTCCCTTTCCAAATATACAAAAAATGGCCATTGATAGAATTTTACTATCTTTTATGAAAAAAACAGGGTCCAAGGGTCGACCGCGTTATATTGGATTTCGCGATATAGCGGATCGCGATATAGCGGAGCCCGACAGTACAACCTTTTTGCCTTTAACTTCACAACTTGTGTTAATTTTCAGCTGCTGTTATTCCTTTATTTTTTTATACACATTCGAAATCACTTCAGGCACTTCAGAGTTATGGCCCTTTATTTATGCAAAAAATGGCAAATGCACCTTGTCTGCTCTTTTAATCAAACAATAAATTACTGTTGTTGTCCAATCTTCATGAAACTTGGAGAAAATATTTATGGTCATAATAACTTGACCAAGTCCATAACCAGCCTGCGTTAAAATGCCCTGTAACTTACTATTTATGTGGCTGGTTATCAAATTCATTATAGAAGTACATACTGTGACATAATTGACACCTCTGCAAACAATCCATGATTCTTTGGTATTAACCCGGCTTATTTTGTGGCACTTTGGCACTCTTGTCTAATCGTAATTATGTTTATGATATTTATTATATCTGTGCAACATTAAGGCTGGAGGGGGGTAGCATTTTTTATTTACAAAATTTGATGTTTTTGACATTTTAGAAGATTGTTGAAATGTTAAGAAAGAGCTGAAAATTAACATAAGCTAATTTTGTTATGATTTAAAAAAAATAATTTATAAACATTTCAAAATAATTGAATGATCAGAATTTAGATAAAATATATTTTAGGATATTTTCAAAGCGACATAATGAGTTTCTGATTCAAGTTTTATCTGTTATATGCTTAATATTATGAACATTGTATGATTGCCTTATAATTCTGTGGTATTAACATTATTAGATCTTCATATATACGCTTTTTATGCATGTGCGACCAGTGTAGATCCATCAGCCGGCACATCCATGCTGTCTGATCAGGATCTGCACTGTCAAATTTTGGTCAGAAATAACCTAAGGAATCATGAAGCAAACAGTGCAGATCCTGATCAGATGGCACGGATGATCAGTGGAAGTCAGCAGTCAAAGGTCAAGGTCAAGATAGCAGTTTATTTAAATTGTTGTTGTATTTGAAGAACATGATAAAATGGGGTCCCAACAGGAAAAGGTGTCTAAATTGGTCATATTTTTTTACATTTTAGTTACTATTTTTGGTTAAAATTTACAATTTTATTTTATGCTTTCCAGTGGATTATACGATTTTCTCGGTGAAATAAAAGTTGTTTTTCACTGTTTTCAAACAGTGGAATATCATTTTTAGCTCGACTATTCGAAGAATATGTCGAGCTATTGTACTCACTTGGGCGTCGGTGTCGGCGTCGGCGTCGCCGTCGCCGTCGGCGTCCCGCTTTGGTTAAAGTTTAAGTGCAACCTACCTATATATTAAAAACTACTATAGCTACAGATTTTAAACTTGGCACACTTGTTCATCATCATGTCCCGAGTGTGTTTGCCAAGAACCATAACTCTAACTTTCATTTTGATCAAATTATGGCCCTTTTTTGACTTAAAATTTCAGGTTAAAGTTTGCGTGCAAGCTACTGTACAAACTCATAACTTCAATACTACCTATACTACAGCTTTAAAACTTGGCACACTTGTTCATCATCATGTCCCGTGTGTGTATGCCAAGAACCATAACTCTAACTTTCATTTTGATCAAATTATGGCCCTTTTTCGACTTAGAATTTCAGGTTAAAGTTTGCGTGCAAGCTACTGTACAAACCCATTACTTCAATACTACTTATACTACAGCTTTGAAACTTTCAACACTTGTTAATCATCATATCCCAAGTATGTATGCCAAGAACCATAACTCTAACTTTCATTTTTATCAAATTATGCCCCTTTTTCGACTTAGAATTTCAGGTTAAAGTTTGCGTGCAAGCTACTGTACAAACTCATAACATCAATACTACTCATACTACAGCTTTGAAACTTTCAACACTTGTTAATCATTATGTCCCAAGTGTGTATGCCAAGAACCTTAACTATAACTTTCATTTTTATCAATCATGCCCCTTTTTCGACTTAGAATTTCAGGTTAAAGTTTGCGTGCAAGCTACTGTACAAACCCATAACTTCCATACTACTCATACTACAGCTTTGAAACTTTCAACACTTCTTCATCATGATAATTCAAGTTTGTCTGCCAAGAACCATAACTCTAATTTTCATCTTGTACAAATTATGGCCCTTTTTCGACTTAGAATTTCTGGTTAAAGTTTGCGTGCAAGGTAGTTACTTAAATACTTCTTGTACTATAGCTTTGAAACTTAAGACACTTGTTTACCATCATGACCCTGACTATGTGTGCCAAGAACCATAACTCTTTCTTTCATTTTTAATCAAATAATGGCCCTTTTTCGACTTAGAATTTCAGGTTAAAGTTTGCGTGCAAGATAGTTACTTTCATACTTCTCGTACTACAGCTTTGAAACTTAAGACACTTGTTTACCATCATAACTCTTTCTTTCATTTTTAATCAAATTATGCCCCTTTTTTTACTTAGAATTTCAGGTCAAAGTTTGCGTGCAAGCTAGTTACTTTCATACTTCTTGTACTATAGCTTTGAAACTTATTCATCATCATGACCCTGACTATGTATGCCAAGAACCATAACTCTTTGATTTTTTTCAAATTACTGCCCTTTTTAGACTTAAAAATTAAGGTTTAAAACTTTGTATACCTTTATTTTATCTTACATCAGGTTTATTTTCAAAGGCCCATAACTCATCCTTGCTTTTTTAACTTTGATTTTTGCCCTTTTCACTTGAAATTAGAATTAAGACTTATAAATAATTCTTAAAGGTTCAATGTTAGTGTTATTCATATGTCATGCTATAGAAAATGTTTAAAACAGATGTACTTAACATAATTTGGTTGAAAGTGTTGAGTAATTGTGGGGTGGGTGGGGGCATAGACTATACTATACTATACTATACCATACCATACCATACCATACCATACCATGCCATGCCATACCATACCATACCATACCATACCATACCATACCATACCATACCATACCATACCATACCATACCATACCATACCACACCACACCACACCACACCAAACCATACCATACCATACCATACCATACCATACCATACCATACCATACCATGCCATACCATACTAAACTATACTATTACTATATTATTACTATACTATACTATACTATACTATTACTATACTATTACTATACTTTTACTATACTATTACTATTACTATACTATACTATACTATACTATACTATACTATACTATACCATACTATTCCATACTATTACTATTACTATACTATTACTATACTATTACTATACTATACTATACTATTACTATACTATTACTATACTATACTATACTATACTATACTATACTATACTATACTATACTATACTATTACTATACTATTACTATACTATACTATACTATTACTATTACTATTACTATTACTATACTATTACTATACTTTTACTATACTATTACAACACCATACTATACTATACTATACTATACTATACTATACTATACTATACTATACTATACTATACTATACTATACTATTACTATACTATTACTATACTATACTATACTATACTATACTATACTATACTATACTATACTATACTATACTATACTATACTATTACTATTACTATTACTATACTATTACTATACGTTTACTATACTATTACAACACCAGCAACACCAACACCACCACCAACAACATCAACACCACCACCAACAACAACATCAACAACAACACCAACAACCAACACCACCACCACTTCCACCACCACCACCAGCAACAACACTACCACCACCAACAACAACACCAACAATGACAACACCAGCAACCAGCATACCATACTGTACTACACCAAGCCACACCACTATAGGTGGGCAAAGATAGTGGGTTGATGGGTGTGGGATCAGGGGTGTATGGGCTGGGTTGTGTAAACCCAAAAAAATCTACAAGAATAAATTAAGTGTAATTTATTGATTTCCTAACTTGGATTAAGAAACTTTTGTTCATGTGTGTTTGTTGGAGGCGTCATAAACTCCTGAATCACTCCCCAGTTTAAATGAAGCCCAGTTACAATGTGCTTAATAATTCTGACTTTTCGAATAGTCGAGCTTGCAGTCGTTTCCGACTGGCTCTTGTTATTTTCACTGTTTTTCACGTTGGTACCCAAACGTACAGACCATTCCGAATGAGAATGTTTAGAAAATGGTTCCAATTTGGTATGTGTGACATCATGATGTTACGTCATAAACAAATGTTTTGGCGCCATTTCATGCAATTTTTCTGTCGAATTCACATAAATTGTGCACTAAAAGCTTAAAATAAAAAGATTTTTTTTTCCAGCGAAAGATTAAAAAAAATATTTCTCTTGTGATCTCCGAAATGATGTATTTTCACTTGTGGCTTTGCCACTCTGGAAAATACGAATTCCCGAGATTACTCGGTGATATATATTTCTATCTTACACTTGTAAAAACAAATATCCTCTATATCTTTTATTTTTATATAACTAATAAGAGATTTTGTTACACATTTTGAAAACATAATGATTGTATGCATAAAAAATAATGTTGTCTTCTCAATTTATATATATCATTTATCATTTCAAAAAATGACGTCAATTGTCCAAAAGTACCTTTTCGCATTTATTTACTTGCCCAAAATAATTTTTTCGGCGTTAGCTGTCTAAGCTCACTTTTGACCTAATTTATTAACCAATGAAGTGTTCTAAATAATACTCGTATTATATTATTATGCAGCGGGAAAATTAAATAAACTATTTCGATTGGTAGCCATTTCCACCGGAGAGGCATCTAGCAGGGTGAAGAGGTATCTAGTGGGATTTTTAAACAATTAGTTAATACACTGTTTGAAACGATTATTGCTGTGACGTTTAGATCTTTTCTATTCTCTTGTGTTGAAAGATGTTGAAATGAGGCACACTACAGTACTCGTCATTGACTAGGATTTTTTGTCAACAACAATACAGTCACTCTTTTACATCAACCTATACAAAATGAAAGTGAAAGTACGTGGAAATGGCTTAAAGAAAACGATGTTACACTTTCACTGTAAAGCTGAAAATTTAAGTACTAATGAAATATGCGAGCTTTAATTATTGTAATCTTTGTAAGTATTTAGTTCATGGAAATTTATCCCAGCTCTTTCAGTAATTGAAATGTTTACATGTCTCTTAAATCGGGAAGCTGTATATAATATGCTACGCGATATAAACAATGAGTTCGCTATGTAAGTCTTGAAGTCTTCACTAAATATATTTTATTCTTTCAGCAATTGATATATCATCTGATACATTATGTTTTAAGAATAAACACAACCAATGACTTTTACAATACGTTTCTTATATAAAACTCATTCTTTATCGCGACTGAGGATTTTA